>OX493264.1:101267746-101725933 GCA_950370525.1 Bellardia bayeri
ATCTCATGATTATTCGCATTGCTATTGTTACCAAAAGTATTCCCCCTTCGGCCCAACGTACTGTACGCATTATTTTGTACATTTGCCAAATTATTACGACTAACCGTATCCAATTTGTAACCTCCATTTTGATAATGATTTGAGTTTTGGTGCTTAATACGACCCAGTGTCAGAGTTCCCGGTAGGGTGCCATTGGCAGCCAAAGGATTCGCATTGTTGCGCACATTCATTTCCAAGGTGCGGTTAAAAGTATTTTGCCGGTTGTTCATGGTATGATTGTTAATATTGTTATTGGCCGACATATTATTCAAATTGTTATTGTTATTTCTTCTTAGGGTGGCAATTGTGGCTGTGGTAGCTTCCGAATGTGAGGGACTAGTTTGACCAGCACTGGAGCTGCCGTTATGTTCTTTGTGTGTTATATAACTAACATTGTCGAGTGAGAAGGCATGATTTTTGGCACTAAAATCAATTTGCAATTCATCATCACCATCTGGTGGCACAGCCATGGCAAGAACTTGGGTTTCATACTCCTTGAGGTTGGCCACAGTATCGCCACCATTGGAGGCTTGAGAATTTACTATGACGGGATCGTAACGTGTTGGACTGGGTGTAGAATATTGACGCATACGTTGTTTAAAGTTTTTGTACCTGCAAGTAGAGGGAACACGGGTTTGTTTAATTAAATTTATTTAAAATGGAGATAAATATTAGGTCTATTATTTTTTTTTTTTTTTTTTTTTTTTTTTTTTTTTTTTATAGCCTTTATTTATTTATTGAATCTTCATATAATGAAATGACAATAAGTATTCAAATCTTAATACTAAAAAGAAAATAATAAGCCCAGCCAGTGCTAGACAAAAATTTTATGATACTAAAAAAATTTCACATCAACTGATCCAGTCATCTATTTTGCGCTTGAGTTAAAGCAAGGGTATCCCTCCTTCTCAACCGATTATGGCCACTAAAGTTAAGGATGTCTCGTGCAAGTGGGTTTGGGTGGTGTTCAAGTTTGCTGACATACTTTGACGCGTGTTTTGTAAATTCAACTTTTACTAATGGCACGCATAGATCTTTGTGAATTCGAGAATTTTTAACATACCATGGAGCTGCAGTAATTATACGTAGAATTTTATTTTGACCCCTTTGAATTTTTTCAATGTTTGATGCTGAGGCAGTACCCCATAATTGAATTCCATAGCACCAGATTGGCTTTAGAATTGCATTGTACAACAATAGTTTGCAGTCCAACTTTAGTGAAGAATTTCTGCCAATTAGCCAATTAAGTTGCACTGCTTTTAATCTCATCTGTGTAAGTTTCGCTTCAATATGAGACTTCCAAGTTAAACGGCGGTCGAGGTGAATGCCGAGGTATTTGACTTCATTATGTTGAGGAATAATTTGATTATTTATTTTGATGAACGAGCAAGTTTCTTTTCGCAATGTGAAAGTGATATGAATACATTTCTGTTCATTAACCCTGATTTTCCAAAGCTCTAGCCAATTCTCTAGTTTATAAACATAATTCTGCAAATTCTGTGATGCTACTTGGTGGTCCTTATGAACGCTGATAAAGGCTGTATCGTCTGCGAAAGTTGACGTGTGGATTTTGGGGTCTGACGGCATGTCGGAGGCATAAATCAAATATAAAGTAGGACCCAGTATGCTACCCTGTGGCACACCTGTTTCAATTGGCTGAGCAGGGCTTAAAAAATTGCCTTCTTTGATTTTAAATTTGCGACCGTATAAATAGCTTTCCATAAGTTTATGGGTGTTAGCAGGCAGAGTTAATTTTATTTTGTGCATTAAACCGTCATGCCAAACTTTGTCGAACGCTTGGGACACATCAATGAAAAGGGCGGAGCAGTATTTTTTGTCTTCAAACGACCCTCTTATCACATTTACCAATCTGTGTGTTTGTTCGATGGTGCTGTGTTTAGCTCTGAAGCCGAATTGATGATTAGGAATGCATTCAGTGTCGTTCAGAATTGGAATCAACTTAGTCATTAACAATTTTTCGAACAGTTTAGAAATTGTCGGCAATAGGCTAATTGGCCTATATGACTCTACTTTGGTGTGATCCTTCCCTGACTTAGGAATCATAGTGATCATAGACACCTTCCAATCTGCAGGATAGTATTCTAGGCGTAAAATAGCGTTGAAGATAAAGAGGATAATTCTTCTAGCTACACGAGGTAACTCCACAAGCATTTTATTGCTGATTTTATCCATACCTGGAGCCTTTCTAAGGTTCAGAGTACCAATAGCGCTTTGGACATCACCAAAGTTTAGTCTTAGAGGTACAGGAGGTCTAATAACGAGTGGTGGCAAATCAGATACGTTATTTGAGTTGTTTTTAGTAAACACATTTCTTAAATGGTTAACAAATAATGTCCCTTTCTCGGAATCATTTCTAGCCCAGTCACCAGTCGGATTTCGCAAAGGAGCTTTTCCTGTCACTGGTCTTTTTAAACCTCTTGCCGCCCTCCATAACGAGTAGTCAGATTGTGGGGTACTATCAAGACCCTCCAAGTAGGATGTAAGTGAAGCCGTTCTTTGGGTTTCTAAGAAATGTCTTAGTATATCTCTGCATACCCGTAGCCTAGCTTTCAGTTCAGGAGACCTGTGAAGTTGCCACTCTCTTCTCATTCTTCTTTTTTCTGATAGGAGATGTTCGAGTTCAGATAAATAAGTTCTGTTTGTCCTATTTCTACATTCAACGTGATAAGTGGAAGCGTGATGCACAGCTCGTCGAAGGTCCTCGGTAAAGTTGCCAATCGACTCATCGATATCGTCGGTAGTTCTCAACACAATATTTTCCGTGCAATGAGAACTTAAATACTTTTTGTATTTTATCCATCTTACTCGGGTCTTAGTCATGTTTCTAAATGGAGAGCCACACACTTGACGGAAATGCATTGAAATGATAGTAGGAGAGTGATCTGAGGACAAGTCTAATGAAGGATCCACTTGCATCCATTCTACAGGGATATTTTTCACTACTCCAAAGTCAATAACATCGGGAATCTTCCGTCGGTCCGTCGGCCAGTAGGTGGGATGTCCGCTTGAGAGTACATCTAAGCCCATTTGAGCAATGGTGTTGAAGAGTACGCGACCCTTTGGGGTTACCAGACGTGAACCCCAAAATGTGTGTTTGGCGTTAAAGTCGACAGCAACTAAAAATCTAGCTCCAAGGGAATTAAAGAAGTTATGGTATTGGTGTTCTTTTATTGAGAATCGAGGCGGAGAATAAATCGATGATAAAACAAATTTGTATTGACAGAATTCAATGCAAATGTTTGTTGCTTGGAGGTAATCCTCACTTATGTTATTCATTAGATAATGTTTTATTCTGTTCTTTATAAGAATTGCCGAACCTCCACAAGCTCTTCCGCGGGGATCTTTAGTATCGTACAACACGTAGCCATTAATTTTGAAGTACCCTGTCGACGTCAAGTGAGTTTCAGCAATCATCATAACATCAATCTGCTTATCCATCAGGAAGTATTCCAGTTCGTTTTTATGTTGGCGGAGGCCGTTCGCGTTCCAAAAACAAATTTTTAAATAAATCATTTCTTTAAAATGGCTTGCAAGATAGTGGATTGCATTTTCAGCATTTCCTGCATCATGGATGTCATGGTGGTCGTAAAAGTGTTCATAGTTTGGACAAGTGTCTGCAATGTTGTCTCTAGATTGTTGATACGTGGCTCAGAATATTGCGATATAGGTTCCTGCTCCAGACCTGGCATATTAGATTTGATCACGTTTGCGTAAGAAACTTGTCTAGAATTAGGAGCGTTTACGTGAGTAGTTGGTCGTACAATTTGAGGAAAATTCTTACTCGACGTGAAATTAGGTTGTTGAATATGGTCAGGTAATACTGGCGACTTATTGGTCCTTATGCCCTTCAAATAAGTATAAACTGGACAACCTCTATAATTAGCGGTATGATTTCCTCCACAGTTACTGCATTTTTTTATTTTTAAGTCCGTTTTGGACTTATTACATTGAGCAGTTGCATGTAGTTCCCCACATGCAACACAAACAGACGGCAATTTACAATACGCTTTGGTGTGACCAAATTCTTGACAATTAAGACACTGGACGGGTCCAACACGCTTATGCGGTTCCTCCACGGTAATTCTACGATGCAGAAGATAAATAAGATTGTAAATTGGATGGGACTCGTTTTTCTTTAAGGCAACATCTCCAGGTTCCAATTCTACCCTGAACATGGGCTGAGGAATCTTTTCACGGTTTCTAATATTCACTACGCTCTTGATTTTGAACCCTTTGTCCATTAATCCGTTCTTTATCTCCGCAGGATCAACACATGGGTCTATACCCTTTACAACGACTTGGAGTCCTTTTGCGCTTTTGAGCTGATAGGTATAGAAATCCCTGGTCTCCCTCTCCAACTGGTTGGACAATTTTCGAAAATCATCTTCCCTATTCACTTGGATCTTTGTCTCGCTGATTTTTCCATGTTTAATTGAGGTTACGCTAAACATGTTCTCACCTATTACAGCAACAATTCCTTGTACCAGTTTATTGGAAGTGGGCTCTCTCAGGTAAATTGGTGGGGGCTTAAACGTCTTTTTCGGTATTTCTGGGTCATCCGTCTGAAGTAGAGCAAATCTGTTTTGATCATTTGGCTTATCACTGCTGACGGTCTTAGGAACTTTATTGGAATTGGAAGACATTTGAGCAGATGTCGGGCTCCTCTGTCGCTTGAGAACGGTGATGTACTTATCCATACCTACTTGTTTTTTGGGTTTGACTGCACTATTTGATGAAGATGATGATTTCTCATCGGATGAGATAACTATATTGGGCGAACAGGAACGGCGCCGTATTTCGGCTTTTGTAGTGAGAAGAGACTCCACGGATTTTCTTAAGGATTCTTCCTCAGAGATCCATAAATTTTTTCTACTGTAGCTTAGCTCTTTCTCAGAATTACATCTGAGCGGGACACTCATGCAGTTGTTTTGCGATTTTTAAATTAACGAAAAACCACTATTTTTCCACCTATTACGATATCTTTTTTTATATATATATATATATTTTTTTTTTTTTTCACTTATTACAAGTTTTTTTTTTTATTTTTTTTCACCTATTACGAAAATTCAGCCGCACTAAAAATAACACGTCCGACCAGTTCAAGCAACACTATGTGAATGAGGTCTATTATTTCTTTGAAATTGACATAACTATTATATGTACATATATGTAAGTATGTACATATATGTATATGTATGTATGTATCTATATTCAATAACTAAAAACAATTACGAATTATTACAAATAGTAAAAAATTTCCATTGAAACTTCCGAGCAATTTGTTAAAATTCGTAATAGTAGTTAGTAACTTCAGTTCCTAATATACAAGATCTGTGGCATGGTGTAACTATACAAGGTGAACAAATACAACACAATACAGAAACAAAAGGCATTTTGTTTGTGTAGAATAATGTACTTCTGTCAAAAACATTTGGAAAAGTATTACTGCTGACATAAGTAAATTGTAAACAAAATCAGTCAGCTGTGCTACTGTACTCATCTTGTATATTTATACCATGATCTGTGGCTTATTTTTGTTACTTGTGAGAAGCATCGAAAAAAAAACTATTGTAATATTCATTAGGATTTTAAGGGGTTTAAAAAAAGTACATATGAATAAAGAAATAATGGATAAAAATAGCTACATAGCCTAATCAATACTTGCTAGATAAGATGATTATAATGTAGAATTTTATTTTCAATTCAATATATTCTCACAAGATATTACTGTATAATTCTATTTGAAAATATCTGAAACAGAATATATTTAATAGTAATCGGTATAAATTGGTTAAACTTGTATATTCTCTAGAGCCCGACCGAGTATTCCGTTTCGGATTAGGCCAAAAATCGACATAATACTAATATTCGGCCATATTTTTACCGAAATCGAAACTCTTATAAACGAGTAACATAAAATATAGAATTTTTAAGGTAATACAAGTTTTTAAATTAATTAATAGAATACAAGAATTTATATTTTTTCGAAAAATATTTAATAATAAGGAAAAAATTGCCAGTTCAAGCTGAAAAAACTAGATTTATGGAGTTCGCAATTTAGTGTTGTTACCTTAGGGCAGTTACTACATAGATATGTATGTATGTATATGTAAACATGTTATAAAATTAAAATAAATATTTTTTTTTGGAAATTAATAAAAAATTTTGAAAGTTTCGGTTTGTTTCGCATAAGGCCTAATATCGATTTTATGGATGGTTTCGGTTCGGTTCGATTTCGGCCTAAAAAAAATCGGTTTCCTTAATCGAATTAAATTCATACTTTTTAATACCTCAATTTCTTGCTAATATTATTAAATAACATTCAATACTTACTTTGACCAAGATATGCAAATATAGATGATACCAATTGTACCCAAAATCAATATAATTATGGAAATCGCAATCAGTGTATAAGGAAAAACTTCATCATTAATGGCTATAGGCAATACCTAAAGAAAATGAAAAATATTTAGTTTTATACATTAGAAAATTATATTTAAAAACTTCCAAAATGTCATTTTACCTTGCTAAGTACTTGCTGTTTCAATTCAATTGGTGGATATATACCCTCTGCTGTGGCTCTGGCCACACCTGAGGCAGCAAAATTTAATTCTGCTCTGGCAGTAGGTTCCAACAGGGTTTCTTGGACAATTGTAGAGTTACGTTGCAGTATTGCCTCGGTTTTGGGATCAATTAGATAGAACCAAACATCTGTAGCAGAGGGATTTTCCAAAATCGTATTATTTTCATTTAAAAATTTACGATTACTAAAACGTTCTATGCCGGTTATTAAACCGCCTGTTTTAGCAGAGAACAATTCCTCTAAGGCAGCATACTGATTGCGCAACTCGTTGGGTGTGGCATCGGAGAACACCAAAGAGAGACGATTTAGATCGGTTATCTGGTTAATGACAATACGTGCTCTAGTACGGTGTGAACCCAATTCCTGACCATCGTTGTCACGAGCCTCCACATAAAATATCATTGGGAAGTGAGCGTCCTCACGGAATGATTTGGCAGTGCGTAAAATACCGGTTTCCTCAGTCATTACAAAATAGGTGGTGGGCTGGAATAAAAAAAAAATCATCATTGACTTTTCCTAAAAAAAAGTATATAAAAATCATAAACAACTTACCAAATTATCATTGGTTACATTGTTGTCCTCCTCATCGAATATCTTATAACGTATCATGCCAAATTTACCCGAATCTCTGTCTGTGGCCCGTACCTGCAATATAGGTGTATCTATATCCATCTCAGGTGTAACTACTACATAGAAGGTATCCTTGCGTCCCCTAGCTCTGTTGTAGATAAATTCAGGTGCGTTATCATTTTCATCTTGGACAATAATCTTTACTGTGGTGGTACTCTTTTGTGGATTAATGAAATATTTGTGGGAAATCAATTTCAAGTCCAAAGAATGAGCTGTTTTATTTTCAAAGTCCAAATGTTTAATTAATTTTATACCACAACCATGATCCTCTTGGGTAACATTGAACAAACCCATAGCATTGCCCTTAATGATGTCACATTTGAAACCGGGATTTGATTTAACCGACTTTTTAGAGTTAATCACTTGTATAAGTTTAATGGTGGCATTAATGCCAGTAGTTTCTGGCACACCAGTAGTATAGCTGTCATCACTGAAGGCTAAACCCAAACTTTCGGGGGACATAATAACACCATTATCTAAACGACCTTCCATCATATTGTCTTCATTGGGATCGGTTAGCAGATGTCGAACAAATACAGGCAAAGTGGCCACAGAGCTTAACTGAGTTTCACCCATATCATACGCCCTGATGTCTACTTGATACTCAGTGTCTTCCTCTTTACGCAATTCATCGCGTATACGTATTGCACCAGTGTCGGGATCGACTTGAAAATATTTTAAGGCTTTGCCTCTACCCACCATTTCATAACGCACCACATTTCCCGGAGAAGATCCATCACCATCTATGGCTGGCATAGTGGCTATCATGGCACCTATAGGCTGATCATCATTAACTGTAACTGGTTCGGGTACCGACACAAATACTGGACGCACATCATTGCGATCTTCGACTTCTACCACAACTTTGATGGTATCCCCAGCACTGTTGCCATCATTCTCTATGGTACCCACAATCAATTCGTGCACCTTTTGTTTTTCATAATCCAATCCCTTGGTCGTTCTTATTTCTCCTGTTTGAGGATTAACTTTAAAGAGATCAGTAGCCACTTTACGTATGACATAAGTTATTTCAGGTATGGTATCCGGATCAAATGCTTGCACCGTAGTCACAGTTACATCTGGTTCATTCTCTGCTATGCGTACATCTATTCGAGAATCAATGAATTTAGGCACTTCATCCGGTAGATCTTTTACCATAACTGTAACACTGGCAGTACCTAAACGAGCATCTGGAGCACCATCTTTGGCCGTCACAACAAAACGATATTCATTTTGTTTTTCATAATCCAAGGCCGTGGAAGTACGAATTTCTCCCGAAGAGCCATTAATGGCAAAAGGTATGTCATTGGGTATGGAATAGGTGATTTGAGCATTTATGCCCTCATCAGCGTCAGTGGCATGGACAATACCCACAAAAGCTTCAGCCTTACCCTCATCAACATGGAACACATAGGGTAAGGTAGACTCATCGAATTCTGGGTTCTTATCATTAATATCGGTGACTTTGATATTGACCGTAGCTGTGCTTGAAAGACCACCATTATCTTCAGCCTTAACAATCAGCTGATATCTGGTTAAACTTTCACGATCCAATTTACGTATTACAGCTATAACACCAGATTCTTGGCCTACGGCAAATTGTCTCAAGTCATTGCCTGAAATAATGGAATATATCACGGGATCATTTTCCGGGTCTTCAGCATGTACTACGGTAACGGTAGAGTTGATTTCGGCTCCCTCACTAACTTGCACTTCATAAACATGCTTAACAAACTTGGGAGGTTTTGTATTAGGTCCCGGAGTTACAGTTACTTCCACAATAGCCTGAGATGAAAGACCGCCTATATCCGAGGCCTGTACAGTTATACTATATTGCTCCCCTGCCAAAAGACGGCCACGTGTTTCAATTTCTCCCGTCTGTTCATCGATATTAAATTTTTGCATGCCATTGTTGGAGACATGATAAATGGAGTAAGTTATTACGGCATTGGCACCTTCATCATTGTCGTTGGCTGTTACATTGGCCACCTTACGCACCCCATCACCTGCTGTTATCGATACTGGAGGAACCATAGATACTTTAGGAGCATTATCGTTAACATCTTTTAATATGACAGTCAAACTTAAAGGAGCACTAGCTGCATTAGTCTTAGGTTCTCGGGCCACCACCTGGAATTTATATTTGCCCGGAGCTGGAGGATCACGATCCAAACCTTCTTCATTAACTACCAGAATACTATCGGCTGTAACCTCAAAGGAGGGTGTAGTCAATTCGTAAATATAATCTGGCTTGGGATCATCTTCAGTTAAATCAGCATCTGTGGTCTTGAAAGAAATAGGTTTACCATTCTCATCTAATACTTTCGTGCCTAAAGGAGAATTTTCATCCACATAACCCACGACCGAACTGGCCGATATAACAGGTGGATTGGCGTCTACAGGCTTAACATTAATTGTCAATTTGGCTGTGGTAAACCGCTTAGCAATGGATACTTCTTCTGCTTTTACTATAATATCATACTTCTTGGCCGTGGAGGTATCTACTGCTTTAATTTGTTTCAGTACGCCAGTTTGTTCATCAATTTCAAAATAATCAGCAAAATTTCCCGGCATACCACGGGCAAATGAGTATTTTATGGGTGAACTTATCGTATCCAAATCTACAGCTTGTATTCTTTCGGGTGTCACCGTGAGCACACCTTGTAGGGAACCTGCTGGCACAGAGGCTGTATATTCTGGATTAATACAGGCTCCATCAAGCAAAACACACCCACGATATATAAACGAAGGATCTAAATCATCTGAATCGGCAATGTTGACCGTTAGAGTAGTGGTGGATGATAAGCGCTCTGAAACATTGCGCGCACGATCCTGTAAAAAGAGAAGAAGGGGGAGGTAAGAAAAGTTTGTTTTTACGTAGATGTTTTCAGAGATTTGTTGTTTAAACATGACTAACGTTATTCAGTCAATGTGCTGTCAATGTAATAAGCTGGATTATACATACATACATATATTTTTATGAGTGCTGAGCAATGAAAAATCAAAATATTAAGAAAAGCCGAGCACAAATTCCTAGGAAATCCGACATTGTCGGATTCAATGATTGCAAAAAAAGCTAAGGTTTCTAAAAAAGAACTGTAAATAATTTATGAAACGACACGAAAAGAAATAGCGCAAAAAATTCTTTGTTCCAAAAATTTAAATCATTGTGTGTAACGCAAGGAAAATACCATGGTGCAACTATACAAGGTGAGTGCAGTAGCCCAGCTGACTGACTTTGTTTACCCGGGGTTTACACATGCAAGTGGAAGTTCGAAAAACTCAATACACTCACATTTTTTTTTACTAATACACTCACATTTTTTCACTTGCAGAGCTAGTCGAGTTTTTCGAATAAGTTTTCGTATATAATACGTACACAGCACTCGCATGCAAGTACTTGCATGTGTAAAGGCAGGGTTACAATTTACTATGTCAAAAGTAATACTTTTCAAGTATTTTTGACAGTAGTACATTATTTTACACAAACAAAATTCCTGTTGTTTCTGTTGTCGATTTGTACTCACCTTGTATAGGTGCAACTATACATATGATCCAAATCTTAGTGAAAAGCAGGGTAATGTTGGTGTAAAACAGGCACACATTCTATACGACAAGGTTTTAACAAAATTTAACAGCTGCCTTTTTTACACCGATAGTGACATGACATCAATTTGTTCATCAACATGATTTCCCCACAAACAAAAACAAAGACGTTTTTTATGTGTGCAAAAAACTATAACTTGGGGTTAAGGATGATAAAACATACAAAAAATGGATCTGTAGATGTTACAGGGATCTAAAACTTATGTTTTAGCCGACCAAAAATATAAATATACAAAAAAGGATAAATTTTGTAAAAATGTAATGGCAAATTATTTGCAGTTGCAATGTGAAGGGACTGACTGCTCTTTTGTATTATATGTTTATATAATATAATGTCTGCAAAAACGTTTGCTGCGTCACCACTATTTAACAAAGTTTAATATCTATTTAATTCCCTAAAAACTGCACTTGGTTGGTATTAAAGAAATTCCTAATTGTCTCTAACTATAGCTATATTATCCCTTTCAGACCTGGTTGAATCGATTGTGCGATCTGCCTTTTAAAAATTATTTTTCGTCTAATAACCGGCAAGCAATGATCGTGCGGTCTTCTTTTTAGTGTAAAAAAATAAGAATAAAAAGCAAACACACAACAAATAAAAAACAATTGCCTTAGTTTGATTTTGTCTTTCAACAAGTGCAGACATGCTTAATAAACTCTGGGTCTGAATGAAAGGGTTATGCTATTGTTAAAGTGGTGATGTAGTTCTTGATAATTACAAAATTTCAATGATTTGTAATATATAATGCGTGATTGCGATTTATCAAAACAAAAACACAAACTTTTATGAGAAAAAATTAATTATTTAATTTTATTTTCTTCTTTTAGCTTTTCTTAAATATTAATAAATGTGTAGTAGCATTTTGTTGTTCAAAAGTTTTTAAATATTAAACGCGATCGTATTTAGGTGATCAATTTTGTGGATTACTCAAATATTTGTGTGAAGTTAATTTAAAGTAAAAACATAAACTAATCTTAGACTGTTAGAGTCCACATATTAATAATTCAACAACACAACGAAAATATCTTAAAAGTAAAGGATTAATTTTAAAATGAGATTCAAATCAGTTGTTTTTACGTTCCTAACAGGAATTGAGAATTTGTTATTCTACAGCAGTGATGGGCAATCACATACTATCATGTTTATATTTGTATTAATAAAAAGCAGAGAGCTTTGTGTATTAAAAAAGAAAATCATAAGCACAAGTGCTAAACAGCAACTGATTTAAGTCCCAATTACACGAAGCAATTTTTGTTGAAAATATTGATAAAATGTTTACCTTGAAATATCTTTGGTGTTTAAACAGCACAATATAATTGCTTAAATTACTCGTATTTTTATTTAAGAGTATAAGAGAGTAACACGTGTTGCTAGCAGCGTTGTCAACTTTGAAATTTCAAAACGCACCAAACCAAAATGTAGAAAAAAACGCGCCATTAAAAAAACGCATTGAATTAATTTTACATAAAATGTATAATATTTTTGTATTAAAGATATAGCAATAAAACGGTCTTCTACGGTTCAGTTTTTTTTAGAAAAAAAAAAAAATAAAACTTAACAAAAAGTATAAAATAAACTAAACAAATTTGATATGTAATTATTTTTTTTAATTTCATAAATTCAATATAAAACTTCTTAAAACCAGATCAATGAATTATAGTAAAAGCCTTTTTTTAAATAAACGAGCTAATAAAGATAAAAATGCTTATTTTATTTACTCAAAATTTAACTCATATTATGCTATTCGAAACTGAAGTAATAATTGGTAAAAAAAGGGCTAATTTCAGTACATATTTGGTACTTTTTTAAATTATTTTTGTTTTATATTTTATGTATGTATGTACTTCTATTTGAATTTTTTCTATAAAATTTTTTAGAGCTCCTCTGGGACTCAGTTTAGTAAACCAAACCATCAGGCTATACAAGAATTTTTATTTCCATGTTTAAAATGTTAATTTTATTTTCCAACAAAGTTCTTCACAAATTTAGCAATAACCTTCATGTGACAAATTTGATAGTATGTATTCTTATCATACATTCGTAGTTGATACACTTTTAATGGGATCCTTTTTCATCGTATAGATTTCATGATAATGAATTCTTAAAAAACTGAAATTAAACAGATTTCATGACATTTTCGGAAAAATTAAAAAACGCACCGAAATTTAAAAAAAGCGCACCGAGCACCGAGGTCCACAACTCGCTTAGAAAACTAAACGTTTTTAGCGTCAAGTATTTCAGGTTACATATGAAGATTTTTCGCGGCAATCATTTTTGTTTTATGTATGTATATGTACTTTCGGAGGTGATGTCGTCAGCTCAGCTGATTTTTTTTTATATGAAGATTTTTATCGATTTGTTTGTCAATTTAATATAAAAATTTTTGTTTGAACTGTCACTTTTCTAGTGTCACCTTTAAAATAAATTTGCTTTTTATTTGTCAATGTCAGCTGTTGGACGTTTGTGACGCTTTCAAAAGTAGAAAGTAAACGCACTTTTTGCTTTTCAAGCGTCAACGCTTCCTACGCTTTTAAAGGTGGATTCACCCATTCGTTCTTAACAAAAAATTTGTTCGAACAATTTTTTTTATATGAAGTTTGGAGTCTATCTTTTTGAGAGAGAGAAAATATTTTTTACGAACTTGAATTGGTTTAATTTTATATTTTTTCTGGACAAAAATGAATTGAGTTGCCAATAGGTTGCATTTTTTCATACAAATAATAATGTCTTATGTATTTCCATGGCCATCAGCAAAAGCAACTTTTTTTTCATTCATTTTGAATTCATATCTGTAATTTTGAATACACAATACTTGAAAATAATTTAATATTTGTATTTTGACACTTAAAACCCATAGCAAATAATTCAATGGCCGCACTTGTAAAACTAATAGATTTGATTTTTCAGAAAAATCGTTCGAAATGGGTGAATCGTGCTGCAAAAAACTCTCAGTAAAAAAAAATTCTCCGGAAAATTTTTTGTTAAGAACAAATGGGTGAATCCACCTTAAGTGTGTAACTTAAAATCTACGACTACATTGATTCTATTTTTTTGACAGTTGTTTAGAACGCGAGAAACGCATAAACGCTTGGTATAGACTTTCAGCTTAAGGAATTTTTCACACAAAAAATTTAAAAGTTGACAACGCTGGTTGCTAGCTAGTACAATCAAGTGTCTTATCTTCCCCTTATTTTTTATTAAGTAGTGTAGAGGTTCATGTGAGCAGCAAATAGTTCATATTTCTAGTTGCAGTGTCATTGAATCAATTATTACGCCAACGTTTGAAAATTGTTTTACAACAGATTTTTTTTTTTTTTTGATATTTCCTCAAAATAAAATCCATATTCATGATACAATTTATATTGCATTTTTGCTCTTACGACCAAAAAATTTCCAATTACATAACAATCACTTTAGTTCAAAATTTTAAAGAAAATTTTATTTTCATTTCCATATCCATAAAAATCAATTGATAAAAAAAAAAAATAAAACTATTGGCGCAGATCTGCTGAGTGTATTTTCGACATGCAAGTGTTGCACAGTATAAAAATAGTTTCTTACTCTGTTTCTGGGTCGGTTACAGAGTATCTGTCTTGTCTTCATTTTACAGTTGTTTTATTTTACTTCTTTTTTTTTCATTTTGTTTTTCAATTTAGTGTGAATAATTACAATTGACATCAAAATTGCAATAACGTGTTTCTAAAAACATACTTTCAATTTCCTAATACAGACCAAATGAAATTAAAATACTAGAAAAAAAGAAAATTTCAAAGAAAAAAACTATTTCAAACCAAATCAAGATCTATGTAGACATTATATAAAGGAAATGTGTTTTGAATACAAACTATTGGCAACAGCAAATCTTTGCTATTTTGGTATTTTTATTTATTTGGTTCATATAATTTAACATCCGTGAAGTACTTGACATGTCAAAGTTGATTGCATGGCTAGTTAGTGTTACTAAAACAAATTTAAATTGATTTTGTTTTTAACATTGTAACAAAAAAGTAAGAGTTTCTTTTCGTTTGATAAATTGTTTTACTCATGCGTTGCCAGTTGCTAAAGCTGGACAAACACTTCGTTTCCATGTTTTGGAATTGTTATAAAAAAGTGTCTTGCAAAAATTGTCTGAAAACGCACGTTTTGTTGCATGAAATAATAGGCACGAATATATTTTATGAATGAATTTTCTATAAAACTATTAAACTGTGTAAGTAGATCTTAAGTTTAAAGTTTTTAATTGCTTGTACTTAAAGCAGTTGTAACATGTTTAATGATTTTTTTTTTGTTTGTCGTTTTTGTTCAAATCAGAAGAGACTAAATAAAAAACCAGACTTACAAATTTTTAATACACACACACACACACACACACACACATACAAAATAAATTAGATTTTTTTCTTATTTTATTTAAAATAAGTCGCATACAATTATTTTTAACTGTACGTTGTAAATTCATTAATTTGCTAGACCAACAAGTAGCAGCTGCCAACATTTACTGTTTGAACAAAAACAATTTGCGAAAAAATTCAACAAACACCTACGCTTTAGCTTGAAAAAGAATTTATAAATTTAAAAGCAATTTACTTAAACTTACAGAAATATTCGCAGTGGCAAATCAACACCATGGTTTTAATAAAAAATACATACTACATAGTATGTAATAAAAACTAACCTTACCAGGTATGAAAAAGTACTTTTTGGCTACAATTCAAATCCGAAAAGTACAATTTTTAAACTAATTTAAAGAAGCCATCAGCAACGAACAATTACTTTCCTGTAACTGATGTTATGTTCTTGTTCAAATAACATTACCACATATCACATATCTTTACATATCAAACATTTGTTCACTCAACGTGCAATTTATTGTTCACACATGAATTTGTCTTGTGTTGACAACTCTTGTCGATGTTAGGCCCCATTCAGATGAGGCAATTTTATTTGCGCAAGATAATTTTCATTTTTATTTATTTTCTTTTGAACTTGCTTTTGTGTACACATTCAGTAACTTGGTTGCGCAAATTTAATTTTCTTATGCTCGAACTTTCTTAATTTTTTGACGTTTTCTTTTATTTCTGTATTCATTGTAATTGTGAAAGTGATTTCAAAACAATGGAAGTTGAAGAAAAAAATAATTTAGTTAAAGATATACTTGAATGCATCGGAGAAGCGGTTCATATAGATTCCGATGACAGTGATAAAGAAGATTTGCCAGTGGGTTTGTAAACCATAAATTCTTCCAGTTTTTCTATGTAGTTTAAAGCCATTTTTTAAAATTAAATGTTTCCGCCTTTTTACTGCGGTCTAAATATGAAAATGAACAAACATTAAAAATGCATTCATTTTGTTCAACTAAATTGATCTGTGACAACACAACGAAGAAGAAATAAAAGAGAATGTCAAAAACAAATAAATATCCCAAGATAAGAATGACAGCAGCAACATAATTGCCAACTACAAACAAGCGTGTACTCAAGTCTCGGCAATTATTTCCAGCGTTGTGAACTTGGTGAGTTTCGCACCATTTTTAGTGCTTTTTTAGATTTTTGGTGCAAAAAATTCTTTAGTTGGTGCGCGGTGCGCTTTTTTTTAAATTTTAGGTGCGCTTTTTAATTTTTGGTGGCACCAAAGCAAATTCAACACAACTTTTTGTTTCAGTATGAGAAAAAAATCTTTCTACAATAAAATACACCTGTTTGAGTACCATTTCATTCAACACTGCAAATTTTTTTTTGTGTATTTCGGTGCGTTTTTTTTTTTTGAAAATGTGTTGAAATCTTTATTTTTACTAATTTTTAATTGCAGTTTTTTAATAATTCATAACTCATAAAATCTATACGATGAAAAAATGTATTTGAAATACGAATGTATGATAAATGAAATCAAATTCTTCAAAAATCTTTGTTTGAAAATCAAATTAACATTTTTAACATGTAAATAAAAATTCTTGTATAACCTGATGGTTTGGTTTACTGAACTGTAGACAAACAACCAGGGTTAGAGTACCAGTGGAATCCTAACAAATTTTATTGGAAAAAATCAAATAGAAGTACTTTAACTAGAAAACAAAAATATATAAAAAAGTACCAAATATGTATTGAAATTAGTACTTTAGTTCCGAATATCATATTATATACATATATATGTATATTAAGTGGTATCACACAAATACTGCTGTGATTTAATATTATGTATTGGAAACTATGTACATAAAACACATTTGATGATATTAAATTTGAAAACGTTAACAAGTTTCGAACTTTGTGTGTAACTTCAATTAAAAAAATTATTAAAGATGCTATAAAAAATACAACTAAAAATTCATACAACTGTGGGAATATCTGGACAAAAAATTGGACAAAGAAATATTTTTTTCAAGGATAAACTGAAGGCAGTAAAACAGGATAAATGAAACAAAAAACTCGTTGATTCTACGCCAAAAAGATTGTCAGCTGTGATAAAGGCAAAGGGACTACAAACAATGTTTTACATAATTTTAATTTACCTGTTTACTTTATTTTAACGAGAAAAATCTGCTACTTTTTTAATTATTTTTCATGTTCCTTACTTTTCTAGTTTCTTTTCAATGAGTTAATTTTTGCTTTAATTACTTATGAATCATGTAATATATAAAACAATTTTAAACAATATTAGGTGTTTACTTTATGTTGACGCTCACAGTATATTTATGTCTCCCATAAAATGTATTTTTCACACTAAAAAAACGACATTTTTAAAAAGAACAACATGCACATACGAGTATACATATATAAAATAACATGGACACATTTGTTCTCGTCCAAATTCTGCAGACGTTTTTCTCTTGCGCGCACAAAAAGATGTCTTGACAAAAGTTGGTAAGGTGACTCAAGAAGTTATTTAAATATCTTTAGTCTTAATTGGTTATCTACAATCAGTTTGAGCACGATTCAAAATCATAATGAATTTTTTTGGTTAAATTTAATTTTTGCAAGATCACAAATCTAGGGGAATTCCCTTTTTGTGGATACAAGCAAATTCACTGGTCAGAGCAATTGTAAATACATAGCACAAATTTAGGGAAATTCCTTTTATTGCATACAATTAAATAAACTTGTCATATATACATACATTTTTTTTTAAATTACTTTTATGCTTAGAGTTTTTTATTTAATAACTATGCTTTTGTAAAAACACATTGCAATAGTGATTTAATATTACAAACCTGAATAGTTGTTCCTAAAAAATCCGTATTTTTCACTAATTTTGATAGGTTTTAGAGATAAGTCTTTTTTTACACGGTTTTTCATACCAATTACCGTGTAAAAACAGAATTAGGTGTATATATTTCAATTAGCACAACAAATCTTTCTTTTTCAGCAGGTCAATAAGATTGTAAAAAATTTGTTTCTTCGCTCTGCAAAAATTACAGCATCATAATTAATTTCATTACACTTTAATCAATACAGTATACCCCGGCAAAATACTACACGCTTAATTGCCTTTTTCGTTTATTAATATATTTTATATTTAAAAAAAAAAAAAAAAAAACAAGTTTTAATAACTTTCGTTTAAATAACCAATTCGGGTAATTATCTGAAAAAAATTTTCCCATCACTGACATTTTCGTTAGAATAACTTTGTTTATTTACCCAAAGTTCCTTTTTATATAATTTTTTATATAAATTCAATCAGACAGCTGTTAACTTCGTGCTTGTTGTTTTCATTTATTGTTAATGCTAAAATTATAGAAACATATGTAAGTTTTCAAAAAAGTGGTGAATTTAAAAAAATTTAAATTGTTACATATATTTTTAATGAAATGGCTCCCAAGAAAACATTTTTATCTATAAAGCAAAATTTTTTATTAATCTCTATTTCAAAAAAGGGGAAAAAACAAAACACCAAATAGCTGCAGAATTTAATTGTAATGTTTCATGGCCCCTAAAATAGGTATTCTAATAATTACCTTCTTAAATGCATTCAAGCAAATTCGTTTAATTACCTGTATAAGGCAAATAACCGTCAACGCTTAAATACCTTCCCCGGACAAGTAGCCAAAAATTTTGGATTTTTGAGTGAGGTATTTAACCGGGGTATACTGTAATAGTAGATCTTTGGCAAAACACTACATATATTTGTAATTTGGTTAACAATTTTTTGGTATCTTTTTTTCTAAACTATCAATGATTTTGTCCATTAAGTCATTACAAGTGTTTTGCATATTGTTTGTATTATAGCTGATCATTTATTTACATTTGTTAACACTATAACTTGTTAATTTATTTAATGATTTTCTGTTGGCATCATGTTGCATTTTGAGAGAAACAAAAATACAAAAAAAAAAAACCCAAAACAAATTTTCAAAATTAAGCACAATGCCACAACAAATTTTTAAGAATTTAAATTGTTGGCAGTTTATTTTGTTAGCAAAAAAATATACTGAATGTAATATGAAAACCAGCATCAATTTGAAATTGAATTAAGATTAATGTTGGGTAATTAAATTTTACTTATGCAAATGTAATATGGGAATTGTATTTTAATAATTTCATGGTTATTGAAAAATTGTTGAATTGGCTTTGGAATTTAAAAACTTATAATGATTTTACCCAAATAATTTTCAGCATTTAAATTTGATAGAGTAAAGGATTACATTTGCTAATCGCATCTGTTGGCAAAAGGATTCTGAGATTGACTTGATAGTGAAGAATACTTTCAGTCCTTGTCGTTGTCATGACCTTATATATCTTATTTCTTTATCCATTTTTGAGATGGGTGTTATAAATATTTATTTTCAACACTCTTAAAGAAACTATCAATATGATCTTGTAGTGTTATAATTTTTTATTTGCTTAAAATTACAGCAGTGTTCTTTATCTATCCCCCTCTCATTGCTATAGTTCTAATGTTTCAAGAACTTTTCTCATAATTAATTATTGCATGTTGTGTTTCAAATGGTAATTTAAATTCTTTATAATTTTCGTGTTAACAAAACAGCCAATACAAGCGAGTATTAACACATCCGGCTTTAAGGAAACGCCTCAAATACAAACAGAAATTATAAAGTTAATAATTTTTAAAAGAATTCTTAAAAGAACAAATTTAAAAACATGTGGAATCAAACAATTTCTGTTTCTTTTTAAAGAAAACAATATATAGTTTCATAAAACAACATGAGAAATTATGTATGTATAAATGAAAAAAAAATAATTTATTAACAACGACCAAAAACTAAACAAAAATAAATTAATACTTACAATAGTTGTTGTTAAACTTATTAATAAAAAAAATATTTTTTTTCCAAATTTGTACTTATGAGAATAAAAAAACAGTTTACTCGTACATTTATTTTCAGTAATTATTTGCTAGTTTTCTGTAATGATCATTATTGGTTCCACCATTAGACAAGTGTGTTTGAGATCTATCAGGCTACTTGATCGTTTATTGTGACAAATTATTGTGGGTTGTGTCTGGCTCTGGCTGTTTTTGGTCAACAAAAACAGACTTTAAATGGTGGCCGTAACTTTATACGGGGGTTGAGTTTGTTGGGTTTTTCAACGATTAATTAGTGTTTTCAAATGTACTAATTTTTTGGTTATTATCTTTATTAAAAAATAAACATTTTCAAACATACTCTTCATATAGTTATAAACATTAAAGTTTACTTTATATTCAACAACAACAAAAAAACCAAAATTTCTTAAATGGTGCCAATAATCTTAAACCAAAAAGAGAAAAATCATTTAATATGGCCTCAAGAATATTAAAAAGTAAAACCATTTAAATTTAGTGTTCAAAGCCCTGCCTCCTTAGAGAAAAAATAAAAAACAAAAACTAAAACTTGCTGTAACTCTTAATAGCTTTAGTTTTTTTTAAAGATATTTGATACCATTTCTGTATTAAAAATATTTTTTTGTTTGAAAAAAAAAATTGATCTAGTTGCAGGTTATTTCTTTTGTTTTTATGAGTTTTAAACATATTGTTGGGGTATTAAATTTTTATTTGAGTTTGTTTCAATTTTGTACTGTAAGTTAGAGTTTACGCGTCATTAGTTTTTTTGTTCAACACTTTATAACTGCAAGGGTTTCAATGTTGCAAGATTTGCTGTTGCCAAAGCAACATTTTTATAAAAACAAAAAAAAAATTGAACAGAAATAAAATCTAAAAACGTTTGGTTTGTGGCTGTGGTTTCTCCATTGAAAATTGTCTAAAAATCTATCCATGAGTATAAGCAAGTATGTTGGCAATAATTGAGCTAAAATATTTTGAAACAAATCTGTATCATAATACGTCGGCAGTGATGATTGACGTTGGAAAAACTACTTAAGAAGCTAGGAAAACATTATGTAATTATGGCTCAACTAGAAATCATTAATATATTTTCGAAATATTGACGTTTATTGCCAGGAAATTCTGTCAAAAGTCCACCCATTTAAGAGATGAAGTTTTAAAATGTTGTTTAGGAGTTAGAATAAAAAAAAATTAGTTAAATTTATAAGCAATTTAATGGAAAAATGAAAATCTGATAAAAATAAATTAAGTCTAAAAGGTATTAATAAAACAAGAGCTAGTTTATAAAGAAAATTCAAGTTAACTTTGCATTTTCTGAACAAGTATTATTCTGAACAAGTATTAAATAATATTAAAACTTATCGTTAATTTTCTATAGAAAATAAAACGTCTTGATAAATTTGTTATAGAAAGTTAAAGATAAAGATATATAGTTAAAGTTACAAAGATATCTTTATATAATAAGTTAAACATTTTTCTAAAGAAAATTAAATTTATCGAAACATGTTCTATTTAAAATCAAATTCATTGAACACTTGTTTATAAAAAAAATCAAGTTATCTATAGAAGTTGAGTGCAATAGCACAGATGACTGCCTTTGTTTACAATTTACTTATGTCAAAAGTAATACTTTACTTGACAGTAGTACATTGTGTTGTATTTGTTGCCGATTTGCACTCACCTTGTATAATTACACCATAGTTAATTACAATTTTTGATAATTTTTTTTTCTAAAACAATACTAAAGTTTATCTGTCTTCACGTTATTTTCTTCTAAAATGAATGACTTTACAACATTAATGTCCCTATACAATAAATTATTAAAAACAACAAACAATAAAAGAAAAAAACTTATCAGTAATAACTCATCCATTAAACCTTCGACAAAGTATTAATTTTCACAAAAAAAAAAAAAAAAAAAAAAAACAACAGAAAAGTTTTACAAAAGAAGATGCAAAACAAACATTGAAAACCTATTTAACAATTTAAAAGCAATAACATGCAACATAACATGTATGCAGCCGACCAGCCGAATGTACGTATGCTGAAGATGACTACACAACACAGGTCATGGCCTGATACAGCCTCCTTCTGGGTATTATGAAATGTTAAACAATTTTGCTCAAGTATTTAGCCTCAACTGAAAAGAAAACCAAAACCCTAAAATAATATAAAAAAATAAATAAATAGTAAACCTAAAGACAGATTCACGTGCTACCAGGCATCAATATGCAGAGACCTACAACAACAAGGATGACGACAACTTTTAAAAATTAAACAACATTTATAGTTTGCAACAGGTACTGCTCTATTTTGTTTCCATTTTGCATTATTTTTCAATGTTTTTATTTTTCGTTGTTCGTTGGCTTGCAACAATTTTCAATAAACATGAGCAGCAACAAGTAAATATGCATGTTGTGCTGTGAATAATGTTAAACGGATATACTACTACGTTTGAAATGTATTTACCAACCAATCGATTGCTACTACTACCACCATCACCACTAACAACAGCAATAAAATGTCTCGGAATAAAAAATGTTTTCCTATACAAGATATGATAAAAGACCTTTACTAATGCGCCAATATAAGGAGTTATTTGTTGCTGCTTTTGTTTAGTTTTTGTTTTGAAGACAGGAGCTGCTGGTGCTGTTGTGCAGAGAAAGAAATTCGAACAACTCTGTGTATTTGCAACTGATGCAACTAGATCATTTATACATTATGCCACATACTACCGACTGCAACAAAGTTTAAAGTTTAATTCCCGGCATTAGTGTAAAAATTAGAGAAAAAAGCGAAAGACTTTGCATGTACCATAACATTTAAAAAATCATTTATCAATTTCGTCTTTGTTGTTTTTTTTTTTTTGGCTCTGTACTTGAACATGGTAGGATTTTAGTTTAATATTTTTCTGTTTTGTTTGTCACTAGGTTTTCGAAAGGATGTACATTTTGAAGGTACATATTTTAAATAGGTTTAAAGGTGGAATATTTTTAAGGAAACTTAAAATTGACGATAAACGGTTGCTTGAAAGTTAAAGATTGACGATTGTATTTTTAAATTGATAATATCGAAAACTTTGTAAAGAAAATTTTAGATATCTAAAATTTGCCTAAAATAATTTTTTGCAGATCGTATTTCTAAAAATTAAAGAGAAAATTAAAAATTTTAACTAATTTTCTATAGATCGATATTGATAAATATTCCTTAAAGTATTAAAATTATTGGTGAAATTTGAATAGAAAATTGATTTATCTGCTAATTTTATATATAAGATTGGTTTTATCGATCTTTATTGAAAATCAAAGTTATTGATTACTTTTCTATAGAAAATTAAAGTTATTGATAACATTTCTGTGCAAAAACAAAAATATCAATAACATGTCTATAGATAATCAAAGCTATGAAAAATATAGACACTCAAAGCTACCGATAAATTTTGTAGTAAAGGAACGTTTCTATGGAAACTCAAAGTTACCGATGTTTTTTTCTAAAGAAAATAAAAAATCAATAACATATTTGTAGAAAATAAAAGTTACCGAAAATTATAGCAGTTCAAAGTTAACGCTAAATATTTTTAGTGAAGGTGGAGTTAACGATAATATTTCTAAAGAAACTTAAAGTTATCGATAACGTTTCTAAAGAAAATAAACGTTATCGATAACTTTTCTGAAGAAAATCAAATGAATTAAAAAAAAATTAGATCATTGATTTATTTACTTTGAGCTATTAAAAATTTGTTTATTGAATTAATTTTATCCGAAACGTACTTTTAGAATATTGAAAGTTTTTGATAAGTTTTCCTTGACAAATTAAAGTTATTGATAAATCAAAGAAGGAAAAAATTTCTTTTTTTGAATCAATACATTTCTAAGTATTTTGGACTTAATTTTTCTGTCAATTGTTTATAATCCACAGAATATTAAATAAGTAAATCAAATCACTTTTGCTTGCATTTTTTGTATGTAAATTTCGTTATGTTTAGATTAATTGCTAGCCCACATTTCTCATATAAAGAAAAACAAAAAAAAAAAAAAAAAAAAAAAAAAAAAACAAAAGACTTAAGACACGTACTTGTTAATGAACAATTTCTCTTTTTTTGTGGTCTGATAATCTCAAATATAAAGTGTTACAAATTCGTTACAATGGAATGCAAAAATACTGGCTTTAATTTCTTTTAAAATTTGTAAGATTTTTTTTGGTTTCAAACTTTGTTACTTTATTAATAAAAACACAACAAACAGGAGACAAACTTTGTAACTGCAGCTACAGTAACTTTAACAGAAAAATGCATTTGTTGTTGTTACATATTTGTTTAGTTTCCTTTTTTTTGTTGAAGAGATATAAACAATATTTTTTGTAAATATACATTTATACGTTACATATTGTAGCTGTTGTTGTTTTGCTTAAACAAAGAGTTGGGGGAAAAATCACAACATGTTGCTACTTTTTTGCCTTAAGCTCTAGATGTCTATTTCTAAGAAATTATATGTATACGTATTTTTGTTGCTGCTATTGTTATTGTTGTTGTCCAACCAATAACTTGTAAAATAAAAATCACGCTTGCTAAATTCAACATGCCACAAGGAGATGAAGGAGGAGGATTACACAGAGTGATATATGAAAAAAAGAAACGAAATGAAACTGAAATACATTTTTAAGTTTTTTTATTTATTTCTTAAGGGCCACACACATTGTTGTGCTGTGTTTTATTAACAAACTTTTGTTAACTTTATAGTTTTTTTAAGTAGTTTGTGTTTGGGTTTGTTACAATTGAGTTTTTTTATTTTAGATTTTCTTTGATCTTGATTGTAATTAATAATAGAAAAATTATCTTTTAAACAATTTATAATTTTAATGGCTTTTTATGCTTTTTCATTATCCGATAATCATAAATCTTTCAACATTTGTAAAGCATGCAGAGAGATATTTTGAGCACGGCTTAGGCTTAAAGGTAATATGTAAGTAAGTATGTAGTAGCAGTTTAAAATTGTGAAATCAATAAAATGTCTTAGGTACATATTTTGAATTGTCTAAATTTATGCAGTTATAATAAGTACTTGAGGCAGTAATAAAAATTCAAATTTGTAAATTGAATCTAAATGATTTTTGCAATAATGCTGGCAAAACCGAAATGCAGAAATTGTAACAAGGCCAATTTATTTGTTTCATGTTTGGGATTAGTATTTCTAATATATTTAAGTTGTACATAATTTCACATTTAATTTTCTTTAAATTAACAAAAATTAAAACCATCTCTTTAGAGATGACCCCCTTTGATTAATACAGCAAAAAACAAATAAAAACCAGTGCATATATAGCTCTGAAAACTGTACAATACCTTTAGACTATAAATAAATAAAATCTCTTAAACGTGATGAGCAATTTTGGTATAATATGTATACCTCTAAATCTTCCTATAATTTCTTTTTACCATGCCAGGCACAACAAACTCAACTGAAAACTAATGCACACAAACAATCTTGGCAAAAACATTGTGCCGCATAACAACCAACAATTATCTGAAAACACGACAATTTATAACTAAAAAAATAACAACAGCTACAAAATAAATATACACAATCAATTAAATCTTAAACTTATAAGTTTTCTTAGAAATCCCCCAACTGCACTCGTACTTTTAAACATATATAGAAAAAAATATTAAAAAAAGAAATCAAATTGAATGGCATACAAAATATTATTTTTTTATGCATAATTAAAATACATTTATTTCGATTGGTTTGTTTGTTTGTTTGTTTTTGGCTCAGTTTGGTCAGATAATAAAAGGACAAAGCAACAAATATTTAAAATTTTCTTATTGTGAGTATGAGTGTGTGTTTAATCGTCTTTAATATGATCATAGCCAAATGGGGGGCCGCTTAAGATCTTTGAAAATAAATAAGAATATCGAATACCACAAAAACTTCTTCATCTTTAACAAATGTAAAGCTAGATGTTAAAAAATTCCTGATGTCCACCTTGTTGCTTGTCAATATAATACATATAAAAACTAAGGAAAAAACTGCAATTTTAGAGAAGCTTTTGTTGTGGAATTGTAACAACAACAGGGAAAACATTTACCGAAGGTAGAAAAAAAAATTGCAATAAAAAAACATACTTGAAGATACAGTGTTGAAAAACATGATTGTAAAAGGTTTTTGTTGTTGTTTTGGCAGCATTAAATTAACACCATTTCTAGTGTCAACATAATTATGTTAAAAAAATATATAAATATATATAAATATTTTGATTAAATAACTATATAAAATTAAATCAATTATTAAGTTTATCCATAATTTTTTTTTATAGAAAATCAAAGTTATAGGTAACATTTTAATAGAAAATCGTAGTAGTTATCGATAACGTTTCTATAGAAATCAAAGCAATTGATAACTATTCTATAGAAAAGCAAGGCAATCGACAGCTTTTCTAAAGAATATGAAAATAATCGATAGTTTTTCTTTAGAAAATCAAATTTATCGATAAATTTTTTATTAGAATATCAAAGTTTCTGTTAACATCTCTATAGAAAATCAAAGTTATCGATAACTTATCTATATAAAATCAAAAATGTCGATAACTTTTTTATAAAAAAATCAAAGTTTAGATAATTTCTCTATAAAAAATCAAAATTATCGTTAGCTTCTATATAGAAAATCCATGCAATCTGTAACATTTCTATATAAAATCAAAGTTATCGATAGCTTTTCTATACGAAATCAAGTTCCTCGGTAATTATTCTATAGAAGACTAAAGTTATTCATAACTTTTCTACAGAAAATCAAAGTTGTAGATATATTTTCAGTATATTTCGATAACATTATCATAAAAAATCAAAGTTAGCCATAAGTTTTCTGTGAAAACTAAAATTTATTTTCTTAAATAACATTGTAAATGGTGTAGCTGTTTTTCACTGTGGCACATACTAAATCCATAGTTGGCACATACTAAATCGTGCAATTACCAATATATCTGTTACTTTTTGTTGCTATTGCAGTTGTCTTCTATCAAACTTCTAATGCTACCTACACACAAAACTAGAAAAAGAGACCATGCAAGCAGTCAAAAGCATAACAAAAAGAAAATATCCTAAGGAATGTTATTTGGTTGTAAGGTACCACCAGTTTCTATACAAATAAAAACTGGGGTTTTGGCGTCTTTGGAGCTTTCTTAACACAACCCAGAGTCAAGTCAAACAACATGTGCTCCAGTTTTTGTATTTGTGGATATTTTCTTGTTCCAGCTCCCAAAAGGCTGTTTCGTACCTTGCAACCTTAGTTTGAATACAGGCATACAAACATATATGAGTGTAAACTATGTTCCAGTCATGTTCATTTTTTATTTTGTGTGTGTTTTTGGTTTGTTGCAAGCGGTATCTGGACCGCTTTTAAAAGGTGTACATGTATTTTTACTTCTCCTGAGCAGCCATGGCGTTTGTATCATAGTTGCGTTCCTTTTGTTGAATTTAATTACCAAAACGAAACGGACAAAAAAAAGCGCAAAACCAAATCGTATATGTGGTCCCGGTTTTTTTCATTTATTGTATCAAACATTTTTGTTAAAAATACCTTTTAAAAATTTAACAAAAAAAAAAAATAAAAAAAAAATATGTGTGGGTTCCCAAAACGTTTTTTCTTTTGTCTGCTTTAGTTTTTTCTGCATTTATATATATTTGTAGATTAAAATGTGATCTATGTTTAGAGGTTTGTCTTTTGTCTTTTGTTTTTATTTAATTTTGCAGTTGGCATTTTTCATTTTGGTCTCTGGTTTTTTCTGTTGGTATAAAATTGCTAAGATAGTCAAATATTTTGAACACAACAGGTGGGTCCTTATTTGTGAAAATTATGACCGGTTAAAATAAACATTGTTCGTTAGGTGTTTAAATTGAAGTTTGTAGCGAATAACAACAATAAAAAACACCACACGAACAGTCAATAATCGAAGGTTATTAGAGTTGAAAAGCCTTACAATTATTTGTTTGAAAGTGTGGGGCGAGAGTTAAGTTTACAGCATAAATGTTTTGCTAGTTTGACCATTAAATGGAAACAAATTCAATATACAAGAATCAATTTAACTTTCAATTAAACAGGGGAATAAAATTTAAGAAACAAACAAATAAATGAAATAAAAACATTGTTTGGAGTTTTTGTAATTTATAAAATTTGTAATCAAATTCGTGAAACTTAAATATAACTCTACATTTTTTCATTTAAAACCTAAAAAACTGTCAATGTCATTTGTTTTGCATATAATTTTATCAGAAAATGTTAAAAATGAGTCAAAATTAAGGTGTGTTATTTAAATTTAACTGTAGTCTTAGTTCAAGTTTAAGGATATTTGCATGTTAAAACGTTTTTTAAAGCGTTTTCAAAACGTTATTTTAAAATTAGTAAAAACATTGTTATATAACTCTAACATTTTAAGATTTTTGTTCTTTGTATTTTTATGTGAAAGCTTATTAATTTGGAAAAATTAATACTAAGAAAAGAATTCCAAATATTATAAGAAATTTTAGAAAACTCGCCTATAAAGAACTCAAACAGTAAACTGAAAGTTAAGCAGCCAACCTTCATTTTATCCATACTGAACAGCTCCAAAGGATGGGTAAGTCAAATATACGTTACCTTATATTGTCAACCTGAAAATGTATGTTCCCATAGTAATCTAGCATATTGGTAATAGTCCTTAAAATGCATTCAACAGCTTTCGCAAAATAAAAAAAAAGTTGTACATGTTAACCACAACCATTCCAAAATTTTTACATATTTTTTAATAATAGTATAGTCACTCTAATTATTTATGTGATTACGGCAACTATATTATGTTAAAGTTGCGATTTACATAATTTTAGCAGTCATATATATGATTATAGTAATTACGTATATGTTTGTGACGAATCTTTACATCATAATATGTTGCTCTTTGATCATAATCATATAAATCATATATAATAAACAACATAATATTATATAATTTTTTATATACGATTGATATAAAAATATACATAATTACTACATGATTGTCGTAATCATACATATAATTAAAAAATCTTTGGCTGTTGTATTTTGTTAAAGATCCAAATTATACTATTGGGCCCAAACCGTAATTTCTGTTCCTCGATCAGTGTTGCATTTGATTTTAATGTTACAATGGTTTAAAACTAAGAGATGATTCATTTGCAATAATTTATGGCAACGTAGGAAATATAAACCGAATCTAAATATTTAAATTTCTGTATACTGCTAAAATATTTAGCATTATCTTAGATCTTCAGTCTCATTCCCAGTAAAACTATCAATTTTATACCCACTTAATAAGGCTCACACTGAATTTTATCAAAACACACCACTCTCTCAGTTTACTCAGTGCTGATTTCATACAACAAGATCCACTACAGAGAAGATAATACTCATCCCTGTGAAATCTCACTATTGGCCAGTTTTTAAACTGACCCAACCAACTTAACACAGGTGACCTTATTACAAAATATCTTTTCGACTAATGGGCGTATGCACAGATCTATTTTTAATTAATTAGCTGTCTATCCTTTAACTACTAGGCTTGGCATTATATATCTAGGAAGTCAACCATGGAATAATTATAGTGCGGTAGCACTATAGAGCCCACTAGTAATTATGTACTGCACAGATCTGTCTCTAGTGTAGAAGTGCTTTAATTTACACATGAGCCCAGGAGATAAAATAATTCAAAAGTGTATTAATAACCCTCTCCCAGGCTTTCAATAGAAAGGATGCAAGATAAATGGGTCTAGGATTAGTGCTTAAAATTTTAAATTCAAAATGTTCTTTGCTAATATTTCAATCAGATGGACTTTTTCATTTATGCTCCATTTGTTTATATGTTTTATTACCAATTTAAGAATTAAGATTAATATAAGATAGATTTTAGACAGATTTGTTTTCATACAATTTATAACCAGGCTACATACTAAACATATCAATAACTACTACATACATGTTATTCACCATTTCAAATTCTAAATTCCCATAATTGATTTATCATATCAAAAAAATGCAGACATTAATTTATTCAAAAATCCTGTACATTTTATCATATCAACTGAAATTCTTTTCAAATAAAAACATTTTTGAAAATTGAGCTTATACATTTTTATAGATCGGCATTATGCATGATATTAAACATGTCGATACTTATCGCTTATCATACATAATATTGTTATATTATTTTAATTTTCTGTTTTTTTATGATTTGTCTTAAATTGTGGCAAGGCAACAACATGCTTTAGTGGCACCATAACCAAATGGCTACGAGTATCATTAAAAATAGCCCTATACAGTATAAGCTACCATATTAAGACAATATTGTGATAGAAACAAGGACGGACGAATGAACGGGCGTATAAATAAATAGACATATACAATACAGCCAGATAGTTTGGATGCAAACAAAAATACTTTGTATTATTGTTATTTTAAGTTTGTTTTTTTTTTTTTGCAAAACCATTTAGTAGCCACTGGCGATCCGGTTTGAAATACTTTTTGGATAATAACGCAATTGGTAACGCTAATCAACAGCTTATGGTTTCAGATATAAAACATTTTGATTTTTACATTTTGTGTTTATTTTTTATTTTTGTTTAAGTTTGCTGTTGCCTCAAAATTGTTTGAAGACATTAGAATTAAACAACAAGAAAAAAGTGTTTAAATGGAACCTTAATCATAAGTTTTAAACATAAAAATAAGAAATAATCTGTATTTACAACCACATCAAAATCAACATGAACAGAATTTAAAAGAATTAATTAGGGACATTTAGGAATTTGTTGAATTATTAAATATGTATAGGAGTTTTTAGAATTTAAATAACAACGACTGTTCAATGGCGATCAAGAATTAATTCTTGTTTTTAGTTTTTTTATACTGTTTCAAACAAAATTGATAATGAAATGTCATTAATATTTCTTGTTCATACTTGCTATATTATGTATCTTTTGCATTACTTAGATGTAGTTGAGTATTAGCAAAATCAGCCTGTTACATATTCTATGTTCCTATTAATGTATTTAAATTTTCTTTCTTACTGAGAACGACTTCTGTAAGTCTTTATGATTAATGAATTTATGCGATTATAGTTCCTTCTATGTAACTAGTTATATCAGTGATATCAAAGTACTGGTTTATTTAAGTTTCTATTTGTAACCGTTCAATGAACATATTTTAGGATTTTAACCCATTACTTGCTAATGAAACTTTTTGTTTCCCGCTACTTTATAGCGAGAAGAGGGAGGTAAATATTTTTAGACTTAATTTTTAAAGAATACATTCTTTTAATTCTGCCAAAAACTAACCACACTTTATGCTTTTATTCAATCTAACTTATTTCAAAGTTGCTAATTTGGCTTTACTGTATTTGTTGTTGTATTGTAACACAGCACGTTTGATCTAGATTCTAGACAAATTGATTTAAAACAACAAAAATAGTTAGAAATAGACAAAAATTCAAACCATCGATGGCTGTTGGTTGGCGTTCACTCGCTCGCTCGTTCGTTCAACATGTAGAAAAGTTGTTGGCAATTTAAATTGACTGCGTGCGGTTTTTGTTGTATCTAAATAGTTGTTGCTGTTTATACATTTTGTTTTTGTTATTGTATTTATTGTATCTTTTGTCTGTAGCTATACAAAGAAAAAACTTTAAATATTTACATTATTGCAAAGAGCCTGCCTGGCTTGGCTGGCTGTTTGGTTGCATGAATTTCTTGGCTTAAATGAATTTAAAAATTAAATTAGAAAAATGCCAATTCTAGTCTTTGCCATAATACATTATAATTAGCTACAATTTATATACCAAAAACGCAAAATTTACAGCAAACCATTACGAATTCTTAATTTTATAAATTATGGTCATTGATTTTTATGTTTTATTTTAGTGTTTTTTGCATTTCTGCTAAACAAAACTAAAACTTTAAAATCTATCAATGAATGAATGACTGAAGAAACTATTACAGAGATTTGGTGGAGCTGGAAAAAAACACGTTTAAACAATTATTGTGTTTTAACGAAACTTGAAAATATTGTCACGTTCACTTGACACAGTGTTACATTTGTTTTGAATCTTGTACTAGTTTCAAACTAGGGGATGATTGATGTAGAGACGTGGCTGTTTTGATCATAAAATGGTCATATAATGCCGTTTGATATGTTTATACATGAAGAAACAGCTCATGAATAGTTTAATTTAATTACGATGTTTATAAAGTAAAGTTTTCTTTCTCCAACAATCTCAATTTTGTGGATTTTTTGAATATTTGTTACATAAAAAAAAACTTGAATACAAACTCTCTTTAACGATAATTCGATATAACTTACGACATTTAACTATTAGTTTATATAAGTCCCAATTTATATGAAGCAATTCTTCATGCTAAACTGATTACCTTTTATACAACGGGGCGAGGGAAAGATTAGACGAGTACACACTTCGTGTTACTCTCTTATTCGTATTATATATGTGTATACAAATGTGTATATGCTCTGAAATGAAAATACGAGAGATTTAAGCAATAAGAATTGTGCTGTGTGAACACCAAAGAAATTTCAAGAAAAAAATCTAACAAAAATTACTTCGTGTAAATTGGTTTAACAATTTTATACTCAATATTGACAATTATATCAGGATATCAAGAATTTCTCAAAACATTGTCGAACTCTAATGGAAATGGAGTTAAAATATTGATTTATCAACAAAAGAAAAAAACTTACATTATTTAAAATAATTGAATTGCTTTAAAAATCAAAGACATAGATAAGCAAAAAAGGTTTTATAATGGTGGATTAATTGCATGTCAAATAAAAAAATAAGAACTGTAAAATAGTAGACAGTATAAGACTACTAAACTAATCAGGATAGATATTATCATCGCGAGGTGATTTAGAAAATGCTACCAGATAAAGCGTTTGTTTGCGCTTAAAAACTAGTGAAACTAGAAAGGTAAAGTAAACAATGCTCGTTTCGTATCGTAATGTTTCCTGTAAATTGTCTTCATTCAAATAATTTTACAATCTCCTAATGAAGATATTATGACTTATGATATGTCTCCTTATATCACACCGTATTCAACATATCGTTCTTTTTTTTTGTTTAAATATAAATTATACACCTATTTCTGAAATCATAAGATTACAGTGATTTATTTATGATCTGTTGTATAACTGATTACTTACTAGTCATATGCATGAACACGGCTTTAGTGAACTCTAACGACCAATGAATTATTAAAGTCATTACTTGTAACTAGTTTCTCTGATACTAAAGTAAGACGATTGTGTACTTAGTATTTGCCTCAAACACATTTCCAAAATAGGGATTATAAAGCTGACATAGAACTTGTTCTATTTCTAACACTTAATATGAAAGGGGATTGTCAATTTACATGCTTTGGGGTTCTGTCATTAACATAGTTCCATTGACCGCGACAGCTATGTAAAGATTAATTGGGCAAATGTTGAGGAGGGCAGGGATATATAATGGGAAAACTGTTACTAAAGCTAGATTTACACGATTGAATTTTTTTACAAAATTGCTCTTCAAAATGCTTCAAACTCGTATAAACAGCAAAATTTCTTTAATAGTTATTAAATAAATAAATTTTTAAGAATTTTTGCCTTTTACACGAGTTTGAAGCATTTTGAAGAGCAATTTTGCAGAAAATTTCAATAGTGTAAATCTTGCGTAACTTTGGCAGTGTTATGCATTAATGACAAACGGCGTTTTAAAAAATGACGAGAAGACAATAGAGCCTTTGAAAAGTACGAATGAAAAACTGCGCAAGCATTTATTCTCATGTGATAGTGATATAAAAAATTAAATAAATTGTATAATTGTTAATGTTTCAATGAAATGTGTATATATATATTATAAAAAAACATTACTGCACAATCTACTACAGAGAAAAAATATACATAAATGCTTTTTTGAGGCAATCAAAATATGTTACAATTACGCTATACATAACGTGACCATACGTCCCGTTTTGAACAGGACCGTCCTGTTTTCAGCTACTTTGTCCCGTTGTCCCCGAAAATATTTCTACTGAAAATCGTTGGGTGAAAATATTTAAACATTTTAAAAGCAATTACCAAAACCATGCAAATTTTCTAATTATCGTTGAATATAGTATTTATGTTTGCCTGGAACAATTGCGCCAGTTGAACGTGTATTTTCTTTGATGAACAAGCTCGGCTCGGCAATAAGCTGCCACTCTGTACATACCCTAAGGCTATGCTAATTGTTAAAGTTAATATTAAAAAATCCTGCCAAGAGTTCTACACAAATTTGAAATCGTCCCCTAAAATTTTGAAACAAATTTGTACCTCTGAAAAATATACATTGTATATAAAAACATTTTTTTTGTAGTGTAACGTAAAATAAATAATGTCATTCACTACAGCCAAATAAAATATTATTATATTATCTATGCATTTTTATTTCATATAACCGAACCCATCAGAATTATTCGATGTCCCGTTTTCAGGTAAAAAAAATATGGTCACTTTAGCTATACATGACTGTATGATTGTGGTAGTTAAGCATATCCCTGCAAAAAACGCAAGTACTCCATACACGCATGTATGGACTACTCCAAAACGAACCAGGAGTACTCCAAACATAATCCATTTGTTTGAAAAAAAACTAGTCCAGGTAACATTACGATGTCGTAGGACTGGACCATATAATCCAGCTTTGCATAACACGGGACTAGTCCCAAAACTACTTCTTGTAACTACATGAAATGTTTTTAAACAACGATTACGGTCGTTAAAGCACGAATAATTGTCGTGTAACAAGAAGTTCTGCTTCGAAAATGAAATGGTCCATAAGTGCATTACATAGAACCATGATGTAGTCACTACATTTTAGCTACAAACCACGTACTTCACAGATTTTTGCAGGGATGTCTTTAGGAATTATTTTAATGATGAATCATAAAAATGCTTAACTACTCCCACCATATATATGCAATACAGTAAATTGGGTGCCCTTATAGATTAGGATATAGTTTGCTGGACTCTGGGTGTTTTCTGCAGACAACCCAAAAGGCTTCACAGTTTGAGTTTATTTTCAAATTTAACAAAAACACAATATTGTTAAAAACTTGTTACAATGTTAAAATAATTGTGTATATTAATAGAAGAGAAGTCTTTATTCGCAATTGATAGATTTCCCCTAAATTAACTTAATTTAATACATTTTGTTTTAAAAAGACCAGCAATGCTTAATGTTTTAAACAAAACAAAGTAAAGTTCCTACAATTTTTTTTACAACCTTCTCATTCACATTGATACAAATGTGTCGCAGCGTTAAAAATATAATTATTATTTTTTACTTAAATAAGGCTTCGATAATATCTTGGGTCCAGTTTTATATCATGTTTTAAAAACTTGATATAAAATTCAAACAGAACTGATTAAATAATTTTGGTTTTCTCGAAATCCTGTGAATTCAAATTCTTTGAGATATTCTTAACAAAACTGCAAATAATGAATTACAAAACATTTAATTTTTTTCGGAAGTGTTTTGGAATAATTACTATTTGAAGGTCTAAATGGGCCCAATTTTTAAATCGTTAAAATCATTAACAGATTACAATATTACCCAAGCACACCAGGGTAGGAAAATAAAACGAATTAAATTTTATTTTATTCTAAAAATTAAATTCGCGAAAACAGAATTCGTATTGAAAACTTAAACTCTCTAAACGAAAAGTAAAATTTGTAAATTAAATTCACTTACATAAGAAATCAGTTCAAGCATACGTGGTACTCTGAAAGAAACTTAAAAAGTTTTGCCGAATATTTGCCGAAAAAGAGGTAACCATAAATAACATATATTTGAACTCGTTTATTTATTTAAAAAATACTTTTCTTATTTAGGCCAAAGCACAAAAAATATTTAATTTCAATTTATTTGATGCTGTTTGGTCTTGTAAAACTCTTCTAAAAGTAAGCAACGTCTAACAAATTTGTGCTAAATCAATTGGTTACGCTTTTTTGAGTAAATATTTACCAAATGTGACCGTATCTTTATGTGATCAAATTAGTTCAAAAATAGTTGTAGGATAATTTTTCGCTCAATTGAATTAAAGGATTTATTTGCTTTAATAGAATTAATTTTTTTTAGATATTTGTCTCTCAAGAGTTATAAATCTAAAAAAACTCAACTCCTTTCAATAAATCTTTTTTTTTTTAACGATTTTATGAAATAAGGCTAATGTCATTAAAATAAAAGAAACAAAAAACTAAAACGAGTGACAATTATGGCAATTTTAAAACTGCATGTCACACTTAAGGCCATCATTAGAATTAAAAACAAAAAAAAAAAAAAGAAAACTAACATTTTCTATAAATCTAAAACAGAGAGTAAGAGAGAGGAGCTAAAAACTAGAAACTATAAAATCACGACAAAAATTAAGTGTTTAAAGTTAAAGCCAGTTAGCTAGTAAGCCAGTCACATTAAAGAAAAAGATGACACCAAACTCAAACTTTAACCCACAAAGAAACAACAACCAACCAACCACTTCATAAAAAACACCAAACTAAGCCATTTACAATAGTTGGCACCTGAACTTTAAGTTTTCGATATTTTTTTTGATTTTGTGCTTCTACACCAGAGTTTGTGACTGACTATCGATAGTGTTTAATGACACCTTAATGAGCACTAGCAGCAAGCAGCATATTGCAGAGGCAGTAAAATATTTCCAGTTAAAGTTTTAAGTGAATGGTTGATATTGTGGTGCTCATGGTATAGAGCTGGCATTAAATAGTGATGGTGGTGTTGGTGGTTTTGGTAAATACTTTTAAGTTTAAGGCTTAAAGCATGACACGATTTTAGACATGAGTTTATATAAAAGTTTAAATGAATAATATTTGATGTTGTTTACTTTTTTCAGTTACTATTTTGACAATAATTGGCATTATTAAGGTGGTGTATGTAGCAAACAGAAAAATGTTTTAACATACAAACACATAAGTATTTACTATATGTTACACTATTAGTCTAACTCGTGTTTAAAAATGTTTATACAGTATTTGTCAGAGTATAGGTGTGTAATTACTGCACATAAATACTCGTACTATATAAACATGATGTATTGATTGAAAAGTTTAATTGAATTTGGCGCATACATTTTCATGCTTTACCTATACAATGCAATGTTGGTGGGAAAATATTTGTGTGTTTTTTTTTTAAACGGGTTTTGTTCTGTTTTTGTCTGTTAATTTTCGGCTACATTGTATTTAATTGATTAGCTCACATATTTCAGTCAATGGCGACATCACTAAACGGAGCAATATTCCGGTGAATGAAAGTTGTTACTTTATACTTCTCGTTTTTACAATGACATTTCCGTTTTATTTGCAATTTTGTTTATTTTCTTTTTTTCCAAAGTCTATCTTAAATACTTTGATTTGCCCGTTTTTTATAGAAATGTCTTTTGCAGTCTTTTTTTTCATTTCTCCAAATGTGTGGATTTTCTTGTCATGTCTGTTTGAAGTGTCACGTAAAATTCTATTCAGGTGTCAATGCTGGCTTAAAAGAAGATATTCTACTGTGCTATTTTTGGCTTAAATGTCAACTGTATATTTTATTGCTTCTACAAAAGAGTAAACCAGATGTTTGTTTGTTCTTTTGCCTCTTTTGCGGCAACAAGTCTTAAGAGGTTCGAATAAGTTATAAAGCATAGAGTTGAAGAGAACACTTTACAGCTAAAGATTTGACAGTATGTTTGCTTATGTAAGAATTATGGTTTAGAAATAGTAGGTTGGGTTGTAGTATTTTTTGGGGGAAATGAAGTTTTATAAAATCTAAAAAAGAAACGATCGGGAATTCTTAAAAAAATGGAACACACAATATTTTAAAATTATCAAGGCAAATGTTGAGAATTTGACGAAATAAACAATTATTCTATGTATGTTTTAAAATACTGTGTTTTGTATTTATATTAAAATATTTTCTTATCCTTTGGTTGGGCAAGAACTTTTTTGTTGTTTCAATATTCATAATTTCAAAACTATTAACTACTTTTTTTTTAAATAAAACTCTGCCTTTTTTAAAAACAGAATACAGAAACTAATACATAATAATAGAATAGTCGGTTTAATTTGCATAGTAATAGAACACTCTAGAGTTGACAACATTCGACAGCTACCGTTTGTGGCAACTCCAAATCCAGCCAACGGTTAATGTATACCATTAGGGTTATGTTCTAGGTTAGCTTTTTTTCTTTTCTCAAATAAATGTTCTATTTAAAAACATAAACTACAACACAAATACTCTACACAATTTCCCAATTTCTTGCACAAATACAATAAATCCTTTAAACGCAACATGCACCCAAATAGCGGACAACATGGGTAATGGCAAATAAAAACTCTTGGCATAACGCAATGAATATTAAATGACATGAATGAAAGACGAGGAAAAAAAGTTGACCATAAAGGAAAATATTATTTTAAAACAAATAAAATTTATTACTTTTGTCGCTTTATGCGAAAGCAGACATAAAACAAAAAAAAAAAAAAAAAACACTAAACATTAGGGGTTTAAAAACAACAATGACAACAAGAGCAAAAAGATAAAATAGCGGACGGAAAAATATTTTAATAATAAAAATAGATGCCTTGGAATGGGTACTAGCAAGAAACAGAAAAACATATTTATGTACGAGTATATATCTGTATTTTAAAGGACTCTGCAGCACTTGAGACTAGTTTCGAGTTGACGAATATGTAAGCTATAAAAAACTACAACCTGGCAAGAGCTTTTAACTGGCGAATGTTACGACACATTCATTACCATTTACTAGTGAAATTTCTAGTAAACAGTGATAATTTTGGTAATGAAATAGCGATTTTTTTTAGTAAAAGCTGATAAAAATACAGCGCAACTACTGCCAAGAATAAATATGAAAATATAGTGCCAACAACAATTTGTTATATCCTCAGCTGTGATGGTGGTCATGTATCCGTTTAACTCCATTTTTTTTTTAATATTTGACACTTACGTATCTTTTTTATTGCAAATAAAAGTCAATTTTAGGGTGCTGAAGCTTAATTTTTTTTTAGCGCATTTGATCATTAAGCATGAGTTGGTATTTGTAGCCCGGGTTCGATTCCCTGCCGCTGCAACTCAAACAACATCAGTTTCTGATAATTATTAGTTTTCTATCATAACTTATATTTATCACAGCGCCCTCCTTCGGTGGTACGCCACCGAAGTAAAATAATTAAAATAAAGGCTATAAATTCAAGTTTTAATAATAATGCGCCTACTCGCCACCAGAGGCGCTGCAATGCTGCACTAAACACAATCATAATGCGGAATTGCAGAGTTGTGATATAAAAAGCTTTCTTCTTCAACTATCCCCTTTCCAAAGAAAGTAACGCAATTATATATAGGCATATTAATTGCCTAAGTGTTACTTCACTTTAAAAAAAAACCTAAAGTTAAGTTTTTTTATAAATTATTTTACTACATATATAGAAATATTCTGCGGAACGTGTACTAGTTCTGTAACTAGTTGAAACAGTACATTTCGCTCATAGCTTTAAATGTGTTAAAAGTAGACTTGCTTTTAATTTATACCTCAATTAAAATATAAGAATTTAAATCAATAGTTTTTATTTTATACTCGTATGTCTCATAGTGTTCAAAAGTGTATGTACTAAAACCAAAACCTATCCGCAAAGAACTAGTTCAGGTCAGTAAAATATAAGAATCGAAAAAATTAGATTCAGTTATATGTCTCAGAGTGTATAAAATGTATAAATTTCATTTTCCAATAAATATAGGTACATAAATACGTTAGAATTAGAAGCAGCACCTATCACCTAAGGACCAGTCCTGTGAACAATTTAGATATGTTTCCTTCCCTTAAGGTATCTCTTTGTAATATAAGGTCTACTATGTTTGAAACTGATGATACTTTACTCACTAGTAATAATAGAGACAATCTTTTGTCTTTTCTGGCAAGTAAACTACAAACAAAGGAAGGGAATATTTACAGGGGGTCAGCTTTTAAAAGTCTAAATAATGGCTGTTTTCATAAACGCAGTATGCAATTTTTGCAAATTTAGAATATAATTTAAAAATTTTTGTTTTAAGATTCTCTTTAATAGTCCAATATCTTTATATTTTATGTGATAAAAGTTTTTAAATTATATTCTAAATGCTATTACAGGAACTCTATGCAATGAAATGTTGCATTGCATACTGCGTTTATGAAAATATCCAATATTTGAATAATATTCTTCACCTTCACTTTAAATACTTTTTTGCATTCGACCTTAGTAATTTTCTCATTAGCTACTTATGCAGCATTGTACTTTTGAGAATAGATTTTTCCATCCCTGGCAAGTAAATTGTTTCTTTAACTTTAGAATAGCAAAGAGCATAACTCTGTTAGAAATGTTGCTATCCAAATATTATTCAATACACATATGTTTCATGGATACAGAAATCTTTCAGCACAATTTTATGATGATCGGTCCATAATTAGTCATATCTGTCGTATAAGTGCCACTTCCGAAACTAACTTTACCGACCATAAACATTTTGGTATCCAAATAAAATTCAACACAAATGATATACATATATATATATATATATATATCATGACACCTAATTTTGTAACGGTCGGTCCATAATTAGTCAAAGTTCCCATATAAGGCCCCCTTCGGAAATCACTTTAACATGTATTAATATTTTAAAACTGTTTACATCGAGATAAAATTTACACAAAAAATATTTATATGCACAGCAGTAATTTTTTGGATTACCGATCCATAATAGGTTTCATATAGTGCCCATTTCTGAAAAATAGTTATACTTTCTTAATTTTATTAATTTTGCTCGGAAGTGGGACTTATATGTGACCAATCATAAATCGATATTTAGTCTTTATATAAAACTTATTTATAAAATAGAATTTATACATTTCGGAATGGGGCTAATTGAATTAATGAACCAAGTTATTCTGAGTCGACTGGTATACTTTAATATGGGTGTTAGAGTAATCTTTTCTTATAATTCCTTACAATTGCAATCAATTCAAATTAATTTGGCCAATTTGGATTCCCTACTTAAAAGACAGTCTCAAGAACTACTGGATAACTTTAAGTTGTTTAAGTTAAATTGCTATAAAAGCCAAAAAAAAAACTTGTTTAAATATTTGGCAGTTAAAGTAATAAAATAAAAACAGCTCAAAGACATTTTGATCTATACTGTCTATATTTGTAGTTGTAGATGCTGCAGCAAACAGTGTGTTAAATCTGCATTAATGTTTGATACACTTTGGCAAATTACAGGATCTCAGGTTAATCAAGGCCTTAAGCTTTTTATTGCCAGTTTGCTGCAAGTGTAAAGTTAAAGCTGTTTTAACGTGGACTACTTTAACTGAAATGTATATTTTTAAAGTGCAATGAATGCTTTTTAGTTTTCTTTCGAACTTCGAAAATTTCGAAAAATACATCGAAATATTTTATTAATAACACGCGCAAGTACAAGTTAATTTCTGAAATTGCTCGCAAATTAAACAGTAGAAAATGATTAAGAGCATCCTTCAAGTCTTTCGAAATAGTACTTGCGCGTAGAAATTTCTTTGAATCTCAAATAAGAAATATTTACTTTGAAGTTTTTTTTTTTTGCTAAGGGCCTTCATAACTTATAGTCCCACACTGTTCACATGTCTCTGCAATACACACATGTGTCGAAAAATGTCCATATTTAGGATTGTTTTTGTGTAAACCAAAATCCTAAAACAAACAAAAAAAAAAAAAACTTGACTTCTGAAGGCGCTTAAGCATATGTACCACCAATTGTGGATGCTGTATTTTGTAGTTTGATTACAAGTGAATTTTTTGTTGCCACAAAGAAGAACCCAATACGAAAAACATACACACACAGAATTTTTTGTTTAAAGAAACGAAAAAAAACAAATCTTGAATAGACCCTGAGATTTATGCTTTTGCGTTGTTTTATGGCAAATTAATCCAGGAAGTGAATTTGTAAAAGCCAAATAGAAAAAGAGCAGAGCAGAAAAATTAAAAGAAATCAAATGTAAACAAAAAACGCAAAGAATAGAAAAAGCAAATGCACAACGATCATCTAAGGCTGCTACCAGTTTACTGGCATTGAATTGACTTGATTTGATGGCACGAAAATACTTGAACTAAAAGAAAAACAATTGATTTTGTTTAACTACAGTGTCTATAAAAATTAAACGTACTTGCTTATGGATTTCAAATTGTTTTGTTACTATCTTTTAAAATGCGTAATATTTTGTTAGCTACTGTTAAATTGTCTGTTAGTTTTCTTTATAGTGGGTTCAAAATAAGACATTTTTCTTAAGAAATAGTTTTCCAGCTTTAAACAACAATTGTTTGTTGATTTGAAAGTTTATTTTCTATGTATTATATATGATCATGACTTTGACTTACCGATGCGACAATTGTCAAATAGTAACGTTGTATTTTCTCGTAATCCAATGTTTTAGCAACAGTAACCTGTGAAAAAATTGAAAGGAAACAAAAAGACATAAAGTTAAAAGGAAGAAATTCAACAAAAATACACAAAACCGATATATGGCTTTTAACAAACAAGAATAAAATGATCAAAAAACAATCATGATGATATCTTTAACTTATGGTATGATTTTGGCATTGACTGGCTGGCTGGTTAGCTGGCTTGGCGGTATAACAGGAGCTGCTGTAATTCTTAAGTTTTTTTTTTTCTAGCTGTTTGTGTAACCGTCGTTGTTGCAGCAATGAACACTTCAATCATCAATCATTTAAGGAATTTATTGTCAAAAGCGTCAAAACATAAACCACACAATTTGATTGATGTATTAGCTTATCAACTATAGAAAAATCTTTTGAAAATGAAATGAATAAAAAAAAAAATAAATAAAAATAATTTCAAATACATACATAGAGAACACAGCTGAATTGTCAGAGTGTCGCCTGTGCCAGTAGTTTGATCAGCAGGAGTTTGGGGCTGTTTTATGTTGAAAAATAAAATCCACCAACGCAAAATTTTTGATTTAACAGTTTTGAGTGAGTTTTTTTTATAAATGTATTTGGTAGATATTAAATAAGAATTCATTAGCGGTATTATATTTTGTACTTCATATATTTTATTACGTAATCTTAAAAAATTATACGAAATCTTTGGAAGAGGCAAAAAAAAAAGTGGATAATAAAAGGATTGTTTTTTAGGTCATATATACTACATATGTATATGAGTTTAAGTTTTTAAGTTATTAAAAAACATTTAATAACGATATAATTTTGTCGTTACTGTAAGCAAAAAATTCCTATACCACACCATTTCTAATTATAATTTAGTACCTTTCAATTGAATTTCAGAATCTTGCATTCGTATTTCGGAAAATTCTATTTGTATTTCTATCTGAAATACAATAAGAAAATTCTGACATATAATGAAAAATATCTGAAAAATTATTAGAAATTTTGAAATACAATTGGAAATGGTGTATTAAGACCCGAATGAAATTGATCGGAAAAACCTAACAAAACGATTACTTCTTGAACAACACCAGGGAATTAAATTGAAGCTGTTATTTATTGAATGCATGGTTGCAGTATCGTCTTATAGTTTAATCCGTAACAACTACATATTTATAAAACTATCAAAGCAGATAACAGCTGGATCTAGGTGAAATATGTTCATTACGGTTGTATACTCCTAGTAACAAGGGTCAATCCAAAGCACATACCACAAAAATACTAATATCGGAAAGGACTGATAAAAGGCTGTGAAATGCATATGAAACTATCATCAAGGATAAATGTATGTTGGTAAAAGCTAAACTAACTAGGGCTTATGGTTATCAAAAATAGTCAGGTTGATACCAAGGCAGAGTAATACCAGTGACCTTTCGAGATCAATTCGAATTCAAGGTAGATATCTAATTCAGCGTTGAACTCTACAGCGTTTGACTCTACAGGGAAGGAGGTGGCAAATGACTCAAAAATTCGCCTACATAGTACTTGCTGTCATTGTGTGCAAGTACTGGGGTGTTAATAATATAAATATATATATTGATAGATTATAGGGTATAGTCTAGAGATATCAATATCCACAATGGTGAAACTGTTCTACGATTTCGTTCAAAGAGGGTTTTGGATGATAGAGTTATGGCTGTTGCGGATTGACTCAAACTGAATATATATTCTCCACAGCATCCATGGATTTATGTTGGATCAGTATTAGTGAACTTTGGGTCCTGGACAAAAAAACGCTTGAATATCATATTTGCACTTAAACATTTTATTTAAAAATAAGTACATTTTCATTTGTTTTATTTTCAATTTTCAATTTTGTTTTTTGGTTTTGAAAATAAATTTTAATCGTATTTAAACTTTTAAATTAAATATGTACAACAATATTGTTGATATGCGAATTTTTTTTCATTCTTTAATGTCCTCAACGAATTATCTGATGTATCGCATAGTAAATCAAGGCATACTCTAATCATGGGACGATTCCCTTAAAAATCATTATCTTAAGGTACTTTAAACAAGTACAAATACCTATTTAAAAACAACCTACATAAGATTTTTGGATTATTAGTAAATAAATTTGAAACCATAAAATTGTGGTTTTTTTTTGACTAAAATCTCCAGAACTTAAAACAATTTAGGCTTTAGTTTAAAACTATGAACATTTTTAAAATGTTAAAAGCCATTAGACTTCTAGTTCATGCAAATGGAAAAGGCATGATCATAATTATCAGCTATTTTTGAAAACACAATATAATGATCAACATCAAGACTATTTTAACAATTCTTTGCAAAATACATTTGACTATTTTTAAAGTCAATTAAATCTCACACAAGTGTGAGTGCAGAAACATACTAACTTTTGCTCAACAGTTTAATGATCCATAACAATTCTATCACTTAATTTCCAATTGAATGATGGAGCAAAAAAAAAACCCAGACAAAGAATCTATTTCTGGCCAATGGGAATGTTGTTAACACTTTATTACTTTCAAGGTAATAATTTTAAGTTGTATTTTTAACCATAAAGATTTAATTTTATAGATTACCGGGTGTTAATAATAAAATGTAGTTTAAGATCTCCAGTTTTTTGTGAAGCCCTGACAGATGTTAATTAATGTGCTGAAGAGAAGACTGTTGTGGTTCTTATTTCTTTTCACATTCAATCAATATAATTGAAATTGATTGATTTGTTTTTCTCTATATTTTTTTTAGAAGCTGCTGCCATTAAGTTACGCATCACAACTATTTCACTAGTATTCATTCCCCGAGAGAGAGAGACACATACTTTTAAGTGATGACAGCTACTTAACAATTTTTCAATATTACTACTTGCCTTGCAACAGCAACAACAAATGTTAGGTGATCTATTTTTATGGCAAATTGATTTTTATTAATTTTCATCTTGCATACAATTCATACAATCAGCTTTTTGTCTTTAGCCTTTGCTACCTATTCCACACTGATTTGTCCAGGTAAAAGACATTTGTAACAGGTTTAAAAGACTATCACAACATTTCTCAATATGTTGTCCCTTTTTGTACAGCCAACTCATCGACATACAAAAGGAGACGAACAAAAAGTAGTAGGCACAGCTAACAGCCAATCATCAGTTTTATATAAATGCATAAGGACTTGAATATAAAACTTAAATATGATATTGTGTAAATCATCATCATCAGCTTCTACCTGCAGCTCATTGCCACTATCATGATTATTGACTGTATCTGAAAATCTCTTCCTATTGAGCTTTTAATATAAGTTTGTATGTGTTTGTTTAGTTTATTTGTCTACTCACCTGGCCTTGATGGGGAAATGATATGGCAAACGTGCCATAACCATCAGCAATTGTCATCTTTTCATCTTCTGTGGTATTTGTAGAACCCTCCACAATAAAGTACTCGACCAGGCCATTAACACCGGCATCCTTATCCAGTGCCTGAATATTGCGAAATATTGTTGTACCCACTGGTGTGCTCTGGAATGAATAGAAACGATGCAAAGAGACAGAGTTATAAAACAGAAATGAATAGTTGAGCAAACAAAAGAAAAAAAAAATAAAACTCGAAAAGAAACACATAATATTAAATCAAGTGTATAATAAAAAAAAGAAACCATACAACACGTAGACATAAAATCCAAAAGTAAATTACTAAAGTCAACATAATAATGGTCACAAAATGTTGCAATGCCCAACGTAATACAGCAATATGGAAAAATAACTTATGCCAATAGATAAAGTTTTATAAACTATAGTAAAGACTTGAGAAAGATGCAACTGATTTATTTTAAAAGATCTCATTATAACTATTCTACAGTTAAAATATATATATGCGATGTTAAATTTTTCAGCCGATAACTGCCAGGCAACAGTAAATTGTTCTGTAATTTCTCCGATCTATAGATAAGCTAACGTTCTGTTCACATCAATTTTCAGTATCATCTATGCGTTTATATATCTGTTACCTTCGTGAATTTTTCTTTTGAAAATCAACCAAATCGGTTCGTAAATGGCTGATAATGAAAATACCACGAATACATATTATTTACCGAAAATTTCTTACCAGCTACAACTTAACTTACTCTTGTGGTCTACACGATCTATGAAGAGTATGAGTATAAATTAACAATCTGTTGGCCTCCACTAAACGTAGGGAATTATATGTTGCATATATGTGTATCAGATATAATTTTTTGCATTTTTTTATTTAAAATTTCTTCTCAAAAATCCACTTTTAAAAACCTAAAGATTACTAACGGACATAAATATAAGCTTTAACATCCTTCTCTTCACAACGTTTGTCATTTCCGTTAAGAGCGGCTGTGAGAAATTGAATTTTTATTATGTAGTTCTAGCGATCTTACATCTATGGTGCTTGTTATATAGGTTAAGCACGGCTACTGCGTCACTGTCTGAACTTTGGTGTCTCATTCGGACTGTTGAGTTGGTTTCCAATGTAGCAATAACCGCATTTTTTCCCCTCTGTATCCTAAGTTAACGTTGGTAATATCAAATTGCCAGATGCATCTGATCTATATTAAATACCAACCAGATAGTATAACCGCATAATTCAGTTTCTGTTCCAAAAGTTAAGCACAGCTAGTTTGACGTCATCTAATTCATTTAATATAGACGGATATTGAATAGTCAACTCTGCTTCCAACGGGCATTGGTTCGGGAATTTCTCTGATGATGTTGACCTTCAATTGCCTAGGGGTTAGTTAGTGTAGAGTCGTTGACCATTGATATCTGTGTGGAGAGTCTGGCACATATCAAGGGTTTCAGTTCGAAGGTAGTTAAGTCAAAAGGTATATTCGATCTTTTATATTCCCTTATCTATATTAAACACCACCAACTCAAGTTAAGGTAAGACTTAAAGTCATTAGAAAAAAAAATGTTTGAAGAATAAACATATTGTTCTAGATCGGATATGTTGCGCGACGATATATTGGCATACCTTTGCTTATGATATCAAACATAATCAATGCATATTCATTGATCAATGCATATGTATTGATTATGTTCGATAATAGTAGTTGCCTTGGCTCTTATTAGAGACTTGATAAAACTTCTTCTTATACTAACTGGGTCTATAATTGTCGAACTATATCACGAGCCGATAATTTAAGAAGGGTATAAACGATTCGACAACAACTGTATATACTATTTTTGAGCTCATTTCATTTACTTGCAACACATGCTTTAAATGGTATAAAATCATTAAGCATGTTTGTGTAATAGAGTGAAAAAAATTATAAATAAATAACGAAACTTTAACAACAATAAGGACAACAGTAACAAGCAACACCAACAACAACAACAAGAAAAAAAGGTTTAGTTTAAACATTCTACGTACAGCATTTACCATAAATTAATTTGTTGCTAAAGTTAGACGATGCTAGCAGCATACAAAAGTGAATGAGTGCAACAACAAGAAGGTAAGAATGCAGGAAAAGTCGTAAATAAAAAGGTTGTTACAAAAAAGGGTTTCTTACGTATGGCAGTAGAACATAACAGTGAGAGAAAAAGTAAATTGGAAGAAACAAATAATTTGTGAAAAATGTAATTCAAAATTTTTACGAAAACCCTTTTAAGTTAAAAGTTTTATGGGGTAAAAAAGCCTTTTTAATAAACCGTCATTTACTAAAATAATTTTATAGTAGAAAGTTTTTAATAAAAAGCTTTTCTTAGTATAAAGCTTTTATTATAAAAAAAGCTTTTTAAGTAAGCGCTTATGTTAATAAGAAGCTTTTTAGTAATAAATTTTTATTAATAAAAAATGTTTCTATCCAAAAACACTTTAGAAGGATTTTCATTACGAAAAACCTTTTTCTTTCCAAAAACTTTTTAGAACAATTTTAAATGGTTGTAAAAAGCTTCATACAATTTGTGTAGGAAATTTTTCTAAGTGTAACAAATAAACTTTTCACAATCAATATTATTTTCTTTGCTAAACAGCTTGTCCATAAGCTTATTTCTCCATAGCATTCTATTTTCATCAGCTCCTTAGTTTTGTGTCTATAAAGAATGTCCCTATTTCTAAGCAGTAAAAAAGTGAAAAATTACTCTTGAGTACAAGTATCAAATGAAGAATGTTTATTTTTAAGGCTGGCATTAAAAAGCACAGAAACTAGTCTTCTGCTTCATCTATTGCCTTACAACACACATCATCAGCAGTAGTCGTTATCGTCCATTGTCGTTGCCCTCAGTTGCCTTTATACATATATATATATATATATATATATATATATATATATATATATATATATATATATACTCTTGATTTCATTTAATTTCGCTGTAATATTAATCAGTTTTGAAAATGTTAAATTCTTATAGTTCACTCATTTTCAGTTTATTGTAATGACAATGGACTCTTGGATGGCTGTTTGTTGTCATAAATGGTTATTGTGTTAATCATTGTGGTCCCATACATAAGGCCGTTCGTATGTCCGTCCACGTGGCCTTTTATAGGCAGCATGATATTGTAGTTGTTGGTTATTTACTGCTGGGCTGGAAGAGCCATAGAAAAAGTACTAGAAATAAAATTAAGTTTGATTTACAAATTGTTATGGTTTTTCTTTTAGCCTCTGGTTGGAAAATGTATGTGTAATTTCAAACTACAATTGCTGGCAAAGTGTGTGTATGGGATTTTGCGTTAAAAGAATTTGGAAAATTTGTGTGTGAATTGTATTTGAAGTTTGTAAGAACTTAAAGAGCCATTTAAGGTCTATGTATAGTAGCAGCAGAGTCTTTTCAAAATGCCAGTAGTGTTTGTGTTGCTATTTTCAACACATTAAACATTTGAACAGCTGAATAATGAGTTCAGGTGAAATATTATGGTTTGAGAAATTTTACACAAAAACATTTTAAAGGGGAGAAGTGTTAAATATTCATAAGCTATTTAAATTTGTGTTAACAAAAAGGATTTAGGACCTTCTGTATTTAAAAATAATGGAATTTTATAAGGAAAGTATTTCCTTTAATTATCTATTTATGAAATTAATTTAAAAGAAAAATTCATGAATTTGTATCATTTGACCAAAAAGCTTTTTCCTGTAAAAACTTTATTTGAGAAAAATGTTCTTTTCGCTCAAAACTTTATTTGGCAAAAAAGCTTTTGTCGTAAATACATATAGATTTTTATTTTACACTAACAAAAATTCATTTCTAAGCAGTTTTTTTGCAGAAATTTGTTTCTTTGAGAAAAATGTTTCTAAACAGAATCTGTTTGAAAATGTTTTCAATGAAGAGCTTTATCTTATTAGATTTAAATTAAATTCTAAAAATATAAAATTTAAAAATTACATCTTTAAATTTCTTTCAGAGCCTATAATCAAATTGTTGCTTGAACGTCGATAAAAAACTAAACAAATGTCAAGCAAAATTTTTTTTTTCACTAAAAATAAAACTAAACAATTGAATTTAAAGCAACAGCAAAAATATTACGGCTATAGGCTTCGCTTTTAAAATGGCCACACAAATGTATAAAATCGCACTCAATATTTTACAAACGACACATAAGAAGCCACATTGGAAAACTATAATAACACCAGCCAAGAAAGTCAAACGACCAACCACTCACATAAAATTTATAAAAACTAAAATAAAAGAATATCAATAATACTTTACATTTCAACAAATACCCAGAGAGTCACAATGCTGACAGAACAAGAAACTTAAAAAAAGAAATTTTAAATACAAAGCCTTGAACACAAAAAACTGTTTAAAGCTAAACAAACGAGGCAAAAAAATAAAAAATCTAAATCAAAAGATAAAAAAATGAGCAGCAACGAAAATTTGTCTTTTTCAAATATAATCCTTTATAGGAGGGATTTTGTTTAAAAGCCACACATAAATTGTTTATAGAAATGGTCAAAGTATGAAAATGAAGAAGATACAATACAAGATAGACAGAATGCACTATGGACAGACAGGAGGACGGACTAGGAGTAGTTTCTATTAAAAAAATATACATTTGTGACCAGGCCATACAAATATATGTCTTTTTATACTTATATAATTTTGTTGTTGTTGTTATTGTTGTTTGCATGGTTTAGTTTGTTTGTGTATTGCGACATATGAATGCAATTTAAATATTTGCTGTATTTTAGCTTGATCTTTACATGGTTTTCATAAATTATTCATATTAAAAAGAAAAAAAAACAGAATTAAGTAAAAAAAAGTTGCGCAAAAACCAAACGGCAGCTGAAAGACAATATGTAAAAAAACCACTCAAAGGAAACTTCATGGGTGAAATAGACAATAAAGCAGGCTTTTTAACATTTTCCTCAGGTTTGCTGCCTTTTACACCAAAACCAGAAATAATAGAAACTATTAGAGAGGCCAAGAGATAGAGTTAGATGTGTCGTTTAATGTTTAACTAAAATTTGTTTGTTATTTAAGGAAATTTTCCAAAACTAAATTTCAGCAATTGTTTGTGTACTTCTAGACATTTGAGATTATCTAACTATATTTATTATTTTTCATAATTTTTATTAATATATCTACGAGTACGTTACGCTTTAAACTTAATACCTTTAGCTTAGTTAACATTCTTCTTGTGATTGCCCGCTTTATGAATATTCATGTTTTGTGTGTAGGTGATGATGTCATCTTCTTTCTTTTGCTGCTTCTAATGACAACAAATTTTTCTTTATTTAATTTTCACATAAGTGACTTTCGGTATTAGAGAAGACTTTGTGCTTAAGCGCAGGCCTTTGTTTGAAAGTTCTTAAAAATGATTTATAAGCAGTATGAGCAAAGTTTAGTTGAATTGCTCGCATAAACAAAAGACTTAACAAACAAACTTGTTTTGTTGTTTGTGTGTGTTTTTTTAATATTGGTGACAAATGTCACGAACAAGTTAGTTTCAAATCTATCCAAAATGTGATTTATAACGGTATACTATGCAATTGATCCCCAAAAGATTTATAGCTATTGGGTAAGAGCATCAATACTAATTTCCAACAGTTTTTTTGTTAGCATTGGATAAATTCATTCGGCGTACAATTTATTTTCCACACGTTTATTTTTCTGGTGTGGACAACTCATGTCAATATTATGTTCTTTTTTTAATTATATTGTCCGAATATTTGTTTGCACAACTATCCTACCATCAAATGACATATCCACACGAAAAAACGTCATTTTTTACAATTGCAGAAGGTCTTGAAAAAATTTGATGGCTTGTCAGGACGTGGGATTTGCAGAATTTGTGCGGAAGTGGAAGAAACACATCAGTATTATAATTATTTTGAATTTGATCGAACCAGAGATGAACTCTTTTTATGAAACTTAGAGTTTGTTAGAAATTCTACCGGGAAACTTAGCAAACTTTGGTTTTTAGGCTTATGGAAATAAGGAACACACTCCTTTAAGAGCCTAAAATACTTAGAAGAAGGCTATACATATAACTCAACGTAAACCAACTTTTCTGCATTTCTGTTAAGTCCTGTCTAAATTTCACGATTTTAGGTAACTGAAACTTGAACGCATTGGGACCATCCTACAAAAAGAAGGCAGGCAAAACTTAAAATAGTAGACGTATTATATATTGAAGAAGGTCTTTAGCATGACCTCTACAATTAGACTAAGACAAGTAGTCTTAGTCTTGACTGACGGTCTCTTGATTCCTTCAGACTTTCCGATACCTTTGATGCAGACAAGCTATTGCATAATGTATTTGAATTGCAGAAAACTTGAATGATTAAATAAGGAATTAATTATATAAAGAATGAATTCAATATGTTTGAAATAATAATGCATTAAGTAGAATTAAATCGCAATAAATTCTATAAAGGAATCGTTAATAAATCAAATAATTTGAATGAAATAAGAATTAATTTATTCGAACCTTTGGTCTACGATTGCTAATTGTAAAATATCTAAAATGACTTCTGTGATACAGAAAAGGACAAAGTTTTTCATACGGATAATACTGGTCAATATATGATTGGACATACAGTGAGCGTCAATATAAAGTAAACATCTAATACTGTTTAAAAAAAGTTTTACCTTTTATACTACAAGTACAAATTTAAAACAAAATATATTGCATAATTCATAAGTAACTTAAGCAAAATACAACTCATTAACAAAAACTAAGAAATGATGAACATAAAAAATAATTCAATTTTAATACAATAATACCAGATATTTCGAGTCAAAATAAAGTAAGTGCCAACTTAAACGAAGCAATTCTTATTGAAAAGATTAGAGTTCACACAGCACAATTCATATTGCTTAAATCGCTCTTATTTTCATACATACATATGAACATAGCCTACACACATTTGTATAGATGTATGTATTATGAATAACATAGTAAAACGAATTGCAAGTACAAGTGTGTACTCGTCTTATCTTCTCCTTACCCCGATGTCTGTAAGTTAATCAGCTTAGCATAAAGAATTGCTTTGAGTAAATTGGCACTAAAGATATATATTAAAATTATGTAAAACATTGTATTTAATATTTTTTCTTTGTAGTCCTTTTACCTTAATTAAAGACAGAGTTATTCCCACAAGCACTTAATTGAATTGTGGGCTGGAGACTGCGAGGATGATCTAAAGTTTTTGGACAATGATTGAGCATCCGCACTTTCATTTGGTATGCTTGGGATCATTTTCCTGTTGGAAAATCCAGTTCTTCGTTAGTTCTAATCCCTACAGTAGGGTATACTTTGTTTTTTTTTTAATGTTTATATAATCTTCTTTTTTCATTGTAGATTCTATACATGTAAAATTTGCGACCTCTGATGAAATCATACAACCCCAGACCATGATTGAGTCGCCGCCATGTTTAACTGTCTTGGCAACATATTTATTATTAAAAGCTTCGTTCTTGGTTCGCCATATTTTTGAGAAGTTTTTGACGCCAAATATCTCAAACTTACTTTCATCGGTAAGAAGAATATTGTTCTAAACAAATTTGAGGCTCTCTTATATATTTTTTTTGAAATTCAAATGTTGACTTTGGCTGTTCTGTTATATAATAGGCTTCTTACGTGGCACTCTACCATATAGGCCATTTTGATGCTATGCAGAAGTTTTCGTAATATTTTCAGATTTTTTTACAGCTGTAGAAGTTGGGTTTGCTTTTACTTCTCTTACTAAATCTCTTACCTCAGTTTTTGTAAGACGCTTTAGTCGTTTTATACCCAGCAAATTTTCTATGCTATTGGTTTTGGTAAACTTGTCTATAGTTTTTTCTATTGTAAATACAGTAATGCCTTCCAACGATTTTATCGATTTCAAACAGGGATTTACCTTTTCTATGTAAGTCTATCATGATGTGCCTAGTCTCAATTGTTGTCTGTTTTCCCACTACTTAACGTCACAACTTAATCTATTTTAAAGACAAATTATGAAACTTGCAATTATTTTGAACGACACTTTACGAGTATTTTTTTAAACAAAGAAAACTTAAATGAATTGCCACTACTTTTGGAATGACAGGTTGTTTTTTTTGCTTACTTTATTTTGACGCGTAATAATTGGTATATTTTAATAATTAATCAATTAAATTTGTATACGCTACTGGTTCTTATTTTTGTGAATTTAATTTTACTTAAATAATTATATAAAAATGCAATATAATTTTCACAGCATGTCGGAACGTATGGCTTAATAACGTTACAGAATTCGAATAGCAAGGACACTCTTTAAGTATAATTCACATTATAAGTCAACATTAGTCAACTTTTACAATGAGCCTTTGAATGCACTCGCCAATTGCAAGAGACCCAGGTAACCTTACCAATATTCTTGGACTATTTTATATTTTCTAAAAAAATTTAAAACGCTCTTGCAACGGATGCTGTGAATATTAAATACTGTATAAACCATAATAAATAATGAAAATATAAAGACAATATTAGACTTTCCCTCCCAACCAATAAAAAACTAAAATTCAAAATATATATACATACATATATAATGGTAAACACCCCATTGTTTAGAATCTCCATCATTCTTTACCACCAAATCTCGTACATTTTTATTTTCAAGGAAGACGGTTAAAAAAAAAAACATAAAAAACCCAGCGAGTAAAAGAATCTAACATATATTATAACCTTTATAATAGATTATAACACGACGCGTGCGCTCATGCGCAAAAACATGCCACATAAAATTTGCAACAGCCACAAAAAAAGTGAAATATGCAAACAAACTCAGCTTAAAGGCAAAGTAATGATTTTTTTCTTGATTTTTCACTGATGCCAGAAAAACAGTCAATATTTATACACGTGTAGGGTATTTATAGAAGCAAATAAACTTTTATTTTGGGAAGGGGACAGGTGAAGGGTTTGGGTAATTTCTAATACCTTAGATTTTTTTGTGCATTGAAAGGTGGTAAGCATGTTTGTTTAGCCCAAAACACCAAAGTTCAAAGTTCAGTTCAATTTAACCTGAAAAACAAGCTCTAAATCAAAGGAATAAAATAAATTTTATGGTTTTTATATTGCCAACAAAATGAGTTGAGAAAAATTTCAAGAAAATATATATCGTAATTGGTTTTTAACGTTGAACTTTTTGTTTACCTATTGAGAGTAGTTCATCGCGACTGGTGCATCTTTTATAGGGAATTCAACGATTTCTTTTATATGAGTTTTGCCATTTAAAACATGTTTGTAACATGACTAGGGCAGTTAAAAGTGTGGGAGAATTCATAGTAATTGCAAATATTAGCAAAAAACAAAAAAAAAAAAAAAATATAAGAAAATAAAAAAGATTTATATGTGAAGACAAATAAATGAGTGGGTGTTATAATAGTAGATACAAGTAAGCAAGTTCTAGCAAGAAAATGGAAAAATTCTTTTGAAAAAATTTACAGCTGATAATGATTTATTTTTAAATAACATAAAAAAACTATACGTTTAGCTGTAACGAATTTGATATACTCTTTATTTGTAATGGGAATTGTATACTTTACACCTGACTTAATATTAATGTTCAAAATTGTTTTAAACAATAAATGTTTTTGAAGTTTTCTCACATTATGCTTCATAATATTTTTCATAGAGAGCGGTTCGGGAACTTCTTAGAATAACACAGAAAGAAAGAGAGTTTTTCAAAAACATTTTTATTTTTCAATATGATCTCCTTAAACTTCAATACACTTATTATAACTTTTAACTAGCAATTCTATACCTTCAAAATAGTGGTTTACAACTGTAATTGCATCTTTATTTGAGCTAAAACGCTTGACCGCTAGGATTTTTTTTAGATTTGGGAGCAGGTAAAAGTCCCTGGGAGCTAAACCAGGAGAATAAGGTGGGTGGTCAAGCAACTCCTACATATATTTGTTGATTTTAGACATTGTTAAAACACTCTTGTTAGCTGGTGCGTTGTCTTGATGAAAAATTATTTTTTTGTGTTGTAAGCCAGGACGATTTTCTCGAATTTTTACATTTAATTGATCCAAAATGTTGCAATAGTACACCGAATTTATTGCATTACCCTTTTGCAGATAATCAATCAATAAAATGCCTTTGAAGTTCCAAAAAATCGTTGCCATAACCTTACCAGCCGATTGAATTGTTTTTGCCTTGGATTGTTCTTTTGTCTCTGGAGTATAGTTGTGGATCCATGTCTCATCAACAGTTATGAAATGACAGTTTATTTTTCTTAAAACGATCCAAAGAAGCTTGAGAAATTTTCATTCTTATGCGTTTTTGGTCCACTGTTAACAAATGCGGCACCCATTTTGCAGAAAACTTTTTCATCTGTAGTTCTTCATGCAAAATTAAATAGATTCGATCATTTGAGATGCTCATAATATTAGCTATTTCACACACTTTTATTCGTTCATTATTTAATACCATATCATGCACTTTGGCTACAATTTCTGTTGTTGTTGCTATTTTTAGGCGTCCACTACATAGTTCATCCTCAATGCTTGTACGACCAGGTTTAAATTCAGCAACCCAATTTTTTACTGTTGCATATAAAAGAGCACTTTCTCCTCACACATTTACCATATCATTATGAATTTATTGTCCCGACAAAACCTTTTTATTTAAATATTTAATGAGACCATGAATTTACAATTTTTCCATTGCAAAAACATCGCGGAGGCGTTTTTTTTTTGAACACCTGTTTCTATATGAAACAGTTGCCAGATCGAAAAGAAATTTAACATGTGTTCATAGCAGAGCTGGAAGTTTCCAAAACACTTAACTTTTTTCTGTTAATAACACGTTTTCTGTTCAGGCTAACAAGTTTCCGAACCGCCGTCGTATGTTAAAGATTTTTAGTAACAAAATGTATAGGGTAATGCCAAATATGCTGTGAAAATCTCACTAATTTCTGTTATGTAGTTTTCACATGAGCATGTTTTATACACATAAACAAGTGGACATAAAATGTTTACACATGTGTAGTTTTTTAGATGAATCATTTTAACTGTTACATAACGAACTTTTAATTATAATTGCTTGTTATTATCAGTGTAGGGTATATTAATGTTATACAGTTAAATTTGTTCTTGTTGTTTTTTTTACAAAGAATTTAAGGTAGCGTAAACACAGTTTATTGTCATAAGAATACAAAATAATGACTGGCTGTTTATTTGTTTGTTGTTTGTTGTTTTTTTTTTTAATACGTAAGTAAGAATTCTACTCACTCATTCATTTATTTGTTCATTATCATTTGATTAAGTGTTTAATTACATGTTAGACATTTTTAAAGAACCTAACCAAAAAACATTTATTACTTTGGTAAATTAATCAAGCTTCACCCTTTTTTTTCGTTATGTTTTTTTTTCTATTTGAAATATAAAATGACAGTTTTGTGATTTGTGTTTAATATACTTGTGGTACAGTCAGTCATATAAATCAAAATAAGCAAGACCACAAAAACCAAGAAATTCACTTACTTTTGAATAAATACATTGTTTAATTAAAATATGTAGCTTTACTCAAGAGAATATCGTAATTGAGAATATGTTTATGAGGAAATAAGCTTTTTCTACTCTATATAATAATTCATAAGTTATCTTCATTCCTAATCTATAAGTATTTTTAGCTTAAACACTATCTGCCGTATTTATAAAAAAACAAAGTAGGCTTGAAGTGTGCTTTAAGAGAAAATTTTCATACAAAATTTTCTGAAAGTACACTTGAAGTCTACTTTAATTTTTTATAAATACGGCAGTATGAATTTTGTTGGTATTTCACATTCAAAAATGTGATAAGTTGGAAGTGTGATACGTGATTATAAATTTTATTTGCTGTTACAAAAGTCGTGTAAAAACAAATAAACATTTCTTGCTATAAATTGTTACGCTTATTAAATTAAACAAATATGTATTTGAATAATGTGAGTGCTGCTCAAAACACAAATGTTTAAAACTAATTAATTTCAATAACAATTTCTTGTTAGAGAATTTTTTAAATAATTCATCTTATATATGTATGTGTTTGTAAGTATGAAATTGATTAGTTAATTGTTTTGTCGTAAATTGTTTATAACAAACTTAGTTGCCAATAACAACAACGAAAACCATTTGTCATTATTTTTTTTTACATTTTAAAATTACAGGTTTTTTTCTATTTAGTACAAGGAGTTTTTTGCATTATTTATTATTTCTTGTCTGCATTTTTGTTTGTGTGCTTTTTTTCCAATATTGTTAATTTTGTCCATGAAGTGGTAATTGCTATTTGAAATTTGTTAATATTTTAGAAAAAAACTTCAAAAATAATTAAAAAATTGCTGGCTATTAATTTGCAGCCAACAAATAAGTATAATTTGTTTTGTCATATTAACAAATTTAATGGATGTTTGTTTAATTTTTATTAAAACTAATCATTTAATTATGTTAAAGAATTGGAAACATTAAATTTAATTGAATTGGCTTAGTGTCAAAGAAGTGAAAATCTTATTAGAATGTAAGGTAAAAAACAGAAAAGTAAGTAAGTCTTAAATGTATTTATAAACTGAACAATAAATTAAACAAAATTACAGTTTCAAAAAAAAAACTTTTCAAACGTTGACAAACATTTCACTTTGATGACTTTATCAATAATAAAAACAGGTAAGAAAGTATAGTCGGTCAGGCATACCCACTCCTAGTATAGCTATATATGTATGTGAAAAACAGTTTTTCAGAAATGGGCTCTATGGAATCTAACCAATTATGGACCGATCACAAAAAATTATCTAGGCATATAAATATTTTTATGTTAAATTTAACACTTTTAAAAGATTTATATATATGTATGTACATGTTAAAGTGATTTTCGAAAAGAAATGGGAGCTTTATCTAATTATGGACCGACAGTTATTTGTGTTGAATTTTATATGCCTACATTTTTAAGAGAATTATGCTCTTTAAAGTGAATTTGAGAAGTGGCCCTTATATGGGAGCTATGACTATTTATGGACCAATAATTATAAAATTAGGCTGAAGGATTTACGTATATGTACTTATATGAAACACATTTGTGTTGAACATTATTTTGATAACAACATTTTTCAGAGAGTTAAGCTTTTTAAAGTGATTTTTGGTGAATTTTAGACCAATTAGGACAAAATTTGTAGATGTGATCAGGCTTCATATACAACTTATTTGTGAAGAAAAGTCGTTTGGATACGAGCATAAATCGTACGTTTATGACCGGTAAACCACTGTTTTGGGAAGACATTTGTATGGGGGCTAGGCGAAATAGTGGATCAACTTTAGCCAATTTCAATCCCAACGGTCCTTCGGCTGAAAAAATATCATGTACCACATTTTTTAGAAATACTTTCAAAATTGTGTCTTGTACTTTGCGCACAGGCTTTACATGGACAGTACGACAGACGAACGGACGAATGGTATCAAGATGGATGTTGGACTAATATTTAAATTCAATATACCCTACCTACTTATACTTAACAATTTTCAATATTAATGAAGTAGCATAAACAAAATCTGGAATAAGAGTTCATAATTACATATCTTCGAAATTAAACAACAACATTTCAAATATCATAAATGCTTTTTATGTAGGTTTGGGTCAAATGGGTCTTAATGACACTTTTTTATTGTACCTAGTGGGTGCCCCAATAGACTAGGCGACAGTGTGCCGGACTATCAGGGTTCGATTCCTGCCAAAGACTCTGGGTGTTTTCTGCGGATAAGCCAAAGAAGCTTTGTAGTTTGTGCTAATTAATTATATTAAAAAAAAGTACTTACATATTATCTTTCTATTAATGTATATTTCCTAATTATTAAAGCCAACTAAAATATGAATTTATACCATTTATTAGCCTGGCATGACAGTTAATATATTCATTATTTGCCCAGCAAAAATAGCAACATATTTGAAATAATATTCAATCTATTTATATTTTCATTAAATGATTTCAAGTTTTCTAGTCTTACAAGTGTATTCACTCGAATTCCTTCTTGCCTAGTTTTGTCATTACTTCTGCAACCACTTTTTAGCAGCAGCCAGAAATGTTTCTAACCATTTAGCAAGTTTGCTAGATGACATGTTTGGCTGTCCACTTTATTAGTGAAAAATAAAATAAAACAAAACAAAAAAATATTATGTCAACTGATATTGAATGATTGCCCATTAAATTAGCTTAAAAATATGTCCATTTGGAAAGCTAAAACAACTAAAATGTATATTAAATTGGTTGAACAAAAAGTTAAGTAAAAACCTAAAATTATTGCAAAAAGCTTTGGTTGTCAGTTGTATTTTAAAAGACAGTAAATATAAATAAATTTTGTCCATGAAAAGGAAAAAAATAACAATAATACATAAATAGATGAAAAAGTAGTGACTAAATGAGTAAAAATATTTAGTTTTGGATAAACACACAAAACTGTTAGATGCTACATAGAATGCAGGATTTGAATGGTTCATACACAATAATTAAAAAAATATAAGTAAAATGCATATTGAAATATTAGCATTATAAATGGAAAATCAGTTTAAAACTTTATTTATTGTAATTATTAAAGATTAACCATACATGACAAATAAAAAAATAAACAAACTATTTATAGTTTCCTTATGGTCTTAATAATGAGCTACCAAATCATGGGTTAGACAAATTCATATGAAAAACCCATAACGTAAAATACATTCAGACCAACGGCAAATGATAAACGCCAGCTAGGAACTACTTTCTGACTCCATATTCATAAGCTTGTTGTAGCATATTTTAGTGTAATGCTTCAAAAAACCCAGGCACTTCAATACTTATTTGCGTATAATTAAATATGAATGACAAATGTAGCTGTCCTCTGCAAACAAATATATAGTATTGAATTCCTTTGATGAGATTCATGCAATAACAACAGCTGAGAAATCTCGACTCAAAAAATTATTTAATGACATAAAAATAAATTTTCTTCAAATATTTCCGTAATTTTACAAAGTGCTAAATAAATTGCCATTGGGCTTAACTTAAACGATTATAGGATATCGTTTTTAAAATTAACGTTAAATAAGCAAGGACTTGACATGTTGGTGATTGCTGTAAATGTAAAGGTTGTATTGGCCTCAACACTAACCGTTCACAACACTAATGGCCTTATTCATAAAACTTACAGCAGGTTTATAAGAGCTTTATAAAGCAAATTTTGTATGGAAATTTTGTATGGAAATTTGCTTTATAAACCTGTTATAAATCTGTTGTAAGTTTTTATGAATAAGGGGGTAAGTATTTTGATGTTGTATGTTGTAAACTGCGATTACGATTCACAACACTTATCGGCTTAATCGCATGAAAAGACAACACAACATTTTAGTGTTGTGAACGATAATTGGGCCCATTGTTTTGTCTATTTTAAAATACGATTCCAAAATTTAAATAATTAAAACTTCAAAAAAACCTTTGTACTCAAATGTTTGAGATGTAAACGTTCTTGAAGATTTGTCCCCTATTGATATATTTTATTTTCTTTGTTTTTAGCTTCCAATTTACAGATAATTGGTGAAATCGGTTAGCTAATAAACGAGTTAGCGTCGAAGAATATTGCTTCAAGCAAAGTTTTGGAATCCTTTCTATACTATGGTTAATTATTTACCGGCAAATAATTTTTCCAAAATGTTGACTTTAACTATTGTCTCAGCTAATGTTAGTTCATCCTTTAAAACGGGCGGAATTTAAAACGTTTAACGAATGACCAAAGGCTTTTAAATGGCGCAATAAGAACTTCATCCGGAGGGATTTGCTAACACACGAAGACATTGCCATTTTGCACACTGAGTCAGTATTACTGTTTTTGTTATTACACTGAAGTTCTGAACGCTTACTCAGTAGATTCGACAGCAGTTTTTCATATCACTATAGAAGTAGACCTTTGTCTGGTTCAAATCGAATATGCTTTATAGGAATGAAACGTTTTATATCCAGCAAGATCATATTCTTAACCATTTTCAATATAAAATTGATGGTATTGTCTGCAAAATGAAGTTTCTAATTGATTTGATTGCTATTTGAAACTTTATGTTTACTTTAACCATTACATGGGTCTAATTTAAGATTATTTAAAGGAATGAACATTGTATCCCCAGCAAGATAATGTTCTGGACTATTATCTCATTGAAATAAAGTTTCCAATTGATTCGATTGCAATTTTTTACGTATAATTAAACATAGATCTTCAATCTAAGATTCTTTAAAGGAATAAACATTTTTATCTCTAGCCAGACAATAGTAGCAACGATTTCCGATGAAGTTATTGATCGAGAAGCAAAGTTTACCAATGAATACAAAGTGCTATCTAAATATAAATTAGTTTTAATGTTTTTTTTGTTTAATTTTGTGAGGTCATCAATTTTGGAGGGTCAATCTAAGGAGCTACCAAACCATACAAATGTATTTTTACCCAACTACATCTCAGCTCTGAATATGTAAAGTTTTATTAAGATGTCTTTAATGGATCAGGAGATCCAAATAAAATATTTAAAAAACACTGCGAGACATTTCAAAGTTTTTTGTTGAATATCAGGCAAAACAAACATTTGTTTGGGAATGGTCGTCTTAAGGTACGGTCACACTTGGCAAATATTTACTCCAAAAAGCGTAAACACTTATTTTAGCACAAATAGCATCAAATAAATTGAAATTCAATATTTTTTGTGATTTGAAAAGTTTTTTTTAAATAAATAAACGAGTTTAAATATATGTTGTTTAGTGGTTATGTCTTTTTCGGCAAATATTTGCCAAGTGTGATCGTACCTTTAGTCGTTAGACTGTCTCAGAAAACAATGCAAATTGAAAGTTTACAGTAGATACACAGTCTAAACACTGACCTAACATTGCTGAATTTAAATAATATTAAAACTGCTAGTAGCTAAACTGGTGTACTGCCAGTGATTGTACTGGCATTAATAATTGCTTTTGCTACAAAAATAAAACGCTACTAAAAATACCCATAAAAATCAATAGCTACTTTTAAGTTGCAACACTGTCGTCTGCAATGAATGAAAAGTGATAAAACATGTCATACATTTAAGCCATTAGAAATATTTCCGCAATTGATTGAATTTTGTCAAAACAAAACTTACAACAAAATAGACTAAACTCTACTACACTAACGGTACGTTTTGAAGTAAAACTTTCAGCAGCTTAAAGAAAAAAAAAAAATAAACAAAAATCAACAGTAAAATTACACTTGTTAGTATGGTGCTTAAAGTTTATGGTTGATGTAAATGTTGTTGGTTTAAATGTTGCTGATGTTGATGTTGTTGCTGTTGCTGCTGTTACTTAAATTTTAACCAAGTTGTTTATGGTCTCTTGTGAACATGTTGTTTAACATCAATGACTGACGTCCACAGTCAATTAAAGATAAATTACATCCTTAAAAACGGTAAAAAGACTGCATAGTTCTGGTTTTGTTTTGTTTTTGTGGCTTTTTGTTAAAACTTTACAATACATTGATTACAATACGAAACTAGACAGCCGCCATGAAAACACAAACATACAACAACTATAGAAATGTTTAAATAAAAGTAGAATGTGTGTAAGTGCGTTTACATTGAGCATTGAAATTTAAATTACAGCGTTCAGCTGCTAACTGCAACGCACAGAAAAACAACAGCTACTTAGCTTTTGGAATATACAAAGAAATTACAGCATTTGCATTTAATTTAATCTGGCCAAACAATAAACCTTTAAATAAAAAATGTCAACAAATTCTTGCATATATTCTTTTCTAACAGCTGTAGATCCCTGAATTACAATTTACTGAAATTCTAACTTTTGTGGTCCAACGCTGCAATTGTAATCCCCCATGCACTTTCTTGCCGCCATATATTTGTTGCTGCTACAATTTAACACAGAATACCGCTTGTTACATTTGTTGCCAACTCTTTTGCTTCTGTATCAATTGCTGTGTAATGTACGTTTTTTTTTAATTGTCACAGACTAGTTTTATTATGACATTTTCTTCTTTGCGAAAATAGTTTAAGACGAAAACATCACCTAAGGGTGCTGCATAAGCTCAGAGGTCTCTCTTTCGCAGGCACCAATAACAAATAAAATTAAGCAGAAAAAGCTATCAAAGCATGTTTATGGCAGTAATCGTTGCCGCATTTACCAATCTGAGGCAATAGCAATTGATGATTTTATAAGGAGTTGTGTTAAAAGTTAATTGGTGAAAGATTCTTAAAATGGTATTTTCTCACACTATTGTCAGGCCGTTATCTTTCGAGTGTTAATTTTTTTAAGGTTTTCTTTTTTCGCTTTCTAACCATGAATGAGGTTGGTTAGTAACAAATTTTGTTATTTCATTATTGGAATTTTTGTACTTAATGTCAAGGCTCAAGGCTGTTGAATCAAAGTAATCAATAGAGTTGAGGAGTATCTTAATGTCAACAGGATAATTAACGAAATTGGGAAAATTAAGATAAATTTTACAGCTTTGCTTAAATTATGTAGCAAATATCAATCAATGGTAGTCCTTGTGAAAAATAATTTTCTGATCCCCTTACTACCCAAGCGTAATATTTTTAGATAAAAAAATCACAAATAAATCTCATTAAGAATATTTAAACTTTATTTACCAAAGATTAAAGGTTATTACCCTACAGTAAGGGATAAAACTATTCACGAAAGTAAATTTATTGAGACCTTACTCAAATTTTTTTTGTTTTACACATTTAAAAAAATGTTTGATTAATTTCAATACAATATTTGTTATTAAAACAAAAGCGAAAAAACTTCAATAAGAATCCAAGTGTAAACAATTATATCGACTGAACAAAAATTCTCTTTTTTTACGTCCGCTAATACTTGGCCTCTTGACCTCTTTGGCATACTTTTCACAAGATTATTAAGAATTTCTGAATCGATACCTTCCTAGGCTTGAATACAACGATCCCAAGGATCAACTATCTTTTTTGGCAGTTATTTTTTTGAAAAAAAATCTTTTTTTTTTAAGATGGACCAAAGCACTTAGTTAAGCGTTTTGTCCCTTACTGTATAACTTTTAATTGAAATAATCTTATTTCCGTCTTATGTCAGCATATTTTTAAAACAACTAACTAAATGTGCCAGTTTTACTGATAATAATCTATGCAAGATCCTAATAAAAATATACATTAAGTAGTGATCGTCATTAAAGGGCCTAACATGAACGGTTATTTATCTGTAAATAACAAAAATTTCATACAAATTCATAAAAAGAAACAAAAATCTCAACCAATAGCTGGTCACACTTTATATATAACAGAGAATGATATTGAGTAACATAATTTTATAATTCAAGTTCCATGTTATCAATATGAACAATTGCTGCAATCATGTGAATAGTATACTTAATATATTATAATCGCTGCAATCATATAAATAATTACTGTGACCATAATATGGTTAGAATACGTATTGATATGATATTACAATTATTATGGTGATCATATACAAGTATATTTTTTTATCTGGTTGTATATGTAAATAATTTGTTAAAATGTTAACCCAATAATTTGTAATAAAAGTTGTTGGTCAAGTTTCCTGTTTGACAACAAAAAAGCAAATTTTCTACATCTCTGGTTATACTTTTCAGAGACTTAAAATTCATACAAATTGTTTAACACTTGAAAATTTTGACACACGATTTATTTTCCGAAAGATAAATTCTTGTTCCATAGTTTTCATTTACAGTGTTTCGGGCTCTATTTGTGTTGTTGATTTAAATCAAAGACACAAGAACGATCTTCTACTTTATAGACATATATAAATGGCTCATATTTAAAATTTCGTTTTTTTTTAAATATGAATTAATAGTATTTAGATAAAGTTGTCTACTCTAACTTTTGTGTTTGTAAAATCATTTGGAATCCGAGAAATTATGGTTTTCATTCTTACTAATGCTTTACGTACATCTACGAAATGTATATTTTTATGTATGATAATGGATAATCTCTTTATTTACGAATTTTAATTGAAAACTTTCGCTGGAAAACATCTATTAGAAAAAAGTCTAAAAATTATACAACAATCGTGGTTTAGGAGAGAAAGATTTAGAATAATTTGCTACACAGAAAAGCGTAATGTTAGTTATGACAGTTCTTTAATTTTTAATTGATCCCAATTGATGACCGATAAAGATAACTTTCTGCAGGAATTATTTGTAAGGTTTATTGTTAAGTATTTAAGTATTTTTGGTTGAATTGAAGTTGAAATCAATTGTAATTCCAATCAATATTCAGTAAAATAGGAAACATAAATTCAAGGTGAACTCTTTTATTCTAAAGTCTTAAACATAATTATATTTGTATTCAAATTAAATTCTATTCCATTCAATTGTTCTTATTGGCAATCGTAAAAGGAATACTTTTGGTAGAAAAAAGTAGAAATGAATTTTGAACTTTTTCATATCTCCTAAATAAATAATGTTACGAAATTGTATTTCAATTTAAATTTAACGGTCGGTATCAACATACAGCATGTTGATCAACATATTTATCAACACACGGAATTTTTATCGACATACAACTTGTTTAGCATTTGTAAAAGTTTTAATTTATATAAATTTTTGAGAAGACCCTGTTATAAACATAGCTGACCAATATGGCAACATTAAGTTTTAACTACTTTGGCTGAAAATTCTAGATACGAACATTCTAGACTTGCAGTCATGATCATTCTAGTATCTTAGCTCCAAACCTTCCAGAATTTATGATTGGTGTATAAATAGACTAACAAGTCCACTCAAATGAATCAGTTTATTGTGAGTCATTATTGTGTGAACATTAAACGTTCTCAAACAGTAATAGGAATAGGAAATAGTATAAGGAATCCGGTTTATTTAAAGAAAATAAACCAACGTTTTTAAAAGGTAAAAACGTAACAATAATTTTAAACTTAAAAAGTATAATTTTTTCCCATGAATAAAATATATGTTTTGAAAATAATTGGTACTTATTCAAATATTTTTCTACATTTCATGTTTTAAATTTATATGGCTTTGAGCATTCATGTGTAGAATAGAGTAAAATGTTTGGTAAATGAACACAGATTTGTACCGTTCCGTGTTTCCTACTTGTTATACTCAAAGTCTGAAGAGGGTACAGATAATGGTTCTATTTTAATACTTTGAATTAATTAACCTTGCATACATAAGTTAGCATGTATTAGTCTAAGGAAAGTAAGTAACAGGGAAAACCATTATTAATGATAATTTCCCGAGTACTGCCTAGTAGCACTTTTTGTGTATTTTGAAATTAATGAAAATAGAAACAAGTACATAAAATGGGACATATGTTTCCGGACATATGTTCGGAGTAAAGTAAGACCTTAAAACGGGGCACTTAAAAGTATCTTCAATATTTTTATTCTACCTTTTTAATAATCTACGAAATAAACATACATTTCTTGATATTAACAATATGTTATAAAGCTTAATTTATGTTTTATGTCATATTTCGACTGTTTTACAATCATTCATAAACGATCTACTTAAAAAATATTTGAAAATATTCTATAAAAAACTGAAAATGGATCTTTTTGTTTTTTGAGCCGAACTCACCAAAACTAATGCTAGAACACAAATGTTGGGAAATGTAAAGAACGTTCACACCTTTTTCTTTAGTCTTCTAAAGCTAAAAAAAAGTTTTTTTCTTATGTCTTTTGTTTTTTTTCTGCGAGTATTTTTTCATAATAACAATAATTTAAGCTTAAAGATGACATACATTTCATTAGAATTAGCATGTCAATGGTTGCATGATCTCTTGGCAATATATTGTTTGCGTATACTCTAAATTCTTAAACAATTTTATGGCCTCCAGCTGTTTGTCTGTTAGTTTGGTACAATGATATCATTTCTATGCTCAACATGAAAAAGTATCCTAAATGCAATGTGACATCATTCTAAGACGTTTTATAAAGAGTTTTTGAGTTTTTTTTTTTAACAAAATAATAACTATTATAAATAAACATTATCTTAGAGCTGGCTTATAGTTAAAACAACTTTCAAAACTACTTTTTTCATTAAGAGACTATAGAAAAAAAAATAGTTTTACACATTTGCAGAATGTAAACGATTAAATAGGAAAATGACATATTTTTTTAGGTAATATTGAATTACAAATTAATAATTTGGGTTTAAAGTTTTAAATAGAAAGTAGAATATATGATAGATTTGCCAGGATATATAATTATGTTATTTAATATTTTAGGTGATTGTCATTTGTTACTGCAATAAAAAAGTTATTATTATATACAGCCGTCATAGTCTGTAAAGCCATTTTTGGAATTTAATGCTTTCTAAAAAGGTTAATATTTGCCTTTTAATATTTTCTTTGAGATTCTTTTAATTAAAACATAACACAAAACGTGTGGCAATGCATAAACTTTTCACAAGTTTTTTTAGGAGCTTTTATCTTATTAAATCTAGATAAAATTCTCACACAATGTTTTGTAGAAAAAAAAAACAAGTGTCCATTGTATAAAAACTTATTAAATTGAAGTATCTAACACATTTCATGTTGAACAATAACAATTTTATGGCATTAATTTCTAACATCATTCTTAAGCAAACAGCTAATTATAAAAAGTTTTGAAACACTGTGGTCATGCAATTCCTTAAGTTTCTAATTGTATTTGAGGTATAGCTAATTCTGGCTACTTTTTTATCCTTTTATATTTTATTAAGTTTAACAAATAAATATTTGTTTTATTTTATTCTTAAGCAATTGACTAAATAAAGCATTTTAATTGGCTGTAAAACAGAGCAAACTTGATTTTTTTTTCCGTTTTTTTTTTGCTGAAACCAGAGTTCCAGGAATTTTCTAAAGCGTCTGCAACAGGGATTATTTGTTCCCCTCTTGTTGCAGCAGCAACAGTTTAAGTGCTGTTTCGAGACAAGTCTCTGGAGGTTGTTTTGTTTTTGTACTTCTGTCTGTATTTCTTTGTAGGTCTGTAAGAGCTGTGGTATAGGAACATGTTGTTTGGAGAGATGTTTAAAATGAGTGAATAACTAATTTCTACAACTTGTTTTTGTATTTTCTTTTGTTTTATTGTATTTTACAAAGCTCTAATAACTTCAAGCAGTTACTATGTTTCTAAACATTTTTATGCTTCTTTCTTGTCTTTTTCTGGTTTTGCTTTAGATTTGTTGTAAGTGGTGGCTTTTAGCTCATGTTTATTTATTTAGAATTTTTAATATAATATTTAGTCATAAGATGTCAATTAATTTACAATATTTGAAAAGCAGCATCACCACACCAACCATCAGCTAGCCAGAGTAACGTTTTTGGTCATTACAAGGAAATTGATTTTTAATTTAACACATAATTAGCCATGTTTGGTTAAAATGGCTAAAGCTGGTTCCTCTTATGTCTGCTGGCCTTTAAGTGAATCAAGTAATTAAAGATTTAAATAAAATCAAGTTTTTATATATTTTTTTCTGCTCAAAACAAATATTTATTTAGAATTTATTCTTTATTTTATCTTAAGTCTTTTGTTTTGTTTTTTTTTTTTAGAAAATCACAGTTTACACTTTTTACCTTTTAGTGTGTTAAGCTTTAATGACGTTTATGTAAAAAATGTTTAAGAATTTTTGGTATTTTTCTATGAAGGTAGGAGTTTAAGTACTTTGTAAGTGTGTAAGTGTGTTTTGTATGGGTTTAAGGGTTTTATATATTTTTTTTTATAAAAAAAAACTTTACAATGACCATATTTGTACAGTCTTAAGAAAATTCTTGTATTGTGAAACTTTTGGTCAAGATCATTATGAAAATTGTCCAAGGCTTTTAGTTTTAATTTAAAATACTAACTAAATAAAGCTTGTTAAAATTGTTTTTAAAACCTTGTGTAGTTAATGGCTTTATATATTAGGAGGGTGCAAAAAGAAAATTAAAAAATAAATGAGTATTTTATGTTGGCATTAATATTTCTAAAAAAAATGTAATCTACATGTATTCTTTATAAATTTCTTCAAATCTTTCGACTTGCTCGCAAATTTGGTTTATGCCCTTGAGCGCTCCAATTTGGTACATTTTTATTATTATTAGTAGGACCAAATACGTTACAGCCCATATAATATTTTATGCAACCCTAGACTTCACCATAACAAGTTTTTATGATGAGATATAATAGCCGTCTCATGGACTAGTAAGTTACTTCCGAGTCCCATTGTTCTGCACGACGTCAACATTAAGCAGTCCCCAAGCATGTGTAGAGAGGCCTTTTATGCGTGTCGTCAAATCTACACTAGTTTATCCCAACATTACCCAAAGCAAATTAGTGTTATCCGAAAAATGCAGCTGAGGATAATTTAAATGGCCGCCTGGTGTTGAGTATCGGGAAAGTTGATAGTATTGATATGAATACTAATTGAAATTCTACAATCTGTAGAGGTGTGTGTAAAACTCTTTCAGGTTCAAAATTTAAAGCCCAAAATAATTACTAATTCATCTAAAATATTTGTCATTGTATTTGGCAGACTGTTTTTGAAATTTAGAAAAATTGGTTTAATAGAAAAAAGTTTTAAACCAAAATATGAGACAACAAAGCAAACAAATTGGATGTTTTTAATGACAACTATATTCAATATTTTTACAGTTGCTAAAATAATAGTTGTAACAAGAATAGTAGTTATATGTTAAGAAGCAAGTCTCGATTATTGTGCTATTAAATCACAGCGGAAAAATTTCAAGAACTTCACTTTGTGGGAAATAATTAAGATCATTCCTTAAGGTTTTCTGCTGAATTTATTTGAAATGTTTTTCATAAAAGGCCTGTTGAAAGGCTTGAAATAGTAGCCTACTAAGAGGCTTTCCTTACCATAGCTCCGGTATGACCCGAGTCACAACAGCCGACGAAAGATTTTAAAATCTTAGTAGGATGTATCAAACAGAATTATTTTCCCAAAAGAATAACTTTCGACGACATAAGACATTCAATGGAACAACTTAGAACATTGCTAAAGTTTATAGCAGCCGTCCAACAGTAGCGTCTAGGCAAGGTCTTGCTTACTTGTCTATTTGAGTACTTCTAGTTGTTAATAAGGTGTATTTTTTGCCTTTATGTCTCTAAAATATGCAATACAGATGACTTCCTAAATGTCTTATTTTACACGCAGTGTGTGTAGTTAAACGAGCATCAATGTTGAAACGAGTGCAATTTTTTATTAGTTAATTAATTTTATTTTATTAAATTTTTTCATACCCTGTTTTAAAATATACAGTAAGGGACTGCCGGAAGGCCTGTTGGGAATACAAAAACTGAATATGTATATGATCGTGTGTGTGTCTTAAAAATATGCAAGACTTTCTGATGATTTACTAAAGGCCTTATTTTTCTGCTGGAAATAAATATGCTGAATATATTCATATGCATCAATGTTGAGACGAATGTAATTTTGGTGAACATTTCATTTTGTAACCTATTTACATAAAAGTCTAATATGATTTTCATTTAATCTTCACAGTGAAGTAAAATATTACAAACTCAAAATAACTAAAGCTGATTTCTAGATAGCAAGATTATATATTAATGGTATTTTAAACAAATATGTACTGATAAACTGCAAAAAATGCCATATTATTAAAAAGTAATTAAAACAAATTCTTGTAGAAATTATTAATTACAAATAAATAAAGATAAACTACAAATCAATTAATAACAAAATAACTATATTATAACTCATAATAGCAACAATAAATTGCAATAAAACTCTAGAAAGAGTTTAACAACACTAAAGACAGAGGAAGCGAAAACAAAAAAATTGATACTCGTATGCTTGCATAAAAGATGGTGTCTTTAATGTTGTTATACTGCACTTCATCATTTTATAAAACATAAAATCAATCTGCATTTAATTACAGACTTATTGCTTCCGCATTTTGTTTATTTAGACCTCTATAAAGTCACTTTTTTTTTGCTCTTTTGCTTTGCTTTCTCATACATACATATATTACACAGCAATTTTTTACATCTCTTTCTTCTATATGAGTTTTAAGCCATATTAGAAAGCATAAAACGTAAAGTTAGATAATATAAGAGATGAAGAGCAGCGGGTAATTAGATAGAAAAACATATCAAAACTAAAGTAGCAGCTACATTTCACTATAATCAACTGACAACATTGAACTAGTTTTTGATGGAAACATTTACTTGTTTTTTTTTCTTCTTACAGTACTGTTTTCAAACTTGATTAAAACTAACAATAGTTTTAGCAGGCAACGGAAGGCTTAAGGAGAGGATATTTGATAGAGCAGTAGCAGTAGAAAAATAAAAACTAACAATACATGGAATTATTATATATGGCTTGCAAAGAATACTGGTGGTCATCAATCAAATTGTATGAAATGAATTGTAGTTATATGAAAAGAGATGAAAAAGATACAGCAGTTTGAAAATCATATGACAAATATATATTCTAGCAAGTGTAGCATATTAATGAGGATGGTTGGCCCAAACAAGAATTTCTAACAACCACCCGCTAATGCAGGAAGTTTTATATAGAGTTTAATTTGATTAGAAATAATAATAAAGATACTTTGATTGTTGTGGCTTTTATTCTAGAATTACACACATTTCAACATTGATGGTCATCATCAAGGGATAAAAATCCATAGGCCTAGATTTCGCACGGCTTCTATAATACTATAAATTATAGATCCAATTGAGTATTCCAGATTACCTTCATTCTACCTTCTAAGGGATTCGATACACATTTCAACTTTCCTTTTAGGTTTATTTGTATTCTCTGCAAAAATTCTTTGAAAAACTATGTAGAAACCATTGCAAAACAAGGTCAACATAAAAATATACAAAAAAGAAAATGCAATATAAAGAAGAATATCAGGATATCATGAAAACATGGAATTGTTTGCTAGTTTGTCGCATATTTTGGTTTATAAAATTTTTTCTTCTGAAACAATTTCACTGATTTTCAATACCAAACAGCTTGGAAACTTGATAAATATTATGTGTTAATTTCATTAATTTAGGTTTGGTATTTTGAACGAGAGTGTGATTTACACTAACATGCAGATATTGCTAGCTGAATCGACTTACAATATAATGGATTTTAAAGATTTACATAAAGGTGGTTTTAGACGGTATGTATTTTGCAGTGTACTTGTCAGTTGTACGATAAATAAGTAATTGTGCATGTCTGCCAAATTGACAATTTACAGGCAGTTTATAATTTTTAGTTTCATGTGACATAATCTACGAGTACAAAAGAGGAAAACTGCTGTTTTTGTTATGAGTATTTTCGCGGGAGTTTTGTGTTCTTGCAAATATAGTTTGAAAAAAATGGTTTAAAAACAATTAAATAATTGTAACTTCCAGCATTAGTGGAATATAAAAATAAAAAAATTAAGCAAGATATAAAAAGAAAATGTAAAAAAATTGTTGTATTTACGTTAAATAAAAATTAATATGTACGAGTATAAGTATGTTTTTGCAATAAATATTTTTATAAAAATTTATTGATTTGTTTACCATTTCTTAACTTTTTTTAATATAAATTTGCTGAATCACAAATGCTATGTTCTTGGTTGCAAAACAGCTGGTTACAGGTGATTTGTTTTTCAAATGAAAATAGAATATGCTCTAATTGAAAATTTTATACTGTAAATGCAGGCTGACATTTGCAGAAGCATTTTTTTTTTGCTTTTACACGACGTGTATGCATTTTGCAGTGGACAATTTGACAAACACACTGCAAAATACATACCGTCTAAAACCACCTTTAAGGAATGTGAAAGTTAAAAGTCGATATAGAGTAGAGGATATAAAAAGCAAAATTTGCTTCGCAATTTTGCAGTGCATTGAACTATTGAAAGCTTGTAAGTGATTATGAATTTTTTGTGAAAAGAACACCTGCGTGTTTTTCTCCCTGCTTTGATAATTTTAGTTTACATTATTTATTTGTTTATTTATTTTATATACTACCTACATTAATACTTGATTCAAATCTTAAAATTAATGTTACTTTTTTTTCTAAATTATTTGTTTATTACTTCACCAGCTCTTTAACACAAACAAATTCTTTTGTTAAAAACACAACAGGAGTTTTAATTAAACTTCTTTTAAAAGCTTAGTTTAAATCCCCCCCCCCCCCCCCCTCCTTTTGGCTTTCTGCTGTCTATACTAGCTAAAATATTTCAAATATTTCTTTGTTCTTTAAATTGAACAAAAATAAAACAACAGTTAAACAAAAATTATCTCGATTACAAAAGCCTTAAGTTAAGATTATTTAAAAGAGATTTTAACGTAATTACAACTACTGAAGAACAAAATCTCAAACTTGCACACTTTTACAAACAGATGCACACTAACGGAAATAATAAGAATGACTAGAATTTGTAGCTGGCTGACTATGCTTAAATAAGTAGATTGTGTATTTGAGGCAATTGTTTTAGTTATTTACTTAGAAGTTGAATGCACTTTTTTCTAGAAAATTTTGATAAAAAATGCATTAAGGTCTAGAATAAACATTGTAAGACGGCAGTGAAGAAAACAAATGCAAATACAAATATCTAAACGTATAGAGAATAGTTTATAAAATGAATGAACGAATAGCGTGGGTGCGATAAGATTATATAATGCTAAGAACAATTTATTGAGCTACTGCTGAGGTTCAGGTTTTAGTTAGTTTATGTAGCGTTTAGAAAGATTTTAAATTGAAAGATATTTTTCAAAGCCATAGTGAAACTGCCATGTTATTATTGCAACCAATAATATAATTTTTGAGCAAGTAGGGCGCTCGAAAAAAAAAAACCATTTGAGATACATATGCAAAGATTATGTATTAAAGAAGAAAACAAAGTCGAATGAAAAAACAATCCAAGAAGTAAAGAAACACAAACCACCCACCTATAAAACAGTTTACAATGAGATCGTAATTCAACAACAATAAGAACAACAGCTAATAAAAAAACACTGCAGCATTAGAATAAGAATAAGAAAAATATTTTAATTGTTATTTAACATTCGGCATGTAAACGTATTGTTTTAATACATAGTTGTTGTAAGCAATATAATGCTTGTTGTAAATATGTTTTACAATGTTTTAACAACAATGAATGGATTTATTTAAGTAAGTATTTGTATACAGATAGAAGTAAAAATAAAATGAATAGAAAACGTTATTATAGTTAAACTTACCTCGGGCACGGTAACCTCATAAGGTGTGTTCATGAAACGTGGTGCATTATCATTAACATCAGACACGCGCACTATAATCGGTATGTTGCGACGTTTGTTCGTGGCGCGTATGGTACAGGAAACCTGAAAATATTAAATAAATTTAAATTTATTACTTGAGAGCGTAAGTGGGCATATGAGGCCTCTTGAATAACACTTAATAGACTTGTCATTGAAACCCATTAAGGTTGCTAGTTTAACACTTCCTTTTTGAGGCTTTATAATTTCTTGTGATTTTGCTTTTGTATTTCCATCATTAAATATGAACTAATTAATTTATGAACACCTCTATCATTAGATATTTATGTATAAGGTTCGAAACTAATGCCTAGTATATTTCGCTAGTGTTGCAAAGGAAATTGTGTTTGCAAAAATGCACTAAACATGTTTGTTATTACAAGTCTTAGAGGAAGTTAACTGTAGGTTTGAGATGGGATGTTTAGATACTTAATAATAATTAGTTACAGACATAATTTTTAAAAATTAATAAATATTCTGGTGTTTAAAGAAATATTATAGACAAAGGAAATTTTCTCAAGATTGTTAAAGGGAATTTGTAAATAAATGTTATAAATGGATTGGGATGTTTAAAGTTTATAAAAATTTCTTGTTTTTTTTTTTATTAATATTCCAATAATTGTTTAATTTTCAAATAAAATCTTTATTTTCGATATTTCGCTACTTCGTTGTGTATGTCGCATCTTCAGGAAAAAAGTTTTATTTTATAAATTTCATGAACAAGTATATGAAAATTTGTAACATAAAAAAATATTAAAATAATTTATAACAAGTGAAAAATTATTACTAATTACATTATATTTGTAAGTTGTTTATTTTTTATGTACTTAATGTCTGTAAATCTGTGCTACGTTTTCAGTAACTGTTTTATAGCCAATTCTTTTAGTTGTAGGTACATTAATTATTTGTAACATCTCTTATATATTACGACGTTTGTAGTTATTTTCAGTGTTTAATACTATTTCAAAGTTTGGATTATGATATAATTTACACTACAATGAAAAGATAACTCAGTTTTTTTGCATAGTAATATTGTCTCTATATCTTTGGTCTGATTTAAGCCCAGCAATTCTTGTTTTTAGTTTATTTTTCATATACGAGGGCGGTTTGGAAACTTCAGAAACCCAGAAAGAGAATAGTTAGTTTTTCAAAAACATTTTTATTTTTCAATATAATCTCCTGAAACTTCAATACACTTAGTCCAACGCTTATCTAACAATGCTATCAAAATAGTGGTTTACTACTGTAATTGTATCTTCATTTGAGGTAAAACGCTTGCCAGGTAGGATTTTTTTAGATTTGGCAACTGTTAAAAGTCACTGGGAGCTAAATCAGGAGAATATGGTGAGTTGTCAAGCAACTCGTACTTTAATTCGTTGATTATAGCCGTTTTTCTCAAATTTTTACATTTAATTGATCCAAAATGTTGCAATAGTACTCTGAATTTATTGTTTTACCCTTTTGCAGATAGTCAATCAATAAAATACATTTGAAGTCCCAAAAAAACTGTTGCCATAAACTCACCAGCCGATTGAATTATTTTTATCTTCTTTGGGTCACTTCCTACAGCTTCAGTCTATTGCTTGGATTGTTCTTTTGTATCTGGAGCATAATGTTGGATCCATGTCTTATCCACAGTTATGAAACGATACTGAAAATCTATTTTATTTTTCTTAAAACGATCCTAGCAAGCTTGAGAAATTTAGATTTTATGCGTTTTTGGTCGACTGTTAACAAATGCGGCACCCATCTTGCAGAAAACCTTTTCTTCACGCAAAATTAAATGGACTCGATTATTTTAGATGCTCATAATATTAGCTATTTCACGCACTTTTATTCGACGATCATTTAATACCATATCATGCACTTTGGCTACAATTTCTGTTGTTGTTGCTGATTTTGGACGTCCACTACATGGTTCATCCTCAATGCTTGTACGACCAGATTTAAATTCAGCAACCCAATTTTTTACTGTTGCATATGAAGGAGCACTTTCTCCTAACACATTCTCCATATCATTATGAATTTATTGTCCCGATAAACCCTTTTTATTTAAATATTTAATGAGACCATGACTTTCTACTTTTTCCATTGTAAAAAAAAATGAAGGAATTGGCAGATCGAAAATAATTTTAACATGTGTTCATAGCACCAATGGAAGTTTCCAAAACACTTAACTTGTTTCTGTTTATACCGCGCTTTCTGTTCTAGGCTAAGAAGTTTTCGAACCGCTCTCGCATAGTTAATACTCTCTCAATTAAATTCTTAGCCGTATTTATATCGTTTGCTGTGCTTAGAATAATAATTAATTATTCTTCTTGAAGCCGTTGGTTTCTGATACCAATCTATTACTATATTCTTTTCCCTTCTTATTAAGAAGGTGTCCAAATATGAAAGTTTCGAATCATATTCTTTCCTTATTCTAAATTTAATATATGGACTAAAATCAATTCAACTTGTTATCAATAGCATGTTCTGATACAAAATAAATCATCTACATATTTAGTCATTATTCTTGGTTTTATACTTAATTTTTCTAAACATGGATCTAACATCTTCTCCATTACAATATTCGCCACAAGTGGAGAAACAGGATATCATATTTGAAGTCCTCATTGTATTGAAAATATCTATTGTCCTGTACAAAATTTTAGAATAAGCAAAAATAGGCATTTCCTTATTTTTGTGTATTGTTCTATAATATTCCATTTTTCGTCTATTATATTCATTGCTAAGTCAACAGGAATACTTGGAAATAGAGATACTACATCAAATTAAATCATTTTTTAATATTTTTGAAAATGTTCGTAAAGTATTTAAATATGTATTTCATATGATGGAGAATTAATAAAATAACAAATTGATCTTGAGTTTTAACAATTATTGGAATGTTTATAAAAATTATTATATTAAGGAAATCTAATTTAAACTTATTACAGAATGAAAGGTATTTTGAAAAAGAAATTCACACAGACAGCTAAAATTTAAAGACTTAGTTTAAGTTGTAATAAAACTTTTTAGTCTGTTTTATTTGAAAAGGATGTTTACGTGAAAAGGAAATTTTTATATGAAAATAGATTTTTGCTGAGAAAAGCTTGATGTCAAATTTATATTTCCTAGGATTGATTGATAGTTTTAAGTGCTATAAAATAATTTATTTTTTATTGCTTACTTGGAAAACAATATGACTTAAATTCTCTTCATCTCTGTCTAAAGGTTGCAGCAGTTGTAATTTCTTGCCATTTAATAGAAATATAGGATTACCCTTAGGAAAGACTAGATCTAAGGCAATTTCCGTAAAGGGATCACCAAATATGGGTAATTCTGGTGGATTCGTTTGCTGGCCAATATCTGAAAAAAAGAACATTAAAAATTAATAGAATTTTAACTTTTCACTTAAGTTTTTATTTATTGTATTTTTGCAAAAAAAAAAAAAAAAAAAAAAAAAAACGTTAACATAACAGCCTTTCACTTTAACGGTCTTTAGCATAACTGGGCTAATAATCTAATAACGAAAAAGCAAAATATTAAAACAAACTTAAACTCCTGAAAAAAAAACAAAAACAAAGTTTTGTCTAGCTTCTATTTTTATGGGTTTTTGTCTCTAAATGCACAACAAAATTAAAAAAAAAGAAATTCAAACTCCAATTGTCGTTTCAGCAAAAAAAAAAAAAAGAAAAAATAAGGATGTTATCCTTTTACAATTGCTTTTAATAGCTTTGCGAATACCAATTGGTTAGGTAGTGAGTGGTCTTTCTTGTACGAGTACACCATCTTGACTTTGGTTATATTTACATTTAAATGCTTTTTACAGTCTCATGCATAATAAAACTAGCTGCATAGTTCGGAACCAAACCATTAGATTATTAACTACTATTTTTACTAATACGTTTTATGGGCATTTACTTGTTTCTCGAACTAAGTTAATTGCGGCTTTAAGACAGTTTTATTTTATTTCTTTTGGCTTTTATGCGGTAACTGGCATAATTTCTAAACTAATTTTGCATTTGAATTGGTAGCAAGTTTGCATTTGCCGGTATTTTTATGGGTAGACATTTTGAAAATTTTATTTGTCTTAATTTTTCTTTAACTGATAGTTAAAAAATGTGGCTGCTATTTAAAGATTTGCTATGCTAAAGAAATTGTTAAGCTTTTATTTGGCATAGCAATTTGTGTCGTAGAGTATTAACTCAGTTAATAAAATCTCTAGAATAGTTTTATTTAGGATTTGTATTTATTTATATTATTTGCTACTTGCAGTAAGGAATTGAAGAAATTGTCAATGTAGGCAAAGTTAAGAAATGTGAGTAAAGTGCTTCCTAACTATCAATTTGTGTTTACCTTTGTTTTTCTCTGGAAATTACTGCAATACACAAGATTTTCTATAAAAATACTGTTATACTGCTTTATATACTATTATACACAAGATTTTCTATAGTTAACACTGCTATATACAATAGTTTTTATAGAAAACTATGTTATATGCCAGATTTGCTATAAAAAACTTTTATACACAAGAGTTTTTATAGAAAATGCTGTTATACACAAGATATTCTATAGATAACACTGTTATAAAAAAGATTTTCTATAGAAAATACTGTTATACAAAAGATTATACATACTGTTTTACTGCTTTATATACTGTTATACACAAGATTTTCTATAGGAAACACTGCTATATACAATAGTTTTTATAGAAAACTATGTTATATGCCAGATTTGCTATAAAAAACTGTTATACTGTTATACGCAAGATTTTCTATAGAAAAAACTGTTACGCACAAGATTTTCTATACAAAATACTGTTATACACAAGATATTTTATAGATAACACTGTTATATAAGAGGTTTTCAATAGAAAATATTTTTATCCACAAGATTTTCTATAGAAAATATTGCTATACACTAGATTTTCTATATAATGATTTTCTACTCTATATACCGTTATACGCAATACCTTTATAGAAAATACTGTTATACACAAGATTACTATATACTTTTACCATTACAATATGTAAGAGAAAATATTTGTTATAGAAAATCTACAGAAGATTTTCTCCTCTATATACCGTTATACACAAGACTTTCTATAGAAAACACTGTTATACACAAGATTTTCTATAAAAAAAACTGGTACACACAAGAGAAAATACTGTTATACACAACATTTTCTATAGAAACTACTGTTATACATTCCATTTTTTATAGAAAATACTGTTCTACTAAAATATTATAGTAAGCTTCAATGTTTTAACAAGCCCTTAAATAAGAATTTCTTAAATGAGATTACAACATCTTTTAATAACTGCTTGGTAATAATTTGCCAAATTGAACTGAAATTTAATATAATTCTTCCTCATTAAAAAATAATCTTAATAAATAAGCCACAACAGCAAACACATCCTTACACGTGCAGGCAGTGTCAATCAGGGAATGTAAGAGTACGAAATAATAATAAAAAAGAAATCACGTATAAAATTTCAACATTAAAGTAAATGACACTAAAATTGCAAGAAAAAAAGTATAAATTAAAAAATAATGAAACAAACAAAAAACAGAAGAACAATCTTTGTATCTAGACATTGTACAACCCAATGAACTGTAAACAAAATTTCATTTAACATTATTTAAACTCAGAAAACTTTGTGAAAGAAGTAAAAAATAAACAAACCGCACAATCTATAGTTAATAAAGCGTCCAATAAAGGAAAAACCTCAACACAGTCCACACGCACGTAGATATATGGTTGAGTGCATCTGTATTTAGTTATTCTTGACATTGACTTGAAAACTACAAGATACTCGTACAAGAAGTTCTACATTGAATATCTTCTTTTTTTGTTTTTCTTTTTTGATGTTTGCAAAAAGGTAATGATAATTTACAAGACGTAGCTTGCAAATAATTCTTGCAACACTATTTGCATAAAGGATACTTACTTGCTGTATCCAATTTATATACTGAAGTTTGTGTGTATCTGCGTTTACGTATGCATTTTTACTTGAAGACATTATGCGTCTAATAAGATTTTATAGTATTGCTGTAAAACTGACTGCAAATTGTTTTTATTTTCTGTTTCTTTTTTCAATTGAAAACAAAATCATATTTTAAGTTAAGCTGTTGAGCAAATGGTAATGTTGTTTGCTAGTATGTCCATCTCATGGGACGCATTGTCTTTTCAGTTTTTTTTTTTATGTAGCTAAAGCTTGAACACAATCGGGTGTCTAAAGTTATAAACATAAATAAATGTTTACACTCGTCTACATTTTTTAAATAGGCTGATTCCCCCTTGTACCTTGTGTGTGTTTTATTTGCGGTCATTTTCCTAAACTTATCAAGACTGTTTAAAATTTCTAAACCACTACAAAATTACATTCACTCTATGAGGAGATTCGTATAATTTCATAAATGTGGGAAGGAATTCTTGAACAGAAAGTAGAGCAATCCCTAAGAACGATAACAACAAAGTCTGATGCACAAATAATGAGAATTATAGAGGACTTCTTGGCGCCTAAATTTTTGTGAAAAATTACCAATGTTGATGATTGAATAGCTTTGGAACGCATTAGCCGTTTTTATCTGCCAGAAGCACTTCTTAAATGGTAAAATATAAATTTTTTACAGAAAAATTCAATAAAAGCGTTTTACGGGACATTTTTCGCTTATTGGGTTTTTTGATCGAAACTTTTAATTTCAAAAAATTTTATGGTTATGAACTAATTTTTTATTCAACGATTTTTGCTTCAAATTTACATTCTATAAGTACTTGTATGTATGTAAGTGCATTTCAAACGTTACTTTTGTTGGGGTTTTATACCCAAATTATCTCAATTGGAACAAGTGTGCAGAAAAAGTTGAGTATTTATTATTATTTCTCTGATTCTGTTATTAAATAAGTTAGATTTTCTTAACATATTTGAATCCATTTAAAAACAATTCCTTTCGGTTTTAATCATCTTTCAAAATATAGGAAAAACTAATGACAGTTCTTTATAAATTATATAAATCCATCATATACAAAATAAAAATACTTTAGATGTAGAGGATTTTGCCACAGACTAGAATCAAGAATTCATTGAGACGAATCTGAAGTAGTGCTGATTTTACTAGCTCTAAAAAAATATAAGAACTCATAGAAGAATAAAGCTTCTCTTTCAAATTATATATTTTCTTAGTAAATGTTGCAAGAAATGTAGACTTTGAAAAAATAAAACTCATAGAACATCGTTTTTAATAAATTTGAAAATAATATTCCAGTATATTACATTTTATGCAACGAAATAAAGAATATTTAAGTCTGTTATTAATGTAAAATTATATGTTCCCAATGCGTGTAAATTTAGTGGTTGTAGTTATTTGATCCCAATTGTGAAGAGATACAATTAATGAATGCAAAGATCCTCGAATTTCAATTTCAATGGCTACAAATCAAGCTTTAATCAATACGCCTACTCACCACCAGAGGCGCTGAAATACTGTACTACTAATAAACATAAAACGCAATTACAGCAGGGACAGAAAATAACTGTTATTTCTAAAAATTTACATAAAAAAATCACCCATAAAAAATAATCGTAGAAAATTTTGGATCTTATCATTATGATACATAGGTGATGTACATGCAAATTTTCGGATGACTTTTAAATTTGTGCCTTTTTTGATAAAAGTCAAAAAATAACTTTTAATTTTAACTTTTATTTTTTAAGACAAAACATAAAAGTTATTTTTTAACTTTTAATATTTTAAGGCACAAATAAAAGTCATAACTTATATATTGCATAGTAGTACGCTAGTTAAGCAACGGATTGAGGGATATGGAACTCAATTATTCCTCCTCGGATGACGACGATGTAGTAACTGTACCATCAGTTACATTCGACAAGCGTATTTTGAAATCGACAACTACAAAGAAAAACACTTAGATGTTGCAGCTGATTTACTAGAATATTGGGATAGTAAAAAATTTACTCTACCATGGCTGCACAAACTAGCACTTATTGTACATTCTGTACCTGCAACTCAAGTCAGTGTAGAAAGGTCATTTTCAGCATTTAAATTAATTTTGGGGGATTTGAGATAAAATGTATCTGATGAAAACTTAGAATCAATTTTGATGGTAAAATTAAACAGCTGAACAAATATAATAATAATAATAAAAATAATTTTAATAGACTTCTGTAATATACATCAATTATTATTACATATAAATTGGAGGCAATGAAACTAGTGTATTACTATGCAATATTTAATTCATGACTTTTATTTTTGCCTTAAAATATTAAAAGTTAAAAAATAACTTTTATTTTTTGTCTTAAAAAATAAAAGTCAAAAATAACTTTTATATTTTGCCTTAAAGCCAGAAAATTTATCAATAACATTTTAATAGAGATTTCATGTTGTAAAACAGTTCCTTCAGTAAAAATAATTTAATGAAAATTAAATTGAATGAACTCGAGCCCGACTAAATAAATATCAAAAAATTTAAAATTAACAGTTCGAATAAAAAATAATAATTGTTATAATTGTTATTATTTTTTAACTTTTATTTTTTAAGGCAAAAAATAAAATTTATTTTTGACAAAAAAAAAAAGTAACTTTTTTGTTTTGACTTTTTCGATAAAAGTCGTAACAGTTACGGTCCCTGAATTACAGTGTTTTCATATGAAACGCTTTTCTCTCCTTTCACCACCTCTTCTTCTCCTACCTATCCCATTTCCAAAGAAAGTAACACATTTAAATAATTAATATATAGGTATATTAATTGTCTAAGTGTTACTTCTCCGAAAAAAAAATAAAAGAATTTCACGTAAGTAAATTCAGATATTGAAAAAATTTGTTTAGAAAGTCAAAATCCGAAATAAATTTAAATTCTAAGAAAGCTCAGGTATATCCAGATAGGAATTCAAAATTGAACGAATCTGTTAAAACATCATGTCTAGGCTTCTTTGCAAAAGTATGGTTCAGCTAGTTGTCTTTAAAAACGAAACCGATTTTATAGAAAACGATAACAATCCACATATTTAATCAGAATTGCAACCAATTGAAGAATTGAAGAAACACAGAAATGGTAGTGCCAACTGCAGAAGACTTCAAAACTAACAGTAAATTAAAACAAAACGAACATGGAAGTATCGAGCAAACACTAACGGAACGAATTCGAATAATTTAAATAAGTATTGATTGTAATATTTGTTTTGGGAAACCTTCTCTCTTTGTATATTGTATAGCGAAATGTAGTAGTTGTAGTTGTGAATGTGTATGCACTGCCAATTAATGGTAATTATTTTAAATTAGCATTTAAACTTTCCACCATAAAATTCTTTTGCATACTAGATCAAAACGGAGAACACTCGAAAAAATGTGTTAATAAAAAACCTTTTTAAAGCAGAATTATATTTTCTTTTCACTTTCATTTCTAAACTATAGAAACAAGTAATGGAAACCGGCTCTAAAACGGAGGCCACCAATTCTAATACTTTACTATGGTAATAGATAGTTAGATAATTTTAGACAGGCTCAGGATTCCTACACATGGAAAAATGGTTGGACATGGTTACAACAACTACGCTGTATTTTTGGTAACAACATATTGTTGTAGTACGCAAATCATTGTTATGATTACTTCAGAACATAATATGATTACTTAAGATCATGTTATGACTATTTTAAACTATAATATGGTTACTTTTGGTAATTTTCTTTTTAGTTTCGTTCATAATACGATCATGTATGACAATTTTATGATTATATTAGGTTATAATATCAAATTAAGATTAATGATAAAGTATTACGATGATAATTAATCATAATATGATATGTCATGATACTTATATTCATCGTAATATGTTTTGACTACAATCATAAATCTTATCATAATATGTTACTCTTAGATTATGTTCACCACAATCATGTTTTTTCTCTGCGTGTGTTAGACCTTTTAAATATTGGTCACTAATTATCTATTAAAAAATTATGTTACTTTTGATAAAATTGCAAATTTTTTAAGCATTACACAGTATGTAACTTTTTTAGACCTACACTAATTTAACAATATGTGTGACGAGTTTGCTTTAAGCAAGTTCTTAACAAGAAAATCTGGAGTGATAATTGTACTTGGTTTTAAAAATAATACTGGTGCTGCATAATATAGCGGTTGGAGATTGATTTATGTTATCAAGGAATTTTAATTTTGATATGAAATCGCCCCATTTATTTGTGTAAATCACGTATAAGTAGCCAAATATTACTCTGAAATTATTGAAATTCATTGAGACCGTTTAGTATTGTCCTAAGATGTTTGGTACTGAAAAAGAAAACTAAATCGCATGAATTGGAAATAATGTGAAACAATCTCAAAACAATTGTATGATTTTAATGATTGTTACTGTTGTGGTAGTTGTTTTCATTGTTGGTGTATTTTCTACGCGATCCAGCAGTTTTGGTTTTGGTTTTGGTAAATTATATAAGGGTTAAGAAAAATTTAACATAGCTGAAGAGAATAATGTCTTTTCATTGCAAAACAATATTTCAAAAGTGATGATAGTTTAGCGGCCACATTTTGTATTATTCTAAGCAATTAAGAGCATTTACACCTTGATATCTTAATCGTCTAAATTGCCGCTTTTGGTATTCATAGAATCTACTTGCAATTGTCAAAATACAAGTTTTTCTTGCGTGCGAATTTTGGATCATACCTCGTAGCTATGGAGGCTGGTAAAGTGCTGACTGTTACTGGTGACCAACGCCATTATGACAAAGTTATTTTTCTATGTTTTACTTTATTTAGTGACTTATTGTAGTTGATCTTTAATATACCTTAAATTTAATATATATTTTTTAAGAAGATGGCAACTGTATTTCCCAGAAAAGAAATATGTATTAAAATTTACTAAGTTTTCATTACCAGTGTGCTCTCATATGGGTCGTAATCCAATTACATGATGATTATTCTTTAGAAAATGTGTGTGAGTGTGAGTTTTCTTGTAAGTAACCATCATGGCTTTAATTTCCGGTATGTTATTGTAGATTTTAATGTTACAAATAAATAATTCAACCAAGAAACAGTAAGAGCCACATTTTCATCAACATCATCAATAATGATGATAATGATGTACACACAGCATCAGCTGCAAAGTCAACACCATCATTAAGAATTTCTTTTTTACCTTTTCGCAGAAAATGTTTATGTTACACAGCTGACCAATAAACATGAATTGAAAAGTAAATGAAAAAAAATCACTGATGAAGTGTTGAATCTTATATGATTTACATGCCAACATAGAGAAATGTTGTTTTTCGCGTCCGAGTCCTGGTTTGAAGAGAGAGTTCTTATATTTCTTGTATATGTAACATATTTGTTACATTTGTGGTTTGCTATGTTGTTTGTAACATGTTGCACCGACATAAATTTTAATTGAACTGATTGTTCGTTCATATACATACTCGTACATATATGTACTTACATACCAGCAGTACGTATGTAAATACTTGCTGTACTTCAATTTCCAATAATGCTTTATATGCACACATGTTGCAACCAAGTGTGGCATTGACTAGAGCCTTAGGCGTTTATTACTTTTATTGTAAAGCTCGAGTGCTTTAAACAATGTAAGCATTATATTTATTATTGGCTTTTCTGGTTGATTTTTTTTTTTTCGTTTTTTTTTCGTTATTGCTTTGTGTTCTACTCAATCATGTTGTGGTACATAGTGTCTGTTTTAGTTGTTTTCTTTAATAAAATCGTTTGTCTTGTCTCCGCCACTAAAATGTTTTATGGTATGAATGTATCTGTAGCACATGCTGTTGTATATGTATTCTATGAAATTTTGTCTTTTCTTTATTTCTAAGTACAATAATTTATTACTTTATTATTGAAACTATAATTGGATTTGTAGGTATGAGAAAAAGGGTTTTTTTCAGAAATATTCTACGAACATATGTGTGTAATGCGTATTGATTGTCAGCCACAAATACATTTATATTATATATGTATACTTTTTTAGACAAAGTTATATTTTGTAAATATAAGAAACATAAGTAAAAGAAACAGTGTTTTATAGACTGATATCTTATAAATTGTAACATTCTCCTCCATAAATTTCCTTAAAAGTTGCAGCACTTGTAAAGTAATTCGCAAGAACAAATTATTTGCTAAACCAGATAGTTCTTATGAAATTTGGACTTGGCATTCTGTTTATTATGATCTGAATTATTAGCACCATTAAATGCAATGGCAGACTTTGTAAAGCCATATGTTTTATAATTATACCTTAATATTCAATCATATTTTATTTATTGTTTTTTCTTTTGTAATAAAGTTAACTGTTCTAAATATGGGTTTCGTCCACTTCGACTAAATTGACAGAATTTTCTTGAATTTTAGAATTTTAGTTCATTGTTGTAAATTGCGTATTGTGTGTTTGAGTGAGTGAGTTTCGTGTGAGTTTGAGTTTAAATAATAACTTCCCTATTAAATACAACAATTAACTATTGCGCCGCTCTTAGGTTTCTCTAACCATGTTCTGAACTGCATCTTTGTAAATCTTTTAATAACTAATGAGATTATTTCTATCGACCTATCCAATTTTATACGATATATTGGATTGAAAAAAATATTGGATTTGTGCTAATGTTTGTTGGGTCCATCAATATTAGTCCAACACCCCCCTTAAAGTATAGCAATCACCGGTCTGGCTGGCTGGCTGGCTGGCTTTCCGTCTAAAGTTTTAAGCAAAGCACAGATTGCATTTTTGAAGATATTTCGATAAAATGTCGTACTTGATATTTTTCGCCTGGAGGACGGTTGGGATAGAAATTGGTTGAAATCGGTACATTATGTCGGTCCATTAAATCATTCAGTTAAATTTTATGATGATCAGTCGATAATTAGTAGAAGCTCCCATATAAGACCCCTTCGAAAATCTCTTTAAGATGTATAAATCTTTAAAAAGTTTTTATATCGAGATAAAAATTAAACACAAAAAATAAATATGTATATGCACAGAAGTCATGACACTAAATTATTGGATGATCGGTCAATATCTTTCATATAACGCTTATTTCTGATTTGCACATATACTGGGTGTAGGGTATTATATGGTCGGGCTTGACCTAGTTGTTTTATATAAAATAAGTTATTTCCCCGAGCTTGCGGGATACAGAAATGACTCCCTTTTCCTATCAAACGAATTGGGACATTATTTTTATTATATTCGCACAAAATACGTATTTATCGTTAAAACAAGACTATACATAATAAATATTAACAATCTATTTACTGAGACAACATGAACAGCATATTAAAATTATAAATTTTATATTATTTATTCAAGTAGTTTTGAGGATGATTAGAAATGCTTTAATTTTGACATTTTTTTCAATAATTGTGAAAATCACCCTTGTGTGTGTGTGCAAACCACGTTTACATCCCAAATATTAAACTGAAATTATTGAAATTCATTTAGAATGTTTATTAATGTTTCCAGAAGTTTGGTATTGAAAAAATTGTGGTGGAGAATAACATTTTGTATTCCGGTATTCATGGCTCTGTAAGGGCTACATTTCTGTTTTTAATAATTTTTTACTACCACGTCAAATTTTAGTCATTACTTTTAAAAACTCGGTTCGTACCCACAATAATGCTAAATATTTTTGTACGAAATTTTAAAAGTCATGACTAGAATTTGACGTGGTAGTATAAAATGATTAAGGACAGAAATGTTACCCTTACAGAGCCCCTGATGTAGCCCTGACAAAACACTTATGAGTCAGTTACCTATCTAGATGGTTCCTTATATCTGTAGGTAAGTCTAAGTCTAAGTTCAACGTTGTCTGATTTAGCTACAAAGAGTCCGATAGAACCAATATTCGATATTCTTAAGCTTTGTATATACGGTTGTCAGATCTTACAACGTTGTCCGAAAAATGTTCAGAAAATGTCTAACAATCTTGTGAACTTAAAATTTTTGTCTTCCAACGAAAAAGCATTGACAATTTACCTTTTGCTAACAATTTTTAAATGCCAGAACATTGCTAGCACAATACTAGATCTGACAACATTGTATGATCCGACAACCGTCTATACAAAGCTTTAGTAGTTAAAATTAAAATAAAAATTTTTTTTTATACTCAGAATTCAGAACGCATAATATATAAAAATCTGTGTAAATTACTTGTGGTGGGAAAATAAAACTACTTTCTAAAGTGAAATGTTCAACAATTTAAACAGACCAAAATGTGGCTTAATGAGGGTCTTTAAAGTGAGAATTTACTTTACGCTTGATTACTCGGCATATGTAAAGTAACTACAAGTAACGAAAGTGTCTTTAAAATATACATTAGAGACCAACAATTAATTAGATGTATATTAGAATTAATTTCTAAATTTAATACATTGCTACATTCACAACTAAAGAATATCTAATTTGATGCGATTATTTCAAACGTAAGGTTCCATGTCATTATTCAAAGTAAACAATTCACTTAATTTAACAACTTATGGCAAACAGTTGATTATAAACCAATGAATTTAAACAAACTTGATAAAAATATCAACTATTTGAAGCTAATTGAAGTGGTAATATGCGCAAGGAAACAAATTCATTTGGGTTTCATGACCTGTCACAAAGTTCCCGAAGCAACTAATCAATATTGTTACACTCAAAGAAGAAACAAGTAAATCTTAAGCTTTTTGCTTAGAAGTGATTTTGAAAAACTTAAAAAAATCAATATGAATATATTTCTAAATAAAGAAATGTTAAGTAATTAATAGTTATAGTAATAGTTATAAGAATCCTATTCATATAAAACTTAAAAAGAAACAAACGTATTTTTTGACTGCTAGAGAACTTCAAATACTACTGATTTTTCTATTCCTTAGAAGTTGTCTCTTTGCTGGGTCACAAAAATTGTATTTCGAAGGCACTTATATTTAGTTCGTTTCTTCAAAAAAAAAAAAAATTGAAAATTATAATTAACGAAATGCACTTTCGTGTGAACGCATTAACTATCGTTAATAGAAACCTATTATTATAAAATATTTTCAAATCATTATGACATAGCTTCTCTTCTTATGGCACTAAATTACTAAAAAATTTTACCCCTCTGAAGAAAATACAAATAACATTAAAAAACAATTAAGTATATAATGTTTGTATTAAAGTCATTAATAATATCCATCAAAGAAAAAAGAAATATTTATAAAAGCCTTTTTGCTTTTGTTGGTATGCAATAAATCCCTTTAATAAACATAATGCAGACAGAGTGAGATACCAGACGGATGGCTGGTTGGATTTATAATGAAACTAAAAATAAAACTCATCAAACTAAATAATGTTGTAAATCTTAAGATCTATTTTTTTTTTTTTTGGAAAACATTAAGTCATGCCTACTTTATACACAAACAAAAACCAAAATCTTTTGATTCTTTCAAAAAAAAAAAAAGCAATAAAAAGTATAAAACACAATTAAGGTGTTAAAAACCTTGAATACAAACTCGATTATACTAAAGTAAAAAAAGTTCGATTCAGTGTCGTTATAAAAGTTCTCTTTTTTTAAATTTTGTTTAGGATTCATTGTGTAGTTTAAAGATTTTTGTTCTACCATCGGTAGTATATAGTGGCTACTGACTGGCATCCTGGTTATGTGAAACATTTATACCAGACAAGTCAACTTACTTGATTACTACTCACTTTTATGGCCAAACTGTTGGTAATCTTATTTATTTTAGTTTGTTTTTTTCCAGCTTCTCTTTTAACACTTGTTTTTATATTTAAAGATTTTATGTTTTTGATGCTGCTGCTTTTGCTGCCGTGGCAGTTGCAATAATAAATCAATGTAAAACATTGGTGTTTATGAATGCATTTGAAGTTTTTTTTTAGTGTCTAAAGTCCTTATAGCTATAAATCTTGTAGTTTTTTCTTTGATTTTCCCAGTTTTAAGATTTAAATTGTTCTCTCTCACTTTTTTTTTATTATTTTATGTTTTAAACTCATAAATAATGGATTAAATTGTTGGTTGTAATAAACTGCCATAGTAAAATTGTTTATAAGTATATAATTTTATTTGTATTGTCGTTTGCCAGTACAATAATTTTTCTAATTAGATAAAGTTTAGTTTATAATTTTACAATTCTTGGTAAAATTATTTTATGAAAAATGTTGAAATTGGCAGAAATGTTAATTAGTTTAATATAATAATTTTATAAGCCTGTAAAAAGAAACAACTTTATTAGGTTTATCGCAGATACTGAGGATAAGGGGAGCAGTTATTTTTCAAAGATTATTAGCCACCATTTTTTGTTTTAAATTCACTGTTTATACCAAATCGCTATAAAGTGGCCGAGAGATATTCAGCAGTATAAGTAAATTACTGAAAATTAGTTACGAGTTTGGTTACTGGATGATAGGGAACGGTTCAAGTTCTAAAACTTATGTACATATATGAAAAATAACTGATATTTTAAAATCGTATTAATTTAGAAGGGGTTAGATAGATATTTTTATGGCACTCTGTAGCAGGTCGAGAATTTAATCCACATACATTTGTTGCTTACTTTTTACAAGGAACGGGTCTATTAAATTTAATACAAGACACAAATTTCACTCGAGTATCAACAAAAGTTTATTTCATAAACCATGTTTTACCGTTTTGGTAACCTATTTAATTCTTAAAGCTTTGTTTTTGTTTCGCCTTATTTTTGGGGAGTTTTTAACTTCAAATAGTTGCCGAAAAACACGTAACCACTAAATGAAATATTTTTGAACTCGTTTATATATTAAAAAAAAAAACAAGACAAGACACAAGAAATATTTAGTTTTAATTTATTTTATGCTGTTTAATATTGCAAAACTCTTGTAAGAGTAAACATCGGCAAACAAAATTGTGCTAAAACAAGTGGTTACGCTTTTTTGAGTAAATATTTGCCATGTGTGACCGTACCTTTAGTAATATTTAAGCGTTTTTTACAGCACTAGATGTTGGGTTTGCTCTCACCTTTTTTTTCGTTTTGTACCAGGAAAATTTTCGGCGGTATTTGGGTTTGGTATACTTGTCTATAATTTTTCTATTGTAAGGTGATACCTTCCAATGATTTTATCGATTTAACGCAGGGATTTTCATTTTCTGCAAATGTAGAATTACCGAGCCCTGATGACGCCATACAACCCCAGACCATCACTGAGCCACCGCCAGTTTCAATTGATAGTTAGTTGTCTTCTCATTGTAAATTTTATACTACTTAAGCTCTTTTAATGATAAATTATGAAACTTGCAATTATTTTGAATGACACTTTACGGTCACACTTTCAAGAAAAGAACTGCCACGAGTTTGGGAATGTCACTTTACGGTCACACTTTCAAGAAAAGAACTGCCACTAGTTTGGGAATGTCACTTTACGGTCACACTTTCAAGAAAAGAACTGCCACTAGTTTGGAAATGTCACTTTACGGTCACACTTTCAAGAAAAGAACTGCCACTAGTTTGGGAATGTCACTTTACGGTCACACTTTCAAGAAAAGAACTGCCACTAGTTTGGAAATGTCACTTTACGGTCACACTTTCAAGAAAAGAACTGCCACTAGTTTGGGAATGTCACTTTACGGTCACACTTTCAAGAAAAGAACTGCCACTAGTTTGGGAATGTTGGTGGCTTTTTTGTGTAATAATGATGTCACTGTTTACTTTACTTTGACACATAAAAGTTGGTATATTTTAACAATAAATCAATTAAATTTGTATAAGCTATTGTTTTTGTTTGTTTTTTTTTGGGAATTAAATTTTACTTAAATAAATATTTAAAAATACAATATAATTTTCTAATATAATACTATTTATGTTAATGTAATTAAGCTTTTCTTTTCATAACATGTGGTGTTGACTTTATTTTAACGCTCACAGTAGTTTATAAAATCATGAATCATAAACTTAAAAAACTTTTTATAACTGAAAATAATTGCTAATTGAGTTAATATGCGAGTTAATTTTTACCTCTGATTTATAGTTAGTTATTATATTTTATTATCTGCATCACAGCTATTGGTTTTTCATTAATTTATGATTCAATTGTGCCAGCAATAAAAGAATAATTTTGTTTAGTTCTTGCTGAAACTCTGCATTTCAAATAATTATTACAAGTTTTAAGGAAAGCGTTTAGAACATACATATATAAAGAAATGCAGTAATAGCAGTAGTTCAACCCATATGAACATACAAATGTTTATAGTGTTTTGCAAATAACAGAATAACAGAACAAAAAATAAATAATGTTTAATTAGTAAAAAGAATTATAAATAATGAAACTTCTTAAGAGAATAGATCATTATGAATCATTTCTTTTCTAGCATAACTTGAACGCAAATATGATTTGCACTTAATTTCGCTAGTTTTATTAACTTCTAAACTGTAATTGAAATAATAAAATTCATTAATAAAAATCAAATTTCAGCTGAAAGAATTTCCGGCCGCACAAATGTTTTAATATTTATGTAACACAAAAAGCGGTTTAATACTTTTGAAACAAAATCTTAAAATCATTTAATAATATTTAAAAACAAACTAAAATTCACTTCCCCTTATAAAAATCAGTATTTTTATTAGAAGGAATCTTACTAACCGTTGTACAACATTTTGTTCCATATGTGCTGCATGTTTATTCCAAATCGTAAACATGCAATTTAACTGTTCTTAGACCATAGTGCTTGGCGGGAATCTGCAAATCTCATATCAACAGACAGATTAGCTTACTATCATCGACTTCACTAGGACACCAAAAGAAGCATTTTAAATTTATTGCAACTTGTTTCATTCGAATCAAGTATACAAATAATTTAGTACCTTTAAAATTAAAAAGAGTACCCTTTTGGTTAAAGTGCAGTACCATTACAAATTCACAAATTTTCCATGCCAGCTCTATGCATACAATGTTGCACAAGCCTAAACTCACTAACTACAACCCATCATAAACATCTATATGATTATAGAAAAATTTAGCTACACTTTAAAGTAGGAAAATCAACAAAAAAAAAAAAACAGACTATTACAATGTTAGTGAACAAATCTTAAAATTACTTTGAACATTTATAATAGTTTACAGTGGAATTACCACGTAATACTAGTACATGCATGTGCTTTAAAATGAAGTTGGTTTTTTTGGTTTCATTTTGGCTATAGAGAAAAAAAAAATCGAAAAAATAAATTTCAAAATTATAGAGCGAAAAATGGACACGGAGAAAATGAGTAAAAATTTCTAAATATGTCTAAAATTCTCTTAGTTTTCTCAATGATTTTCATCAGTTTACCAGTATAAGATAGTTTTGGGAATGCGTTATTTAATACAGATCTTGAGGTTAGATAATTGTTAATCAGAAGTTTTTGGGTCACTTTAGGAACTTTTTACTTCATACAGGTAAAAACGAACGTTTTCTTGTAAGATGTGATCAAAATCGAACGGCTTTATTTTCCATTTTTGTTTCTTTTCATAGTGTTGCAAGTGAAAATAACAACTATTGTTAAAAAATTAAAATTGTTTTTAAAAGAAAAAAAATTATCAGGTCTTTTTGATTAATAATAATTAATTCGAATTATAACGAAAAAGATTGAGGGATTAGGTTCAAAGAATGTTTTCGTGCGTTAGTTTTATTTGGATTCTCTGAATCTTGAAAATGTGGGCCAAGCTTATTTAACTCCTGAGCGAAAGTTTGCCAAAGCCTTTCTACTTCAACTCTATCACTTTTAAAATTTTATTTTGCCAGTTGTGGGTGTTTTCCCATAAAAGTTATCATTAACTCTTCCTGAGAACATTTTTTGATTTCATGTCTGAGTATGTACATATTTTAAAGTGTTTTTAGCTTACATTTTGATAGAAACAAATGGAACATGATCTCGATTTCGTTTTCGCTTTTGGAACGAAATCTGATAATGTTTTCAACAAGATACAATTACTGAAATATAGACATTGCTTGTAAGGATATTTACAGCAACTTCAGCTTTGTTTGATAAACGACGAACGCAGACTCGATGCAAACTTTTTCTGGAGTAATTCTATGGTTACATGCAGAATACAATTGTATACATCACAAATGTAGACATTGGAACATAAGCACCCAATGTAATTATATTGAGATATTTACTGATGCCTGGCTATGAATCATGACTTCTACAAAAGTTGTCGTGTGAGACTGTAAAGCTCCTCCTCTTCCACTATCCACCCTGACTAAAAGAATATCTCAAAATATGGTCAAACTTATCATGCAGGAGCTAACAGATCTATCGGAGATGAACTTTAGAAGGCTAGATGTCCCTATACGATTGGTTAGGAACTAGGTTAAAACCCTTTTCAATCCAAATATCACAGCAGCAAAATATATACATTTACTATATAAATATTTCTTTCACTGTACAAGTGGAAGTAAATTTGTTGTAGTTTTTTCCAAACAAGCTTAAATTTGAACTTGAATTTATGATTTTAATGAAAGTCTAATAACAAACACTGGCAGAATAAAGAACGTACAAAAAAGAATAGCATCACCACCACCAGCAGTAGTAATTTCAACTAGTAAAAGTGTAATAGAAGAATATAATAATAGAGATGGTGCTGCTGATGTGTGCACTGATGATAGTGATGATGATGAGGCTGATGACGTAGACGATGACGACGAAGATGATGGGTTAGATGAAGGCATAGAAACTTGTTGTGTTTTTTTTTTTGTTCCTTGCCTTAAGCCAAATCATTAATACTTAAAGTTTTAACTGACAAATACATACACGTACGAGTACGAGAACTCTAAAAATTATAAAGTAAAGAAGATGTAAGAAATTTCAGATTGCAGCAAATGTGTAGGTAGTCGTCTAACAGATATTTAGTTAGATAGATATATAAACTAGTAGTTTTGTATGTTTGTAAACAAAAATATACTTCTTATATGTACCTATATACGATACATATATTGTTAATATCTAAATATATACAGAGTTTGTATGGTACTTAGCATTATGGTGGAGTAATAGTAGCGTGTTTATTGAAAATTAAGTTAAAAGTTTTCAAAGTTTCAAATTAACTTCATTACTAGACAAAGAAAAATAACATCCAGCTATGAACGGATACCAACTGATGAGTCACATTTAAATTCATTAAGATTTCTTAGGAAACTAAAGAAACAGCATACACATTCATATAAGGACTGCCATTTTGGGCGTATTATTGGTGCTGGTAATTTGCGTGAGAAGGTAACATTTAAATTAATTTAATAGAAATGAAAATTGTTTTTAAGGAAAGTTGTGCGCAGTTTTTAGAAATCTCAATTAATGGAAAATATAATTTTTTTCAAAACAATTAAAGAATTTAGGAAATTTTTATTTTAAACAAATTTAAGGCACTTTTAAAGCTAACAAAATTATTTCAGTAATATTGTAGGAACATTTTTAATTAACTATTTTACACTTTTTAATACATTTTTAAACCAGTTTTTGTCTTAAGTCTTTTGTTTTCTTAATACAAAACCTAATCTTAATTATAACAATGCTGTTGTTTATTAAATATAAAAATAGACCCAGAAATTAATCTAAATCTTGCTCTTATTTTAATACCTAAATCATATTTTAAGCAACACCCACCAACATAAATAAATTCTTTCCACTTCCACTAAAGAAAAAAAAAACACACAATTTTTCTTCATCAACTCCCATTGCTGTTCATATACCAGCTCAAACATACACTCAATTTTATAAAGTCACCTCAACATGGCACAAGAAAACACTTAACATGAACTATTTCATTAATCATAGATTGGAATCAAATAGAATGTATCAAGAATAGGTAAGAAAAAAACATGTAAAAAATCCTTCTTTTTAATGAAAACGACCGAATACGCAGCAATACGCCTTGTTTTTTGTTCATTTGGTTGAAAACAGCGCCGCCGTACATGTTTAGTTTTTAGAGGTTTTTCTTTCACTTGAGTTTTGATATCGAAATTGATGCATCAGTTAAATATTGTGTTTAAGAGTTGCGAGAATAGAAATAAAGAACGAAAATCTATAAAAGAACCAATGTTTTAGTTCTAGTATTTTTACAAGTTAAGTTTTATACACCGTTGTTTTATTTAAATAGTATATATCATCAACGGATTCAAATGATCTATTATTTTTCCTACTTTCAGAGAAATATTTCTTATTTTTCTAAGGCTAGGACCATTCATTAGACTAATAAGTTCGCACAAAAATACACGATGCTATAGATTATCTCCAGATCGGGCCAGTGGCTTTGGAGCTTGATGTTCTACAACCACTAAAATAATGTGAATAGAACTGTTTATTAATCAGTGTAAAGCGACAACAGGGAGTCCTTTAACTCTAATAAAGAAACATTAAATATTTATCGACTCACAGATGCGCATTTTTGTATGAGAAGTTGAGGATTAGGTATGGTTCTTGTCGGGGAAAACCATTTTTTTTTTGCTTAGACTTAGTGTTGGAACTAGAAAAGTAGATTATGGGAGGGAGGATAGAGGGAGTAGTGTTTGCGAACATTTGATTTGAATTTTCCTATATTGAAAGTGGCAGGGAATACTTCTGCTAGTAGTTTATTCCACATACGGCTAAAGAACGAATTTTCCCTGTAGTGTGTTGTGCGATCCACTGTCCAGTCGACCATGAATGGATGAGCCCTGACTGGAGAACGTGTATTACATAAAAAACTGGGTGTTTCGGGAGGAACAGTGAAACACAACCCACATTGCGACGATGCTTCATCAATAGAGTTGGATACCCTACTGTCACCGATAAGCACCGGCCAATACATGAGAGTTGTATTCCATTTTCGGTCGAATATAGGTGGTGTAAATATTATACAGATCAGATGGAGTGAAGTATTTTCTACACAGTTTTCTTTTGACACTTGAAAAAAGTGTTTGGTCCAGCGGACATCACACTGGATTCTCATGCTTAGAACGTATTTATACCGCCCATCAAAACAGATGAAGCATGATCTGTTGTGCGTTAATCTACAACATTGAGTCCTACGTGCGTTAAAATCGACTCTGTTTGCACAACCCTATTCCGAGATTGTCTTAAGATTTTGGCTCAGCGTATGATTCATGTGTTGTCTCATTTCTGCAATCTCCAATTGGTTTGGTATATGGTTAAATGAGTATGAATGGCAAATGTTGCTATCATCTGCAAAATAATAGATAGTATTGCGAGTTGGACATAGGAGGTAATTTATAAAGATTAGAAACATCTAAGATCTCAAATTCTCTCATGTTTTGGAACTGTGCTGGCTACTCAGTATAATATTACAGGTAATGAATCAAGAATTAGCACCATTCTTTTAACAATATATAACCTATCTTTAACTTTCTTTACTAGACGATAAAGGATAAATTCAGACTCTAAACATTCTGGAATAATTATATTGTTGCATATAGATTAGAAATGTTACTATCACGAATAGAAGAACTGTAACCCCTAATTGTAATGCATTTTAAATATTCGCTGATGGCTCGAAACCACAAGTGTGCATGCTAGGAGATTAAGTTGTGCATTTAATGACTTCTGTAGAAGCTGCCATGATGAAGAAGAGGGTACCTTCTCTGCCACTAACCGGTGTAGCTTTCCGAAGATCTTTAAGTGTGAGAAAAGTTTTCATGCAGGAGCTAACAGATTTGTACAAGCTTCTAAATCTTTGAAACGCTTCATATTTTCTTTTGGAAAATTATGTTTCTATCCAAAAACTTACTTGAACTAAAAGAAAATCAAGTAGACAAACATTCGTCCAATCAACATATAATACCACAATCATTTCACAACTTATATTTAGAATAAAACTCTTTGAAATTCACATCATTTATCACACGATCCTTCCCTCCAAACAATGTTTAAAGCAAATAAAAAAAATGCAAAAGTTTTATTTCTTTCCTTCTAGTGTAGTGGTTGGTCTCTTTTTTTGTCTCCTTCTCTAATGTGATAAACAGATATTGGGGGATACAAGAAGCTGAAAACGTGACGCCATTTAGGGAAGACGAAGAAGCTTTAGGTATAATACATGTTGATACATGCATAAAGTTTATATGTTGAATATCCTACAGTAAACTCAAAAAATATACACACACTGAAATAAATACTTATGTATATAAGTAAAAAAAAGTATACATAACAACATATTTGCAGATGATGCGTGTATTACATTACTAAGTAAAGTATGAAACGAAGACGAAGAAAATCCTATGATTACAGCATTTATTTAGCTGGCAATTGGTATAAAACTACTAACCACAATGTAGATATATGTATGTAACCAACGTAAACGAGTATAAATGTGTAGCAAGTTGCATGCAAGTAATATAGATTTTTAAGTTTATACTACAAATTACAATTAAAGCGTGCAGGCGACAAAACTACTGCTCGTACAAAGAAAATCAATAAAATATAATTACTTTATTACAAACAAAAATTTATGTAAATAAACTATTAAAGCTCTAAATATTAATTTGAATTCACTCATAAAATGTGAAAATCTTTAGAGGTCTGTCGCTTGACGTTTTAATTATAATTTGTGTAAAAAAGATTTAGCTCTTCCTTACGCTTAGACTTTTGTCTTGATATTGTTTGCAGTTTTTGTATTTAAGCCATTTGCTATGTGTGGTTTTTAGGGTGTGTTATTTTGTTGCTGCGCTGTTTGTTGTTTCCAGCACTTTGATGTCTTTTGAGAACGCTTTTGTTTTTGCCACCATTTCTATAGATATTCCGGAGCTGTAATACATGTCAGAATTCTTCTTGTTGTTTTTATAACCTGCGGTATTTCATTTTTTATAAACATTTTTTTCATTTTCATCTGCTTTAAGTTTTGTAACAAAGAAAAATTATTATTTAACTATGTTTTGATTGTTTGAGTTACATGCAGCAGCAGCAAAACTGAAAACAGCACGTGAAACCTTACAATTATTTCTAGCCAATATTTTCTAAATATACAAAGATCTTGCATGCCACAAAAACAATGTAATATTTGTTGGCATTGTAGCACTATTGTTGCTATTGTTGTGTATGGTAATTTGAATTTTTAAAAATACATTTTTCTTTTAGGCCTTTTAGTTTTGTGTTTTGTTTTTATTTCATATAGAAAACAATTGTCGTTTTTTTGTATATATTCATTTCTAAAGAAAAGTAACGAAAACGCTGGTCTTAAAAATCAATTTAAAATGTTGCCAGCAACAGCCACCAAGTTATTTAACAAAAACGCATGTCTAAACAAATTTTCGTTTAAGCAAAACTGAAAGAATCAAATTGCTTTAACAAAAACGTTAGAGGAAATAACAATGGTAGACAACAGTAAACTATCTAAAGTTTTAACTGCTTATTGCGATTTTTTTAATCAACATTTACTGTATTTACTGTTACTAATATATTTACAATACACGAGGTTGGTTGTAAAAAGATGAATCCACTGACAAATTTTTAAACTGGCACAACAAAGTTTCAGTTGTGTTCTTTTAATTCTCAAACGATTTATGTCGGACTAGAGATGTTTCGACCATTCCAAATCATATACAATTAGCTTTCTATTGATATATATATTTCATTACTACATGTTAAATAGATGCACGCAAACAAACAGGTAGGTTTGGAACTCTTTGGGTTCCAAAAGACACTTACACACTCCAAGCATTCTCTTCATGATACATGTTGATCATAAATAAATACTTGGCGGCATGGTTTAAAAAATGCTTAATTATTACAGTTTTTGATTTTTTCTTTTAAGCATTGACAACACAGTCGTTTATTGTGCTGAAAAAAATGTAAGCTAAGCATAAATTTGTGTGCTTTTGCTAATTCTGCTGCTTGGTGGTACCTCGAATATTTGCAGACTTATAAATGTACCCAAACATAAGAAATAAGAATCGGACCATAACCAGTTGATTGATCCGTATTATGGTGTCATTACACCGGTGAAACTGGCAAAAATCCGCTTGATACCAAAAAGAAGTCTAATCAGTCCTCTGTTGAGATTGCAACGCTTCTAATGATTTATGCAGAGAAAACTTACTGCTATACGGTGCAGGAATTACTTGGCTGAGATATTGTGAGGATAATATCTTAGCCCGCCACTGTAATACACTGCTCTTATTATGAACAAATCATGCTGAAAACGATCTAAGTGCTAGGTTATTTGAATTTTCGAAATCATTTTGACATGTTTTAATACTAGATAATTAACGAAAGCATATCAAGAGATATTTTATTTTATAAAGAGTTACCTAACTATAAAATACTGTGTTTAGATAGAATACAACGAATTAGCTGTATTATTTACATACATATGTATATCACCTTGTTAAATATCAATTGAGAAACACTATTTTGTTACACATAAATTTAGCTAATGCACAGTTTAGCACTAAAGATTTATGCTGTAATTGGCACAAATTAAAGTAATGAGTGTTTTATTTATATCTTTTTTGTTTTTTGTTTGCATGGTTTCCCCGATCGTGTGATATCAAACCTCAACGTTTTTTCTTGGTTTTTATGTGCAGTCAAAGTCGTAATTCGTGACATACCAGTAGCATTGCTAGAAAGAGTCGTAATTCGTAAGATACTGATATCAATGCTAAAATGATTCATTGAAAAATTGGTCCGTCCAGATGGTTATAATGATAAAACTATCTGTAATAATTAAATGTTAGAGATTGTTTTTTCGGGCAGTAATAAATATTGCGACATCCAGTTCTATTTAAAGTGTTTTATTTAAAATTAAAAAAAAAGTCTAAATTAATAACTCTATAGTTTAATGTATCATAGACATGATCTTGGCTCGCAATATTATCTTTCTAATATTATATTTCCAGTGGCAAATCGGAAATTTAAAAATTCTTGCCAATGCTTAAATACATATATAATGGCTACCGTAGGAGTTGTCATAATGGGGAAAGGTGGATATGCTGAAAAATATTTTATATTCCAGCTCTGTAGATCAGATCTATCGGGATTGGTCTTTATTGAAATGGCTCGCTCAAAGCCTATGAAAACTGCTGGCTAGCCTGAAGTTTACTTTTTCTACTGACAGTTTATGCTATCTAACCACTCTATTCTTAAATAACTTTTCAAATAGCGGCAATTTGTTTTATTATTTGTAAAGTTATTAGATACATAAGACCCAAGAACGCGAAATACCTGTAACTATTTTTAAAGAATTATTCATCTATGATTTTTGCTGAAAACGAGTTTTACAAAACAGGCCAATTTTCATCCAGGTATATTTTACAGAGAGATATTAAAAGCAATTAAAGCCACTGCATGGTTCATAATTAACGGGGGTGGTTAATTGGCACCATTTACCATTTAAAATGTGTTTGATGCAAATCAATGATGCCTGAATATAACAATTATAAATAATTGTATTTAGAATTTAAAATTTCACATAAAATCGAAAATTTTACAAAAAAAAACTTAAAGTTTAGAAAAAATCTTAAATTTTTTAAAAAAATTACATAATTAAAAAAAAGTAAAATTAAAAAAAAAATTTTAATCAAAACAAAATCCACAATTTTGCAAAAAAATTAAATTTTACAAATAATAATTTTAAAAAAAATATTCAAAATTCATTAAGTTCACAATTGAAATTTAAAAAATGTTCGTATTGTATTTAAATAAATGAGAAAGAAGGTTAATTGTTATTAGGATCAATCAAAATTGAGTGACTTATTTTTTAAAACAAAGTATAAATATGAAGTACAACGTATGAACGTATGAACGTATTTTCGGTATCTGTTTATCACACTCAATATTCAAAGATGTCAGAATTAAGTTTATTATTCTGTTATTGTTGTTGTAACAGCAGTTGATGCTGAGTTGACAGTATTTGGGCGAGTGATATCGGGTCGTTCCGGTACGTTATGCAATGGTTTCTTATTGGACTAGTATTTTAGAAAAAATATTGATAATTTTCATATCTGCCTTATGTGGAAATACCCATGCCATCCAATGACAAAGTCAGTTAAGGTTCGTACTTAATCTTAAGCAAAGACATTGAAGTCATCTAAATAGTTAACAATCTTTTAATTTTTTCTGTTTGCTATTTATTCCACATATGAGAATATTTGTCTACTTAACTACAATAAGAACTCAGACATATATAAAAGAGTTCTTATGGTGATTAAAAAGTTTAAGTACCTATGAATTGTAACTTCCTGAAGAGAAACCCTTCATTACATCTATTGTTATTAAATAGTTTGAAAGATTTTTTAAGAATTTACCAAAATTTGTGATGAAAACAGCATCCAAAATTATATACAGAAAGCTAAAAACCACTCAATGGTTGTCCCATTTGTCGCGTTCAGTATATAAAAAAAAATAACTATCAGTAGTAAAATTCTAAAGTAACTCTACTAAATTCACTACATTTCTTAACAGCCCTAGTTAAAAAAATCGAATAAAAAAACTGTTAATCTTTACATGTCTATAATTTAAATATATATGTTGGCCTCCAAAAAATAGCCTCTCAAATATATTTTGTATAAAAAAAAAACAGGAACAAATATTAAATAAACTTATTTGTTAAGTTTAAAGCATAAACAGTTAAAATTTAAGTTTTAAACACATGTGTGCTTGAATACAAATAGAAATTTGTTCTTTATACAAGCTAGTGGCCAAAGGCATAAATTTAGACTTTTTGTGCAATTGTTAAATGCATTTTTCAAAAAGAAGTTCTTCCTCTCCAAAACTTTATTACTTTTACTTCCAAACCACATCAGACATGTGCCTCTTGTCTTTTGAGGGGCTGTATTTATACCTGGATGGCATGCTGGCTAAGACGTTACTATAAATGATTACTTTGTATTTCTTAAGAAGTTTTATTTTAAGTTTATGTTTTTTGTTTGTTTGTTTGTTGGTACATATTTATTTTTGAGAAATTGTTGTTAATAATTCAAAGAATAACATGTTAAATTACTGGGGGCTGTCAAAATGGCATGTGTTGTTTTTAAACAACATTTGTTATTGATGTTGTGTGTAAACGTTTAAAACAATATTTTAACGAAAAGAAATTGTAACTAGATGATGCCGTAAGTAAGTTATAGAATTTGTATTTGTCTTGTGCAATTTCTTTAAATTAATGTTTGATAGTTTAAAATGAATTCGTCTACTTTCGTTTGCTTTCTTATTTTGTAAACACCCTTTTTATACAGTTATTTATGTTATTTTCCTGTTAATTTTTTATTAATTAGTTTTCATTCATGGCTAATCAAAACGACATTTAATTTTATGTTTAAACACAAATTGTAATTTGTAGCTTTGGCAGAATGTGTGCCTAACTAACATGATCTGAGATAAGATGCCTGGTTGTAGTTCTTTTGCTACCATTTGCTTTAATTAAAAATGTAATTAATTTTCACTTGCATGAAGAGTAAGTAGCGACGCTAACAAGTGTAAGAATTTATTTAGCTTCATAAGAAAACACGAGATAACAGTAACGAACTAAAAAAAAAAAACTATACAAAATGGGTGTAGTGTTTATAATGTTGAAATCTAGGAACATTAAAACGAAAGACTTAAGATACAAACGTGAAATTAGGTGCCAATAAAACAATGGTAATTATAATACAACTTTTAAACTATTAAATATATGTTAAAGAATGATTTAAGTTTAAAGAAAACACAAGAATTTTGAATTTTGATTTTCCTTAAACAACAAACTACCATATAACACAATATTGAAGAGAGTATAATGGATTTGTTTTGATGTTTGTAGTATAGCGATCGAGTCAGAATCACTTCGTGAGTTTATTTAATGATGGCCGTACGTTCGCCGTTAGTTCGTCTGGCCGGCCGCCTGTCCATGTAAAATTTGTGCGAAAAGTACAGGTTACAATTTTGAAGATAATTGGATACAATTTGGTACGGTTGATATTTAAATTGGTTGAAAACAGTACATTAATTCTCATAGCCTCCATACAAATGTCCTCCCAAAAAATTACTTATCAGTCATAGATGTAAGATTTATACACTTTCGCCACAAATAGGTTGTACATTAGTCTAATCACAAATATTGTGCAGCGCGGTCCATAATTAACCGATAAGGGCCACTGCAGAAATTCATTTTAATGATCATAACTCTCTTAAAAATGTTGGTATCGAAATAATATTCACCACAAATATGTTTCATATATACACAAATCATTCCGCAATCATTTGTTGATGATCGGTTCTTAATTTAAGCTCCACTTCCAAAAATCACTTTAACAAGTATAATTCTTTTAAAAGTCTTTATATTAAAATAAAATTAAACACAAAAAATATGTATATGCACAGATGTCATCGCACTAAATGTTTGGATGATCGGCCTGCACAAGGTCATAGCGCACATTTATGAAAAACTGTTTTTCGAAAGGTGTAGGGTATTATATGGTCGGACTTTCTGTAGTTTTTATGAATAATTCAGTTAATATAACGATTTAACTTTCAAAAATATTGTTTAATACTTACAATCACCCCTACTCTCCTCAATATCCAATATTATATTTGTTTGTCCCGTTTCCACTTCACACATCTGTGATTTGCCCAAAACACCAGTGACTTTGTGACATTTTAACAGCAAAACAAAAACTAAATATAAAGCTGATGAATATTTAATACGTTGATGGCAGGTATGTGAGGTGGTGGTAGATGCAGACATGATGCCGTGAAACTAAAAATTAATAAAAAATAAAAGGAAAAATTTAAATAAAAAAAATTTAAAAAATTAAATAAATTAATATAAAAAAAATAATAAAATAAATTGTTAATAAGAAGTAAATGAAAAAGTATATTATATATACATATAAAAAAATCCAAATTAGCCTACTTATTACCAAAATTAATTATGCTACAGACCGCCTTATCTATTATATTTATTGCTCGCTCAATACTAGAAGATTATTTAAAGAAGAAAAGGTGAAAGAAGAAAGAATGCATTTCTCTGCTGATCAGCGTGTTTACATGATCTAGCATTGTAGAAATTTCCTTTAGTTTATGCATGAAAAAATCGCACAGCATATTAAACCTCGTTGCTCAATTGGTGTCAAAGGATATTCAGGTCTTCAAAATTGTAAAGTTACTAATAATAACATACGAATTCTTAAACGAACTGAATGTTAATAGTGAAATAGCTTTGACTAATCTTAGTAGCCAGAATTTATATAATCTATCATTTTTTTTTTGCTCTAAATTTGAGAATATTTCTGAGTTGCCTAAGCAGCAAGTATTTTGTCAGAAGGTCAAATACATGCTTAAAAAAAGCTTAAGTTCTTTTGAATGATTTTCTGAACAGAAAATATTTTTTATATATAATATGGGGCTTAATTATCAAAATAATTGTCTGATTCTTTAAAAAATTCAATAATTACTAAAACTTTTGTATGAGCAGAGTTTAGGCAAAAGTTCTTAAAAGCTCTTTTTGGCCAATGAATATGAATCTTATTCAGAGAATTTACAGCAGCCTCTCTATCAGTGTTGAGAAAATTCTCCACTCGGTAAAACTTCAGCCAGTTTGTAACCCTTACCATGGTTAAGATTTGAGCATAAAGAACACTACACTAGACCAATAGTCCAAAGAACAAACCAATTTCAGTCTTTACATGTTATAGTTTAGTTTAATCCACCTCCGACTTAGAACCATTAGTGAAGATTTAGAATAGGTTTACCTGAAGTAATTAAGTAATTGACATATTAAAGCCTTTGTTGGTGAAAGAACTAGGAGTACAGAACTCCCTCAAATATGGTCCATACGCCAGTAGTATTTGTTCTAAAGGCAGAGTTGAGAACAACACTCCTAACCTTTCAAAGAGATGTACAACACCATATACTTGTCAGGTCAGCAACAGTAATCATCGAAGCCTAGATAAATATAATATTCCAAGGAATTACAGTCTGCGATTTACGATCTATTACGAAGAATCCTTAACTTAATGAATGCTGCCGTAACCAGATACTATCCGTAAGGAGACGTAATTTTAGTATTTACTCAACTCAAGCGCTTCGATATTGTGTTCGTAGTAAGTTATTCATTTCTGAGTATATTCTTTAACGAAACATAATTACTGAGGACTCAGAGTCTAGAGTTTGGAAAGCTTTCGCCGCCATGTTTTCCCAAGAAAGATCGAAATAACAATATCGAAGGAATTGTTGTTTTCCAACGAGAATTATGACAATTTACATGTACTGAATGGCTTGTGCAGTATTATTTTGCTGCATCTGAAGCGGCTAAGAAAATAATTTAGTTCTGAAGAAGATACACTATAGAAGAATTTCATAATGAATTCCTTGAGGGAAGTTAAGAAAAAGAATTTTTATATGTAGAACTTTGAGAGTGTTGGGAAATTTGCATTTATTTGATATATGTGTGGAAACGTGATACTGGTATTATGAGAGATGTTGAGGGGCAGTTCTTTAAGAGTAAAAAAGTTGAGAGTTGCTCCGTAAAATACGAAAAACACGTCTAATCCCAAACTAATGATAAAACAATTTAAATTGATATTTAGTTAAATTATTTTACACACCCTAGTAAACTCTTTAGCATTCTTACTTGTTTTTTTTTTAAATTGTAAACATACATGTACCTATTTCAAGAACTATAAATTTCCGATAATTCTTTAATTTTAAACCAAATAAAAATAAAAAACACATAAAATTAAACTAAATGGCTACAATAAAAATAATAGAAACGTAAAGAACAAATACAAAAAATTAGTCCAATTGAAACCCAAACCCAACAAACACACACCATTTAACGAAACATTAAAAATATATAAAAATTAATATTCTTTTGTTTTGGTTGGACCAAAAAAAATAGCTACAAAATAAGAAAATTTAAATAAAATAGCTAAGAAAACTATACAAAAAATAAACAATACAAAAAAAAAGCCAAACAAATTTAAAGAAACATATTGTAAAATATGTCCATAATATTAGCACATTTATGAAAATTGCATATTGCCATATATGACAACACTTCAATAGACACAAAAACCAACCAGCAAATAAACAAATAAACAGTTACTTGCCGCACTAACCTAAGCTGCTTGTGGCATGCTGCAGAAACAAACAGCTCAACATTTTAGCATTTCTATTGTTTGCCACAACAAATGAACCAGGCCAATATAAAAAACGGTGGGGAGACATGTAAGAGAAAGAGAAAAAAAAAAACATTTCGCAAACCAATTCTAAAGCAATGAAACTGTATGACATTTCCATATAAGGTCAAAACTGTGGTAAAAAAAACGTAACAAATAAAAGAAAAACTCGGAATACAGTATTACAATTTGGCAATGAATTTTAAAGGTAAAGTTTATTATGCATATGTATTGAAACATGCAGACATATAAGTATGTATTGACAAAAGTATTGTATAAACCCAGCAAAACATTCGATATGAAATGTATTATACAACCTTTCCTTAAATTTTTAGGTAAGACAATTAAGAATTTTATTATTTTCAACTAGAATTCTTGCACTTTTACATTTGAAAAAGGCTTTGCGATCTAGGGTTTGCTGGGTATTAATATTAATGACCCAACCAACATAATTTAAAATGTTTGAAAATTTCAAGTTATTTAATATGATTTAAAATTCTCAAAGATTTCTCAAATCTAAGTATAATTGAACTCAATTTTATTTTGATTTTTTGATTTGAAAATAGTGTTTCAAGTGTTTATTTCAAAATCATTCTCAAATTCATAAATAGTAATCAACTCATTCTCAGCATCTTTCAGTTTGACAAAAGCTTTAATATTTAAATATTTTCAAACTCTTTACATTTGTGAAAAGGATGGATTTCTAAATATTCTCAAACTCCTTACATTTGAGAAAAGATTTGATGTAAAATTATTATCAATATGGACTTAAATCTTAATCGTATCTCAAATATTTTTTGAAATTATTAACAAACATTTATCAACCCATTTAAAGTCTTGATATTTGAGAAAAGGTGTGATTTAAAGATATTCCCAAGCTGTTGAAATTTTACATCAAATCTTAAATTAACCTCAAAGGCTTATCAAAGCATTCAGAAATGTTCATCAAATCACTCTAAGCATTAAAATATGTTGTCATTTATGTAGAAATTAAATTTTCGAGCATTTCCAAACTCTCAATATTTGAGAAAAGTTTTGATTTCAGATCATTATCAAATTCGTATCAACTCTGAATGTTTGCTGGGGTAAGGAATACATTTTTTTCTATTATACACACTTCTTATTACTAGAAAAGTTTATAAGATAATTGTGTAATGATATATAGAAAGGAAACAAATGGTTTAAAATTTCCTTAATTTGGTAAAGTTTTTATTAAATTGTTAAAATTTTAGAGCTAGAATTGACACTTACATATTTTCTTTAATTATTTGTATTCAGAGCTTCTAAGAAAAAAGTTAATATAACTTAATGTTGATATCGCAGTCAAATAATTGTTATGACAATGGGACAATATCAGAAGAAAAATCAGACCAAAACAATGCTGAATGAAGAGTGGCAGTACTAGTTACAAAGTGACAAAAGGTTTGTTTTTCAAACTACAACTGCAAATTGTTTGTCTAACTGTTGCCTTTTTGCAAAGTTAATCCTTGCGTAGCAACTTAAAATCTTGATTCCGGTAGTTATTTGAAGGTAATTATACCCTACACCACCTGGGAAGAGTATGTGCTGATGTTTCTAACACCCAAAAATGCTAGTCCAACACTCACCCTAAACTAAGAATCATTTCCTGAGTTGCCCTAACGATGTGATTCTATACGTCCATCCGTCTGGCAGGCTGTACATGTACAGGTCGCAGAGTACAGGTCGAGATTTTGAAGGAATTCAAATTGGTTGAAATAGCTTCATTATTTCAACTAGACCCCACACAAATGTCCTCCCGAAATAAGGGTTCCAATCAAATTTATCCAATCAAATTTCACCACAAATAAGTTAGTTGTACATGAAGCCTAAGCACATCTAAAATCAGTCACAGCCCATATAAGGACTACTTCCGAAAATTGCTTCAAAATATCGAGAAGTCAACCCACTAAATTTTTGAATGATCGGTCCATAATAGGTCATAGCTCTCATAATATTTTGTTCCCGACTCTTCAATGAATGTGTTGCCAACAGGTTTTAAAAAAACATTCTGTAATGTGACCGGATTTTACTGTGAACAATGCAGAGGAGGTTTTAGAATTGCAAACTTTTCAAAAAAAAAAATAATAAAAATCACTAAAATTAGTATTTTAAGAATTTTCCCTACTGCAGCAACATTTGGTTCAAGACTGATAAAATACTTATTTGATATATTAGAAACATAGTGGGGTTTTTAAAACTGCTTTCCGTACATGTCTTTCCGTACGTGCTGAGAAATCTCTTAGGGTCCCTCATAAAAACTTAAACTCCAACATTTTTATAGTCGTAGCAGACTGTATGAAATTTCGTCGCAATTAGATCACACAGATTTATTTCCAAGATATTTTCGATTATACCCCACTTTTTTAGTGGTAAATCATTCCAAATAAATATTTGATTTTTAAAAAGTTTGACAACACAGCCCAACATGAAAAATGCTGGTTTAAATTTTTTAGTCAATTTGTATACATCTTATATAGGGTTCCAACTCCAATAACATACTTTTTTGGATCAGCTCTAGTTTTCGAGATATAATTTTTTTTTTTAAATCACAATTTTAAGAACCAACTAATGAATAGTTTAACCTGCTTAGTGAAAAGAAAAAATCAAAATTTACCTTTAACTATTGAGGTGGTGGTAAATTTTACACTCTCTTTACATTTTAGTTTAAAAACTCTCTTCCAAAAAAAGCTTTGTGAAATAAAATACCTGTTTTGTTTAAACAAATAAAAATATTTATTGTTTTCTTTATTTTTTGTTATCAAAAATGTAGTGCTTTATTTTTAAAAAGCAAATAATTATAAAAAAATATTTTTTTTTCAATTGTTTTTCATAAAATTAAGTACCCCTCTTAATTAAATTAAATTTACCACCACGTCATTAACATTTCAGCTCGTCAGTTAAAGGTTTAGCTACAATATTATTACCTTTATGCTACCCTAACATAATATTTACTCCATCCAGTAGTATTGGATATATAGATATTTAATTAATATCTCGAAAACTAAAGCTGATACAAAAAAAGTAAATTATAGGCATTGAAGCTGAATACTAGATGCATACAAACTTACTAAGAAATTTAAGACACCAAAAAAAGTTTTAATTTTGTCGGGCTGTGTAATTGACAAAAAATTAATTTTTTTTTGGTAAATATACAGCTTCTATTCAGTGCTAAATATTAAAGTTGTTTCAAAGTTACTAATTTTTAATTCAAAAAACAAACATAAGTATTACTTATTTTCCATTCAAAACTTTATTTTTTAACCAAAACTTAATTACCTACAGAAAACGTTTAACCAATTTGACTTCAAACTTATGACAAGTTCAAGCAATTATCTTATTTAAACTCTAGTTAATTTACATTTAAACGTTTTGCCACCAATGACCAGCAATTGCCATTTAAACAAGTATGTAGGTTAAATTGGAAATACCAACAAAGAGACAAGACAAGTAATTACAATTTTCAAAGTTAAACACAAAAACACCCACTTAAACTCAACTCTTTAAAAGCATCCTCAAAATAAGCATTCTAATAATCATTGTTACTTTAAATAGACAATAAGAAGAATACTAACAAAAAAAATTAAAATCATAATTTATAATAAAAATTCTTTTGCTGCAAAAAAAGAAAAGAAAAATAAAACCAACAAAAGGAGAAAATAGTTAAACTAGCTGTCATTTTCCAAATTCCCTGTAGACTTTAAATGACTTTTACCACAAACCGCCATCAAACAACCGCTAACACAAGAAATAAACAAAAACAGCAACAACTATGACACGACAAACAGATCAGGTGTACTGAAATTTCACAAAACAAAAACAAAAAAATTAAACGAACTGACTTTTTTTGTCCGCAGAAAAAACCGTCTAAGACACTTGAAAGAAATAAATAGTGGCCGTGCTAAACTAAAGCACTTGTTTAACTTTACAAAACAGTTATTCACAGTTTTCGTAAACTTGCATTAAAAGCCAGGGAAATAAGAGAACAAATAAATAAATAAATAGATAACCAGAGTTACAGTTTGTCTGTCTGTGAAATTACAAAACTAAAAAAGTAGTGTTTGGCTACTTGATAAACTTTTCTATTTTTTTTGCTGTTTCGTTGGTTTTTCTTTTTTTTTTTTTTTTTTGCTTATTTTCTGTGGTGGCTGGTAATTTTTGTGGCATCAGGATGTTTATGTTTAAAGACATGTTAAAGCATGATTGCCCTTCATGCATTTGAAAGATGAAAAAATAACAACCAAAGAAATAAACGGTTGTTTGCGTTGTTTATATTTCTATATATTTGTTCTTATTGCTGCAGTTGTTGTTGTTTTGCAGGTATTATATTCATGTGCCACTAGAACATCCATTTTCTTTCCGTTCGGTTGCAGTTGTTCGCTCTTTTGTTGCTTCTACATAAGTCTTTTTAACCCAATTGTTAACTTTACTTTACTTAAGTTAAGCTGCCATTCATTTCCTTTGTAGCGTTTGAGAGTTCTCTGTATTTTTTTTTATTTGCCTTTCAGGTATTCCTTCTTTTTTGTAAGTGTGTTTGTGTTTAGGTATGATTACAAATACCAAATAATTGCCTTTTGCAAAAGTTCAGACTTAAACCGTCATCTATAGTTATATTTTTATTTTCCCTGCAGTTTACATGGTGTCAAATGTACCCATCTTTGATATATAAAGATTGTTCAAAATTTACTCAATATTTGAATTAAATAGAAAATACATAAAGTACAGAGGATATGGCTGACACATACACACTTTTTTCACACATATAGAATTTCCTTGATACATCATACGTAATGCACGAGTTATTGTGGCCTTTTGAGCTAGACCTTTAATTTTCAATAACCCCACAATAATATATCCAATGGTGTTAAATCACACGTTAATAGATTCATAGTCTGTATAGCATGTAGAAGCTCATGAAATCGACTTTTTTTTTAATGTAGGGAAAAACAACTCTTGGGATGATTTCAAGAGTTCATTATTTTTTATGAAAATCATTAAATTATTTTTACTGAAGGAATTGTTTTACAACATGAAATCTCTATTAAAATTTTATTGATAATTTTTCTGGCTGAGCTGGGGTTGAACCTGGGTTGAATATACATGTTTCGAGAATCACCACATTCTCTCATCAGAAGTCTTTGCGTTCTAACCTCTGCCCATTTTTGGCTCAATGGGTATGTAAACAAACAAAGTTGCCACATTTGAAACGAAGAGCAACCTGAAGTGATGCAAGAACTGCCACTTTATCCAGAAAAAACAACGGTTTGGTGAGGTTTGTGGGCCGGTGGAATCATCGGTCCATATTTCTTTAAAAATGATGCCGGTGCGAATGTAACCGTCAATGGCGACCGTTATCGCGCCATGATAACCGACTAGTTGAAGCCTGGAATTGAAGTTCGTCATCTGCTGTACATCGCTTCAATCAATGGGTTTATTGAGAGAACACTTCGGTGAGCACATAATTTCAGGTTGTGGGCCGGTCGATTGGCCATCAAGATCGTGTTATATCACACCGTTCGACTTTTTCCTGTGTGAATATGTAAAGTCTAAAGTTTATGCAGACAAACCCGCTTCGATTCAGGCCTTGGAGGAAAACATCACGCGTGTCATTCGCCAGTTACCAGTCGTAATGCTCGAAGGATTCATCGAAAATTGGACTCAACGACGTAGCGACGACCAACATTTGATAGACATAATTTTCAAAAAATAAATGCCAAAGAATGTTCATTCAAATGATAATAAACATTCCGCATTAAATTTGAATTTTCTGTGTTTTTTTAAAAAAGTTATCAAAGTCAAAATGTGCTGCATAGCTTATAATGCTCGACCTGCGAACGCCAAACTCTTCTTATTTTTAAAATATTGTTTAACTATGTAATGCTTTATTTCAGTAAGTTCAGACTTTCAGCTGTCAAATTGTTTTTGGTTAGACTTTTCTGTTCAAATGCCGTCATATTATTTGATGGTAAAGTCAGTTAACACTTTACTATTTCTAGATAATCTAGAATATAAGGCATATTATTACATGACAGTTTCCATTTTAACTATTTTTGAGTAATTTTAACACAAATGAATTTATCTAACCAATTGTCACTTTATAGTTCCTCAGTCATCTAGCAACTGGGCAATCAGTTGTCACTTTATTATTATTGTTTACATTTATATTATTTTGTCTATTCTAATTTATGTCCATATTTGAATGAAATCATGGAATCTGTAATTACTTTATTGGCTCTGGGTAATTTAATTTGTAGTTAGTAACAACTTTTTTGCAAACTGAATTGCAGGCATTTATTTATGTACATATGTATATACTAGACTTTAGGAAATATTACTTTATTCATTACAAGTCAGGTTAGCTATAATTGTAAAATTGACTCAATTAAGCTATAATGATTACGGTTTAGTATGTCAAAATAAGTTAAAATTGTATATTGGATTGAAACGAATCTTAGAACTAAAACAAATACGTTTTGAACTTAATTTTTGGAAAACAAGACTTATTCCAAATAAAGTCTACTACATACATACATATATTTAATTTAAATTGATCCTGAAGTAGCCAAGTACCACTTTCTACAAATAAGGAATATTAAACTGATTCTTAGATTATTTTGTATTTTTTAATCTCTGGTAGCAAGTAATTAAAACATTCCAAATTATTATCATTGGATTATATGTTTTGAAAGCCTGACTTATTTGAAATAAAATTTAATTCCTTTCACTTTAAACGAAGGTCAAATATCAAAGTTATGATAATCTATCTGAGTAGACTTACACAAATTACTGTAAGTTAAAATTAAGAAATTGTTTACGTTGTAAATACAGTTTCCTATTTAAATATTACATTAGGTCCAAATTTACACAAAGCAATTCTTGAAAAAATTGTTACAATTATTTCCTTAAAATATCTTCGGTGCATACAGAGCACAATATAATTGCTTAAATCACTCGAATTTTTATGCACACATTTGTATACACAAATGTAATACAAATAAGAGAGTAACAAGAATTGCTCTACTAATCTTATCTTAGCCCAAAGAATTTCTTCGTGTGAATTGGAACTAACTTACACATTTAACTTATCCTGTTATTAAATATTTCTGGAAATTTCCTTTGACAAGTCAATTAAATGGATATTTTGTATATTTCTTTTCATGCAGCAGCATTAATAATAGTTACCAAAAATTTACACCAGGATAAGTCAATTATTTTAATTGCTTGAAAAAGGTCTCAATTTAGAGGCAATAGTATACAGAAGGTATAATTTTCTGCCAGACAAATATTAAAATTAAAAATTTATTAAATTTCGCAAAAGGGAATATTCCTAAATAATCGACGCAATATATGTAAATCAAAATTCAGAATACCAATACAAGCATTCAATTCCACTTACATATAAAAATCGTGTTTTTATTTTTTAATAAAAATTTGTTATTTATTAACATAAAGCAATGACATTTCTAAAGCAAATTAAATTTGCTATTATAAAAAGCAAGTTTTAAAGAAATTTTATAAAAGTTAAAATTGATTTTACAATTCCCAAAAAATTTGACAAATATTGCAAATTAAATTTTTTAAATTTTCCTTATAAGGTCTACATCTCTATTGGGGCCAGTAAAATAATTTATGGATAAGTAAGGAATACATAAAGGTTTTCGAAACTGCTTTCCGTTTGGTAATCGCAGCTTTGGAATTATAGTTCATATGGCACAAAGTTGAAATCTTGAAAAAATAGGTCAACTTAGGAACAGAGTCGGGCCAAATTAATTATAAAATTTTGCATTTTTTATATTATTATATATTAACTTTCAGAAAAATATAAACTTGTTATGTATAAACTCTTACCACTTAAAGTTTTTTTTTTACCCAAAAAAATTTTTATCTATAAAGAAATTTGATTGTTTAACTAAGAAAATCAAAAAATAGTTAGAAAAAACAATTTGGAACCATTTTATATTTTCAATTTTTAAATACGTATAACGCAAAAGCTATAGGATATAAAAATCACATGCAAGTAAGCACAAGCAGCCCCCACAGCTTCGCCCTTGTCAAGTTTGTAAAGTCCATCATCAAAATGTTAACTTGAATGCTTTTTAATTACGCCCGGGTATAATTTTATCTTGGATTTATTTCCCAAAAATTTCGATTTTGCCACACAGTGCAATGGAGGATTTTCAAGAAATTTATGAACTATTTGTATTCTGTTTTTATTTTTTCTAAATCGTACAGAAATATTACGACTGGTGACATGTTTTGACAGTATTATGATCATTATATTCTAAAACAAATCACCAAAATTTTGGCACCAGTTTTAAACAAAAAAAACTTATGTAGAGTGGCCGGATTTCACATTTAGTGCTTCTTTTAGATGTTTGATATTTATTGATTTTTTTTTAACAATCAACTTCACTGTTGGTTTAATTTTTTGCTTCTGTAAATGTTGTTTGTCTTTGTGTTGTTGCATTTAAACATTAGGTTAAATAACTAGTCAAACATTTAAAGGGTTAATCCATTGTTGCAGCAATAGTTATTGTTGTGGTTTATGCTGCAATATAATAATGTAATGTAATGTAACCTCTTTTTGCAAAATTAAAAAAAAATCATAAACAAAAATTACAACATACTTTTTTTGCACTTTTGCGCTTTAAGAGAATAAAGAGATGATAATGGGAGATGTGCAAAACGTAAGACTTAAAAAACGAACATTATGAGAGTTCTACTCTTCCATTTTTTTTTGGTGGTTTTTTAATAAGTTGAGAAATATGTTTATGAAAATAGATCAAACGTGATGCAGTTTACGAATTTGGCGGTGGAATTGTTTTATTAATGAGGGAAATATGGAATTAGAACTAAGACAAGAAATATTTTAAATACAATAAGCGCAAAAATAAACATAATAATGCTAAGTTGTGTAATATTAAGGCTGGGAAGGAATGCAATATAAAACATTAAACTAGCATGTCTGTAGTACATATTAATGATTCCAAGTTTTTTGTTTTTAAGATTGTTTATGACTAGATGCTTTTTCATTTCTAAAGTGTTAATTATGCTTACATAAACTTGATTGAGATTTCAAACATGTTTCTTGAAACAAATACCAAGTGTATAATTTTCAAACAATACAACCGGTAATTGAATTACGAAAAACAATTCTCATCAGCAGCTCTTGCCATGAGCTAGGCAAAAATCCATACAAACATATTCTAAGAAATCATCAATAACACAAAGCCCCATATTAAGATTTTAATTTTATTTTAATATCACATTTTCTCAAGTAGTTGCAGTTATTAATATGTATTGCCTTATAAAGGTGTCAAAAGATAATATTATTTAATTACACTCTCAGAGATTCACAAAAAAGAACCAGAAAAACATACCAGTGCAATATAAGCAATTTGGTTTTTGTTGTTGTTATTCACAAATCTAATATCTAAAACTTTATAACAGTAATAAAAACAACTACAGCAAAAACTACTCATACATTGTATCTGTCAGTATGTATCGTAAGTCGTAAGCCACAAAAGTAATTTTGGCTTACATAGCATTGTGATATTAAGGACTGTATTCAGTTGTAATGTAATTTTGTTGATATGCGTAAAATTTGTTTGAATAAACAAAATATTGCACAGTGGGTCAGAATCAATTTGTTTTGAAATATATCAACTTTTACTAAACGGCAAAGCCGATCGGTAGACAATTTTGCACTAGTTTAGGCAAGGAGTATGCAAATTTAAGTTTTTAAAATGTTAACCAGAATTCCTTCAGGAACGACATTTTAGAGTCACAAATTAGGGCACCTTTTTTGCTTTTTTATGTCAAATATTTTACTATTTATTTTGATTTTTATTTTTAATATTTATCTCATTTCTACAATAATAGTTCCATCAAACTCTTTCCTTAATAAAACCAGAAGAAACCAATTTCAACTACATTTCCAAGCAGGTTAATAATTCATAATGAACGCATTCACTTAACAAGAGATGAGAAAAAATACCTAAATAATTTTATAGCAAATGAAAAAAAAAATATGCCAAATATTGTATCAGAATGTAAAAATCATTAAACGTAAACTCATCACAGGAACAAAGCAAAATCATAATGATGATCTAAAAACGAATGGGATTCTAAAACATTTTTTTTGTTTTGTTTTTATTTTGCCTTATTGCTTTGAAGCAAGATGTATAAATCTTTAAACTCAATCAAGCGCTACTTAAATGCATAACTCTGACTGTAACACAGCCAATACCACCACCTAAAGTGTCTAGTTTGTTAAATAGAGATGAAAAAGTCTAAAAGAAAGTTAAAAGTAAAGACAGCAAAAAGAAAGAAGCCAAAACAAAACAGCATCAGCAAACATAACAATCAGCATACTAGTTAGTTACTGGCATTAAACACAATATGCAATGAAATTGTAAAATGTAACAAGATTATAGAACATACTGCTTGCTGGCAGTATACTATTATAAAAAAACTTACATACAGAAAAAGCCCAGCCACAGCTACAAGCTCTCTACTAGTTTTAGAGTTTATGTTCAAGAATCAGCTCGTTTTCCACAGGGGAAAAAAACTAAGCAAAATGTCTGCATAACAAAAAAGAATGCCATAATAAACATAACGGATCATAAATCTATAGTCGTTGTAGTAAACTTTAGTTTCTTACTACCAGTTCAAAAGTGAGCAACTGTGCAACTGCGCAACTGCAAACCCAACCCAATTCTATTCTTACTCAGCAAAATATATGTATGTATTATTTGTCTGCTATTTTCTGTTTTCTTGGCTAAACTCCTCTAAAATATTCTAATACTTCAGACTTAAAGAACAGCATAATATTATTATAAAATATTTTTTTTGTTATTTCTTATAAAAAAAAAAAAACTAAACCAACCAAGAGCTTTTTAGGAACATAACGGCAATGGCACCTGGTTTATTGATGCAATAATGCTGCAGCAGGCAGCCACAGTAATGCATTCAATATAGAGTTTGTTGCATTCACATACAAGCCATATTAAAACGCATTTTGTGATGTTGCATTTTGTTGCTATAATTAGATTGTTGTCGAAAATCTTGATTTTGTTTAAATAAACGAAAATTCATGCAAATGAGATAAAACGTATTTAATAAATCTTTATAAAACCATTAGAGAGTTTTCAAAGCTATTTTTCAAATTGCAATACAAAAGTAAGTGGGAACTTTTGAAATACATACTTAGAACTCCAAAATAAAAAAAAAAGTATTTATATATTTGAAGTCGTTTATTTATTAAAAAAAAACTTCGTTTATTTAGGACAAGATACAACACATATTTGATTTTAATTTTTTTGATGCTGTTTGATCTTGCAAAACTCTTGTAAGAGTAAACAACGTCAAACAATTTTGTGGTAAAACAAGTGGTTACGCTTTTTTGAGTAAATATATGCCAAATGTGACCGTACCTTAAAAGCTTTTTGTAACAACTTGAGGAATTCGATGAGTAATTTAATTTTTAATGTCTGGCACAACTAACTAGCAACATCGAAAATCACAAGAGCTTAGTTCCTGGAATCAGAGTTTCACTGGGCCAAAGTTTGTGCGAGTAGCAAAATGGCAAATCCGCAGGTATAGTAAGAGAAGTTAGAGCAAACTCTACATCTAGTGCTGTAAAAATAGCTGGGAATGTTACGAAAACTTCCGGAAAACTTTTAAGCGCTAGGAAAAATAAATGATCGTTCCAGTAAAATGACCTGCATGGTAGAGTGTCCCATAAAAAGCCCTTTATATCAAAAACCAATAACAAACTATCCTCAAATTTGTTGGTATAATATTCTTTACACCGATGAAAGTTAGTCTGAGATATTTAAAGTGAAGAACCCCCCAAAAATATGGCGAACCACGAACGAAGACTTTAGTAATAAATATGCTACGAAAACGGTAAAACATGGCGGCGGCTCAGTAATGGTCTGGGGTTGTATGGCAGCATAAGGGACAGTAATTTTTAATTTATAGCATCTACAATGAAAAAGGAAGATTATCTCGTGTAGAAAATTGGCGTTGAATTGAATTTTCCAACAGGACAATTATCCTAAGCAAGATTGTGAAAGAGTGGTTGCTCAGTTATTGTAAAAAACTTGAGATCGTCGTCCACAGTTCTCAAACCTCAATCCAGTTGAACACTCGTCATAATATCTGAACAAAAAAATTACGCAAAGAAATATTTCTTGCAAGAATAACCTAAAGGCAGTTATACAGGATGAATGGAACAAAATTTCGTTTAATTGCACTAAAAAACTCGTTCATTGTATGTCTAGAAGTTTGTCAGCTATGATTAAGGCAAACGGACTATAAATCAGAGTAGGTAAAATTCACGCTCGCGAAAGAAATTTAATTTATTGCTTTCTTAGAAAAATTGTTTTCGTGATTTGTAGTTTTTCGCGAAAACAATTTATATATCAATACTTTGTTTTATTTAATTCTTTCGCGAAAGAAATCAATTCGAGCACTACAACAAAATACTAAATGCAATATTTTACAAATTTTATTAATACATATATGTACCTGTTTACTTTATTTTGACGCGAAAAACCTGCTACTTTTCCTTTAAAATTTCATTAGTTTTTTTATATTTCTTATTTTTCTAGTTGTATTTTGCTTGTTAGTTTTGAATTATGCAATATATTTTGTTTTACATTTGTAATTGTAGTATATGTAATAAAATATTTTTTAAACAACATGAGGTGTTTACTTTATGTTAACGCTCACAGTATATATGAATGATCCATCGGATCACTCATCTGCAATTATTTATCGTCAATTATTTGTTTAAAACAAAAATGGTCAATATAACTTCATATTGATCTTCTCTACAGGGCATTTTTAAAACTCTGCAATATAAAAAAGCCATCATCTAATTAAGAATTATGAAAAATGGTGAAGAAAATACTTTAATTTAGAAAATGTTTTTTATTTGATTTTATTCAATTATTCCACATAAAATTTTTCGAATTATTCTTTGTAATTTTTAATTAATTCAAATAATTATTCGCAAGAAATTGTTTAATTATTCGTTTAAACATTATTCAACGAGTAGCGGACACAAAACTGTTGATGGGTTTGCATTGTATTTTGGAATAAAACAACTGGATGCATTTGTACCGTAGACTGTACATTACTATTTTAAGTAATGCAGAAAGTTATTAGAAGAAAAGCATTATTTTTAATCACTTTTATCTCTATTTATAACATTATGTTTTTTTTTCGAATAACTCCAAATTCAAAATCAGGCAGCATACTCGGTAAATGTATCGTTTATTCCCCTGCCAACTGCTACTAAGAAGCGTCCTTCGAATTTATGGCAAATATGTATGTGTTTTTTCTTAAGCCCATTTGTTACTGTCTATAACTCTATGTCTTATATCTGTAATAAAATATTTACAAACACACAGCCCCTTTAATTTTTCTCACTTTTTTACTTCAACACTCTATTTAAAAAACTTAATTAAACTATTTTAAATTAATTTAAACAAAAATCTTTTTTGTTGCACATTTCTCTCAATTACTCCTACATTTTGGCAAAAGTCTAACATATGACTGCGGAAGACCGTAATTTTTGAACATGGGAGGAATATAAGTGGGCACAGGAGCGGCGAAGGTATCGACCGGGCCATAAGATGCAGCTGGGGCACCTCAAGGTATAGAAGCCAAATTAGGCTGGCAGCTGAACAAGTAGCTGTTGGGGCAGGGAGCAGCAGCACCGTAATCAGCAGATTTACGGAAACGGCTGTAGTCAGTATTCCATAGGGATTGAATGGATTGTGTATCGGTATACAAAGTTTCCTGATTGCTTTGGGTATTGTCATTGGTATATGTGGAGATGGTGGTGGAGGCGGTGCTAGCAACAGCGGCAACAAGAGCAGCAGCGATTAAGCCAAATCAAAAGAAGAAATTTATGGTGATTTTTATTTAATTTAAACAACTGTTTTAATTGACTTTTAAAGTGCAAGTGTGTAAGTTTCAATAAATTATTGCATTTGTACTAAATTATTTATAATTTATTTAATATGAATAATCAGCCATTTTTATTTTTTTTACTTATTTTTTTGGTTTTATATGAAATACACCTAATTCTGTTTTTACACTGTCTTTTTTTACACGGTTTTGATCTGACATGGTTTGAAAATAAACAAATTTTAAATTTTTTTTACACGATTTTATTCCATTTAGCATGACTCAAGATCTTTTGGCTTAAATTTTTTTTTGGTTAAATTTAATTTTTGCAAAATATGTTCATATCACAAATTTAGGAGAATTCCCTTTTTGTGGATACAAGCAAATTTACTAGTCGGAGCAATTGTAAATAGCACAAATTTAGGGGTATTCCCTTTAAGTGCAAATGAACTTGTCATACACTTTTGTTTACATTATTTTTAAACTTAGAGTGCATATATTTTTTTCTTTAATAACTATGTATGTGTGTGTAAAAACACATTGTATATGTATGTATGTGATTTAATATTATAAACCTGAATAGTTGTTCTTCAAAAATCCTTGTTTTTCAGATAAGGAACACGTGTTTTCCAGGAACTAATTTCCGTGTAAAAATATAATTAGTTTTTTTTTAGTTTTATTAAAATGCGTTCAACTTTATTTTTTTTTTGTTTTTTAAAACAGTTTAGGTATGTTTTTCATTTATTTTATTTGTATGCATGTATGTTTGTTATTGTAAAGGTGAATAAACTGGCGGGGGTCAACGAATTTCTCAACATATTTCCAAAATTTAATGTTTTCCGACTTGTATAGAAATACAATTTGGACTTAAACTTGCATTGGGAATGTTGTGTTCTAACTAGAAATATTTATTACTTTAATATTTTCAAAAAAACTGTGTTGATATTTATACAGGTGTATTTATTATCTAGAATAAATTTTAATTTATCATAATTTTGAATAAACAAAAAAATCTCGTTTAACAACTACAAACAAAAAGGGAAGTGTTTCGTTAAGTTACTACCATTAACCTGCAGTTATTTTTGTATTAAAGCCAATAGTTAGAATACAGATTTCCTACCCAACCACTGTTATTTCAACTAATGATGTAGCGGCAGTTGAGGTGCAATGAAAATACAAAGAAAGAATATAAATAAAAAAAGAGAGAAAAATAATATAAAACAACATTTAGAAAATGCTGGGTAATATTAAAGCCAGTTAACTTTTATGAAGTTAAAAATGCACTGAAGATCATGATGATAATGCAATAACGATGATGTGTAAGATTGGATACTTCCTTTCCAACCAAACGAATCTTTTTCTTCTTGTTGCCACAACCTGTAACTCTTGACAAAACCATAATGAAGATAAACTTTAAAAAGAAAGACACACAGCAAGACAAAAAATTGTCAGCATTATTTTGTTCAAAAGAAATTTTCATTTAATGTTTCAAGAGAAAAAGTGTGACATTACAAGCAGGTTAAGAAACCGTTTTTTTTAACTTTAACAGCTTAAATGAGTTTCAGAAAAGGTTCTTGCCACATCCCTCTTATGCAGCCAGGCTTTTGGTGAATCTACGTACACATACATACATATGAGTGTGTATAGAAGAAAAAACCAACTGATTTTCTAAAATGTTACGGTATTTTCCTAGGAGTCTAGGGGAACGCACAGCTAGTAAAATATGAGGTGTAATTTTTATTTTCACAAGTTTCAAATAGTTTCTAAGATAAAAAACGAAATAAAATTTATTATTAATAATAAAATTCCATGTTATATAATACTGGCCTGAACTGAACTGGTTTTTACTAGATTTTTCAACGTTTGCTTGTGGTTTTTTGTGGTAGAACGTAGAAAATTAATCAATACTTTTTCCAACGATATCGATTACTTGGCCCGCTGTTCTATAGAAATAAAAATTGCTCTATAACAAAACATAAAACAGAAATAACACAAACAATTTATCTTAAAATGTACAAAAGTAGGAGAAGCATTTCCCTGGCCTGTAGTAAGTACATCAGTCAGTACCTTGTACTGCAACTTTAGAATTAAGTGTAATAAGAGTAGCAAATACTAGAGTTTTGTTAAATTACAAATAATTTATTTTACAACACCTTGATTTTGTTTAGCTGTTTGTTGTTCTCTTGGATATTTTATTGCCGCTTGATGTTTATGTTTTTATCTCGCATCTCGGCCACAGTGAGGAAGCTGTGACCGTGTATCTAAAAACCTCAACGGAAACTACACAGATGACTGCTGTGTTAGACAAACATTTAATTTTTGCATTTTGGTTGCCGTAAATAAAATAGATCTTGGCATCTAACTAATCATAGAAAAATGTTAAATTTTTTCTCTATATTAAAAATAAATATAAAATAAAAATATTTATAACAAGCAAAAGTGTATGAAAAGACCTGTTAAATGGCAGCCGCAGTTTTGATAACTTAATATCTTAAAGAATGTTCGCTATTTTCTAGATCTAAATCTTTAGAACTAGAAAAATATCCAACAACAATTTAATGTACATGATGGCAATTTAATAACAAGACAAGTAAATTAGAAATAACCAGAATAAATGAAATTATGTTGAGCACTTTTAGATTGATAACAATTTACATTATAGAAATTTAATATTTAAAATAAATATTTGAGCCAACTGTCGTAAACATAAAATCTTTGATAAGGAAGTGTACAATCAACTAAGGTAATAATTTGTTTGTAGAGAGTTAAAGTGGAATCTTGTTAAAAACAGGAAAGAGTGTTGCATCATTAAAGGAGATTTTACATAATTTTAGCCAAAACTTTCAACTGAGTTTTCAAAGATAGTTTATCTCTTGTATATTCAATACAAACTGTATCCATAACAATTTTTTGCTATAAAAGTTAAATGACCAAACAAATTTCTAGACAAAATTAATTGTTTCTTAGTTTTCTATACAAAATTATCTATCGAATATTATTAATTATCTTTAGAAACTTATGGTTATGATTAAATTTCTAAGCAACCAAAATATTCTATAGAAAATGCTTTCATCGCTTAAATTTTAATTATAATCAGGGGTGTCATAGAAACCAATATTGTCAGAATTGGTTTTAAAACCGACAAGGTACCTCTTGCTGTTATCGTTACATAAAGTTATACGCCTATAGATCCAATTTCCAAGTCACTTTAAACTGTCCACAAGAAAGAAGTCTATACCTTCCTCATTAATACAGCTTCCACAGAAGTCATACATTGTGCCAATGATCAAAGGCTCGCTACCAAAGGTATTCAATTAAAATAATTGGCTCCAGATTGTTTTTGATACGAGTACGAGTGTTTTATTAATTCCTTCATTGAATGTCTCGATATTTCCTGAAGAGACATCCGCCAATCCCGACAATTTTCGAATTTACAAAACACATTTTTTAGCATTTAGCTATCTTGTATAACATTATCTCAGCATGAATTACGCTATATATAGCGACATACTACTTTCTAGAGCCATCGTTAAATATATGAATGAATGAAAGATAATGCGTTTAAGCCAGTCCGAACTATTCGCCATCACTATTAAAATGCCTTTTACGAATTTGGATTTGGTGGTTATATACAGCCATGTCACAGAATTTAATTTCGTTCGCAAGTGGAATTAATTCCGTATTTTTCTTCTATAGAAAAAGTAAAACGAATAATTTTTTTCGGAATGAAACCTAGAAATTCGTTTTACTTTTTCTATAGAAGCAAAATACGGAATTTAATTCTGTGACATGGCTGATAATCTAGTTTTCCCAGTCCCTGTGCTATGTAAGCGATTTTGAGAATATGAATATTGAGAAAAGAGCTTTAGGCAGCATCGTCCAATATGTGTCTGTTCTCACGATCACCATAAGCCTCACAATTTAAATTAATGAATTGACACATTTTGACACAAGAATTTTGATTACAAGAATATATCACTGTCAGCCTAAGATGTTTCAGATTATATATTCAGAGTTCAATTTAGCTATCTAATATTTGTCCAAAGAACTTAGAGTTTTCGTATAAAGATTAGTTGATATCATTCAACTTTTTTTTGCATGTGAGGTAAAGCTTTTGCACTTACAGTTGGTCATCACCAACTACATTGAGTAGTATCCACTAAAATAATCCCTCCTCCTCCTCTGGTGAGACTACTTTCCAGGAACCGCTTCCTGCATTACTTCGAGAAGGCGCGAAGTGACATCCTGAAAAGCACCATTTGCCCTCTCCCATATCTGGGAACGCAGCTTTTGAAGCCCGTATGAAGTTATGGGCTCATCTTCTTATGTTCTTTTCTTCATATGTTCTTATGTCTCGTTTTATTGCAAAGCATTGAGATCTATTTTCTTCTCACGTAATATGAGCTCTACGTACTTTCTTGAAGCATTCCAGTTTTCCACACATTGAAGCATTTTCTCCACTATATTGTCGGGTCTGAAAGACCAATTTGTTCCATCAATGTGTTACTTTCAGTATTCAACTTCAACTTCACCCATTCTGCATATCTAGCCCTATTTTTAGCAATAAGTGAAGTGTAGATTCCAGAGTCGATAGGAGTTCCTGAATCTCGTTATATCTTACACAATCTGTTTGGTTATGAAACATTTCTTGATTTCAATATGATGATATTTTTACATACATACATATTTACAAACTAACCTATAATTATAATTTATTATCGCTTGACACGTTTAAAAGTCAAAACGAAGAAAACACTTTTGCTTCCAAACTTCTAATTCCCATGAAAATTTAACATTTTATGGCATAAATTTCCAAATTCTAAACAAATAAAATTTATTAATGATACAAAATCCCACAAACATCAAAACAGTTTGCCAAGCCAAAAAGCAGCGCAACCAACAAAAAAAAGTGTGTACACAAATTTGCTCATCATTTAAAATGTTATTTCATTTATTTATTAAAGAAAACATTTAATATTCATGTTTGTATGACTCCTATGACTACTTGCAACAACGACTACTTTTATTTAATACTTCTACTTGTTATACTACTGCTATTTGTTTCTTAGCTAAAGGTTATAGTTCAAAACTGCAAACGATTTCAAGCTATATGAATAAAAATCAGCACTTGGAAAAACTTAAAAAAAAAACAATAATTGGGGGAAATGGCGGGCAGGCGGGCAGGCGGGCAGAAAAACGCTTCAATACACAAAGCCATTGTAATGTCAAGATGTTTAAATGCCACCAGGCATTATTTACAACAAACTTTAACCAAAAGCTGCTAAAGAAATAGAAATCTAGGTAAAAAACCCCACCATCTTTTATTGTTTTTGCAGTAGCTTTGTTTTTGTATTTTGTAGCTGAAAAGCTTTTAAGTGCAAATCGTATTATACAGGTGCAGTTTATATTGTCAATAGCTATTTAAAGGTAGAAAAGACAGAAATAAATAACAACAAATAAAATAACGAAATGTAATATAGAAAAATCATTATGTTTTTGTATGTGTTTTTATTGTTACTAAACATATTATATATTTAAAATATCATTATTGCATTTAGTGACAAAATCAGTTGATCAGCCAGTATGGAAATTCAAAATCTTCTGCAAAGTTTCATCATATATAGATAAATGGTCGGTAATCAAGCTTTTGTTAATTTAGTGAATGGTAGGGTATCATATAGTTACACAGTCATTTTTGTTTAGCCTCTCCTCCCCTCTCTTTTTTCATATATAAATTCATAGTTTTATTTACTAAAAAATATTAAATGATTTTAAAGACAAGAAAACTCTTAGTTAATAATAATAAGTAAATTACCCAATAACGATTTTGATTTTGCTCCCCAGCTAATGCAAATAATTTTATTGCAGAGGCTGTTTGCTGGGGCTTTAAATAATGCCTGCCTGCGCTGCTCTAACGTTTATTACTTTCAACTATTGGTTGCAGTTTAATAATTTATGTTTTAAAGACAAATTTGTTTCTTATTTCTCTGTCATTATTTCTTGTATATTTGGTGTTTCGAGTTTAGGTTGAACATGCAATTTTATATTGGGATTTTTTTTAATGACACAAATGACTTGAGCATTATAATAAATTAAGAAATGAATAAATAAGTATTGAAAAAGTAAACGACTCAAAGTAATAAACAATTTGTTATGCATGTTTTATTAGTGTCATATAAAATAACAACAATTGTGTTTAGTGCCACAATTCACTGCATATCATTTTTCAAAGTGACCATTTACCTATACAATCAAAAAAAAAATACAAAGACATAAAATTAACATTAAATATTTTAATATCTACACCATTTGCTTTATAAGTGTCTGTGGCAAATACCTATAATTCAAATATTTAACAAATTCTTGTTTATAATAAATGTAATGGAAATGATATTTTAGCATTGTTAATTCTTCTAGTTGCCACGCCATTGCAAAATAACAATTAATTTTTATTATTTTTATATATACAGCTATTAAAATTATAAAAAATTGTTTTAATAAATTAGAAAGAAACATACACACACACAAACACATGTGCATATAATTCAGATTTTTACAGTGTCTGTATTAGCATATCTTTACAACCACACTTTTCTGCTGATTGCTACTGCCAACAAACAACAAACAACATCAACAATCAACATCATTTGGCGTACCAAACAACCATGTTACTTACAACCTGTTGTATGTTGTTGTTGATTGTTAAAATTACGCATTTTTCGCCGATTTTATTATTATACGTCGTGATTTTTTATTATTATTTTATTTCTAGGTGTAATGCATTAGTATTGTATTCTGTAGAGTTTGTTGCAGACGCGTGTTCTAAGTCATGCTGAAGCCATGTATTTTTTTCCACTAACACTTTGTTTGGTTCTTTAAATCTACTACTGTTTAGTAAAACTAACAGAAATATAGAACTCGAATTCTAACAAAAAAGTTCTGTTATTGTAGTTTAACACATAAGGCGTGATTTTAAAGCAGGTCAAGTAAAACTGTATAAATTGTTTTTGAACTTCAAAAGAAGGTGCTAGACAGTACACACCCTATACAAGGTAACAAAGGACTTATGATAAGAAAATCACCGTAATCGATAAAAGTTCTAAAGAAAATCAAAATTATTGACTCTAGCGAAAATTTAAGTTGTCGATACTGTTCGAGAGAAAATCAAAGTTATCGATACTTTTCGAGAGAAAATCAAAGTTATCGATAACTGTTCCAGAAAAAATCAAAGTTATCGATAGTGTTCGAGAGAAAATCAAAGTTATCGATACGGTTCGAAAGAAAATCAAAGTTATCGATAACTTTTTTATAGAAAATCAAAGTTATCGATAACTGTTCCAGAAAAAATTAAAGTTATCGTTACTGTTTCAGAGAAAATCAAAGTTATCAATAACTTTCCTAGAGCAATCAAAGTTATCGATGACTTTTCTAAAGAAAATTAAAGTTTTCTAAAAAAAACTCGAAGTTATCGATAACTGTTTCAGAAAAAATCAAAGTTATCGATACTGTTCAAGATAAAATCAAAGTTATCGATAACTGTTCCAGAAAAAAATCAAAGTTATCGATAACTGTTCCAGAGCAAATCGAAGTTATCGATAACTTTTCTAAAAAAAATTAAAGTTTTTGATAACTTTTCTAAAGAAAATATAAGTTTCCGACATGTTTTCTATAGAAAATTAAAACTATTGATATTTTTTTGTACAAAATTAAAATTTAATATTATAGTGATCGATAAGTTTACGATATAGTAATGAATTGTCATTAAGACATATTATTACTAATACATTTTATAAACAAATTTTGCATTAAAGATTTGCAATAAATATTTTACCATTATTGCCTTAAGGAAAATTTCTCTACAATTTTTAACAAAAATTTAAGTTATTGAATTTTTCGCTAAAGAAACTTATACATGTTATATATAAGTACTACTTCCAAAGAAAAGTAAAGTTATTAATAATGGTTTTTAACATTTAAGGTCATTTTCTAATTAAAGTACATACACACAAAATTACCAACTCTGTACATAATGAAAATAAATTACTAACAATTTATCATCTAACAACACATTATATGAACTTGCAACAAGTTAACTAAAATTTATATAAAACTTTAATTTTAACTGCAACACAACATAAGTTTACAAACATAAATAACTGGCTAATTTTGAACAGTTTTTTTAAAAAAAAACAAAATATTATTATTAAGACTTTTGTAATTGTATGCAAGCACTTTTTGTTATATAAATTTTAACACCTGTTTTCCTTGTCTTTGGTTTAAATTTATGTATGTCTTAAAACACACCCAAAAAAGTATAATTATACCCTACACCACCATAGTGGGGAGGGTAAACTGGATTAATGCTGATGTTTGTAATTCTCAAAAATATTAGTCTAACAGCCACCTTAATGTATACCAACCTACTTAGAATCACTTTCTGTGCCGATTTAATGATGTTCGTCAGTCCGTTCTTCTGGCTGGCTGTCCATGAAAACCTTGTGCGAAGAAAACAGGTCGCAATTTTAAAGATATTTCGATAAAATTTAATATGAGAGCTTTGTTTGGCCCAAAGATGTTTGGGATGGAATTTGGTTCCAATCACTCCATTATTTTATCTAGCCTCCATACAATCGTCCTCCCGAAGTAGGGGTTTATCGGTCATAAATGTTTGAGTTATGCACGTATCTGAACAAATTTCGCCATAAATAAGTTTTACATGAAGCCTAATTATACTTAGAAATTTTGTGTATATAGGTCTATTATTGAACATAGCTCCCGCTTTAAAGAGCAGAACTCTCTTGAAAATTTTGGTATCCAAATAATATACAACACACATAAGTTTTATATATCACAAATCAATCTATATATATATATTCTCTGAAAATCACTTTAACATGCATAAATCCTTAAACAGTGTTGATATCGATGTAATACAGAAGTCACGCTACCATGGGCGCTTCCATTTCTGAAAAATTGTTTTTACTCGCATACTCGATGTAGGGTTCACTTCCTTACTTCTTTCTTTTTAATGAAAATTACACTGTTAGAACTTGGGTTCTTCAACTTTTGAATGTTTATTTTTGTTTACAAGTTTTTCATATTTTTCTTAATACTGTGTGTATGCTGTTTTTTTTTCTAACTGTCATAAAATATGCAAATTAGTTTAAAAAAAGAAAAACAAAATATAAATAATAATAATAATAATAAAAATAATGTTACAAAAGTGGTGGCAGTTGCTGACTATACATATAGTTGGCAAGTAGCTAAGCTAAATAACTGTTCATGCATGTATGCAAGTGTGTACTAGTCTATAAAAATAAAGAAAATGTTGCAATGAAATTGCATTAAGACATCATGCTAGTTAATTATTTTATGAGAACTTATAAACTTATTAAAAAAATAAAGTAAATGTAGCTCAATTGTAAATGTCTAGTTTACAATTCGTTTTGTATAAAGAATGCATTAGAGAAGTGGTATCGTTTTTGTAATAGTTTATTATGTCTCGACTTCATAAAATGTGTAAAAACCTTAATTAATGTTAAATAAAAGTAATTTAAGACAAATGTTGGAATAATATAATGTACTTATATTAGTGTGTTGAAAAACATAAAGTATTTGAAATTAGTGCTAATCAAATAATAAAACAGCTAATTGTCATTAGTTGTTTAACTTATTAAACATATTTGGTTTGTTTTAATGAAAGTAATAAAATTAAACCTTGATTGTTAATGAAATTCTAATAAAACAAAAGACTTAAGCATCAAACTTTAATAATATTTGTTTTTACATATTTTGTTTCTTTTAAAATATTAGCAGCAACCTTCGTATTTTCACCGTTAACCATAAGTCTATTTAATACCTTTTAACACTCTTCATCTCTAGTCACCTTTATAGTTCATTAAAGTTAAAAGTGTATGATGACAGGTAATTTCCCAAATAATGTCATCTCTTAGTTAGTTTGTGGCAAGTTCCATAGAACTTGTTGTTGCAAAATGAATTGTTAAAAAAAGAGTCGTGTCGTATTTAACAACAAATGACAAGGTTTCACATTAGCAGCTAGCTGCAAAAAACCAAGAGGAATACATAAAAAAATAAAATTGTCAAACTATTTGGTGGCGGATTTTGTGGTTGAAACAGCATGACACCTCAAACTGACTCAAAAAAGCCAAATAGCTAAAACGTTAAGAAATGAAACATGCCAAGGAACAGAAGAAATAAACATTTATAGTGGTGTGATATTGGTGACACAGTGTACAAAAATATTGTATTGTTTCTTTTAAAATTTCGTTTAAGCAAAAACGAAGATTCTCACCTAATGACCTGCATTTTTTCGTTTTTTTTTTGTTTTATTCTAAAACCCTATTAACAATTTATGAAAGAAAGTAGCAAATCCATATTTGTATTTGTAGATTTTGTGCTTAAAGTCTTTAAAGAAGATTCCAAAGAAACATTTGCTTAAAATGTTCAGAAACTCAAATTAGATTTATGCATATTAAAGCTAAACATGTCATGCTTTGCATAAATTTAACACCAAAATGTTGTAGTTTTTTTTTCTTTGGCCAATAGAATAAATCTGGCTGAAATAATAAACATGAAGATGTTGTTAAACAATTTTGTCTATGTTTAAAGAAGAAAGGCAAAATAAACAAATAAATATAAACATAGCTGACCTACTCTTTAAACACTAAGGCTATGAATAGGAATAATGGTTGGTTGTTTTGGGTTTGTATTTAATTATATGTACGGTATGTACAAAAAGTACCAATACTTTAGTACTCAACTACATTTATGTATATTTTGCGTTTTAAATGCTTATTTTTGCGATTTTATAGTTTTTGTTAGTGCTGTGGCATACATTAAACATGTTCAACTTAAATTGTTCAAGAACTTGTAATAACACGTACGCAACACCATCCGCGTCATCGGCTATAGCGAGAGTTACACCATCTTCAGCATTGTATGATGATTATCTACATATATTTTTAAGCCAACTAGCAATGAACCACCAACAACCAAATACTTCAATCATGTTGTAGATGTTAAATATTGCTGTTTTTCTTCTTATCGCAAGTTTGTATTTCAAACATACAATAATACTTAAAAGAAAACAACAAAGTCTTTTTAGTTAAATTTACTATAGTTAAGGTTAAATGTATAAACAGTAACAACAATATAGTCGTAGTACGAGTTGTTGTTGTTAAGTGCGGATAAAAAGAAGTTTAAAAAATATGAATCTTCATAAATTTAGCACAAAAATTTCACACCTTCATTTTTTTCGAAGACATCATGGGCAGCAGAACACCTGAGCTTTAAAATATTAACCTTAAAACGGGGAAAGGTGTTTTTATTTAATAGATAATTAGAGTCATCTTTTAATTTCATAGACAAAAAAAAAATAAGTTGTAGATCAGTTTTTTGTTATAAAAAATTGGGTATTGTCACGAACTGTCTACGATAACTTTTCCATAGAAAATTAAAGTTACCGATAATTGTCTATAGAAAATGAAAGTTTTTGATAACGTTTCTATAAAAAAACAAAGTTATCGTTAACTTTTCTATAGAAAATCAAAGTTATCGATAGCCTTTTAATTGGAAATCAAAGTTATTTATAACTTTTCTATTGGAAATCAAAATTATTGATAACTTTTCTATTGGAAATCAAAGTTAGCGATAACTTTTCTATAGAAAATCAAAGTTATCGACAGCTTTCCATAGAAAATTAAAATTATCGATAACTTTTCTATAAACAATTAAAGTTACCGATAACTTTTCTATAGAAAATCAAAGTGATCGATAACTTTTCTATAAAAAATTAAAGTTTTTGATAACGTTTCTATATAAAATCAAAGATATCGTTAACTTTTCTATAGAAAATCAAAGTTATCGATAACTTTTCTATATAAAATCAAAGTGACCGATAACTTTTTTTATAGAAAATTAAAGTTATCGATAACTGTTTTACATAAGATCAAAGTTATTAATAACTTTTATATTGAAAATCAATGTTTTCTATTGAAAATGAGAATTATTTTCTGTTGAAAACCAAAGTTACCGATAACTTTTCTGTGGAAATCAAAGTTGTCGATAACTATTCTATAGAAAATTAAAGTTATCTATAATTTTCTAAAAAAAATCAAAGTACATTTTTACTACAAAATTATAGTTATCGAACAAACAATTTCCTTTAGAAAGTTGGTTGTGGTTTCTCTATGACATTTTAAGATCTCTGTAGGTTTAAATATCACCAGTAACATAAACTAACAGTGCAATTTTGCGCAAAATATATATAAAACAAACTACTTATTGAGTTTCCTTTCTGTCCTGGTGTTTGTATATGTTTGTATGCTAGATGGTGTTTTTTGTTTGCTGCTTTAGGAATTTTGTCTTACTCTCGTAATAGTATTTTATTTAACTGCAGAAACCTGGCAGCTTTTTAGCGAAACTTTCCCATTGATGTTTTCGTACTGATTATATTTAATAGTGTGGAAGTAATTTCATGCCTGTTATTCATACACTCGAACAGTTTCATACACAAAAGCCATTCAACATTTTAGTGTGACCACTAGAAGAGTTTTTTTTTACAGATTCTTATTTTATTTGTTGCTATTTTCGTTTCTTAACTTTGCAAACAAAAAAAGAAGCATGCCAGTTTTTTCTTTTGGTGTTAAAGAAGAAAATATTTGCTAAGTTATTTTTTTTAATAAATTATGTGAAATATTAAAGGGGGAAATAACAAAATTATGACAAAACCTGCGTGTTTGAAGTTCAGTTCGTGCACAGCAAATGTACTCGTATGTATGTGTTAAGAATGATAAATATGATATTTATGAAAAATTGGTTTGGAAAAAAGTTTGCTTTGAAAATGAGGTGCTAAAAAATTTCATATACTCGTTTTTAGAATACATAGTTTTTGGCAAATAATTACGAACTATATAAAAATATAAATTTCCATTGACAATTTAAGAAGACTTTAATAAGTGGCTGTATCAAATGCTTGATTTTAATGTGGGCACAGGTGAAGAATTCATTTGGCCTCATTTTGTTCAGGGTCAAATTCAGTTTAATAGCAATAACTTTAATTTATAACTGAAAAAGCATTTTTTTCAGCCTACTAGCATGAAAAGCTTTTAAATATCAACTAAGACTTTTTCCAATTTGAAAAATATAATTCGGGAATAATTACCTTTTTAATGCACTATTTTAACTTACTTTGCTGTTCTTATTTGCTATATTATCAAACCTTAATAAAGTATTGTTTCACTTACCTGAAAAGAAAAATAATAAAAAGACAATATTAATATTTAGTTAATATATATAAAAATGCAATAAAATAATTTACACGGTTGACATAAACGAACTTGATCTTTAAATTATGGACCAATAAACAGAGTTATATTGCAACTTAACATCATATCAGTATAAAATATCAATTTAATATTTATTTTGAAAATGTCAAATGTTTAAATTTATATAAAAATAAATAGCTTAAACTCATAAATATTTGCAAGAGAGACAAACCTAAATTCTTTAAGTGGTTGAGTTAAAAAAAAAACACACTAACAACATAAAAATCTTTGTATAAAGTTTCAGCCAAAAGATACAGAAATATCTGAAAAAATCATCCGGCGGTGCTTAAATTAGCCCGAAGATTGTATTTTTTTTTTTAAATGGCACAAGTGCTTTTTTCGCCTTTAATAGTCGTTGATGGTTTGGTTTTTTCATTTTTATTTAGATTTTTTTGTGTCTTGTATTTTTAGCTCTTGGCGGTCACTATTATTTTGTTTTTTTTTGTAACTCTTTTTGCCGGAGTCTACAGCAACGGGTGTCTTTAATATCAGGGCTGGTAATGTCATTAAACCTTAAACATTCAAATGCTTCAAACTGTTTAAAAGTGTTTGGGTTTAAAGTAATTTTGTGCTCTTTAGAGCTTACATGTTGTTGGGGTTTCTTTTGCTGGTCCATTCATCTTGATGCTGTTTGTTGTCTCTGTGTTTTTTTTTATTAGAAAAATCTATAGTTTAAATACATAAACTTTATATAAATTGTTAGCTCAGAAAAAAACATATAATAATGAAAGAAATATTTAAAAATAATTACTATTGCGCTGGAGAGTTGTTTTGTGTTATAAATTATTTGTTAACTGCCAGCTAAAGAATTAAATACAGAATGAGTGAAAGTTTAAATGAAATCATTTATATATGGCAAAATGTGGGATTTGTCCTAGAAACAAAGATGTGAAAAGTGAAACTATTCTCCAAACTAAAAATAGATGATTTGTTTATGGCAAATATAATAAGAGAAAAGCAAAATATAAGTAATTGCAAAATAATTGATTGCCAAAGAAAAAGAAAACATTTGTGTCTTTTTGTGGATTAGTTGTTTAATTCAAAGATCAAAAACTATAAATTAGGTTTAATTAAGACACAAATTATAAAAATAGAAACCACCGGCATGGGCATATAATATCTAATATAATTCTCAAGGGTGTTTCAAATATGAATTGCAAATAACAAATATGTTACCTAAATATCAAGCAATCAGCCAATATTCAAGCTTGATATAATAATTGAGAAATCTTAGAGAATTCAGTTTGATATCAAACATAAGACTTTATGCTTGTTGGATACATATAAATATTTTTCTAATGAAGTCCGAGTTATACATAGAATCAGTTGACAATAGCAAAGTATGAGAAACTTCGTCCGCTTTCACACTCTTCAATTCTAATCTTCAAGCAAATATTTCTTGGTGAGACGGAAAAAGAGAATAATTTATATATACAATAGGGATACAAACTTGACGGTAGTAGTCAATTTTCTTATTTCCTTTTTTTGTTTGCTTTCATGCATGTCGATTTGCATGAAAAAGTAAGAAAATAGTATCGACGCGTGTGAATGAAATGGCAAGTTCAAAAGAGAATTGAACAAAAACTGTTTAGCTAAAACTGAAGAGTGCGAAACAGGACTTAATCATATATTTAATACCACATAAATAATTCTTGATTTTTTTTATGCAATTCAATTGTCAAACTCTAATTACCTTAATTTTCATATTGTATACAACTACGGTTTTATATGCAACTTAGTTTATTTATGGGTTTTAGATAAAAACTGAAAATATATAACAAATGTACATTATTTTTCCTCTTATGATTTGATAACGATTTGCTAAAGTGTTAGTTTTTTGTTGTTTTTTCCATTTTTTTTTGTGTATTTCTAAAATTTTGCTCTGCTGTGTTTTCCGCACAACTGTGTGGTAAGAAACTACAAATTTGCAATATGGCTGTTAGCTAGTTTAATAAATTTTACGTACATAAAAATAAATTTCATATAATTTGCAAAATTATGTGTATCATGCTAAAGAAAAAAATGCTGAAAAAATATTTAGATTAGAACTGGTTTTCTTGAGTTGCAAGACAAAAAAAAATGCTCGAAAATAAGTAAGTAACTGCCTTAAATTTTAGTAAGACAATAAGTGCTTATTTGATAGATGGGAAGCTTTATGAAATTTTGTATTGGATTTTTTGCTACCAATTTGTATACCATAATTTATATTTCTTTGAGCTAAATAATGCAAAAATACAGTCAAACTATTCTGACAAGCAGAGAAAGGATATATATGTTTATTAGAAGGCTAAATGGTGATCTTTGGGACAGTGATATCAAAGCTTATTATTGGAAAAAGATGAATAATGTATTAAAAATTTTTGACAAATTGTTCTTTATATCAGTATTGACAGAGAAATCTACAAAGATGATACATATTGCATTATGGTTCTTAAATAAACTTTTTCACAAAACCCAAACTTTAAAGAATGTTTTTTTTTTCTTAAGCCAGTTCACATTAAAATTTTGTTTACTTAAAAACTACATTTAATAAATAAGCTTTATCAACAAGAAAATGCAACTACTTTCAAAAGCTGTTTTTTTTTACCGCAAACGCCTTCTTTAGAAATTACAAAAGTTCTCATTAGTAAACGCTTTGAATTTTTTTGATAAAAAAACTTATTTCATAGAAAAAAGCTTTCTCCCTAAAAAGTTTTTTTTACAAAATTAAAATATATTTTTAGCGAAGAAGCTTTATTGGTAAAACTTAAGGTTTTCTAACATAAAGCCTTTAGTTAAATAGAGGTATCTTTATACAAAGCTTTTTTCACTTAAACACATATATTTAACTTTATTGACAAGAAAAGCTTTTTTAAACCACACAAATCAGAAAAACTTTAACAGATTTTTACCTAAAAATGTCCTTAAAAAGCTTGATTTACAAAGCGCATATTTTGTCACACAAAAAGTTATTTTTAGAGAAAAAGCTTTATTCACAAGAAAAACTGTTTTTATGCCCTTCATCACCATAGTGGGAAATTAGATTTGTACTGATGTTTGTAACGCTCAAAAGCTATGATAAAGTAAACTGATCTGCCCGGCTGGCTGTCCATGTAAAACTTGTGCGTAGGTCGCAATTTTAAAGATATTTCGATTATTCAATTTCTATGGTTTAAAATTAGTTAAAATCGGTCTATTATTTAACCTATTGTTCATAGAAATGTTCTCCAGAACATTTCTTATTTATGCACGCATCCACACAAATTTCGCCACAAATAAGTTGTACATGAAGCCTAATCACATCTAAAAAAAATTGTGCAGATCGGTACATAGTTGATTATAGCTGCCACTAACGCTCACTTCCAAAAATCCTTTTAATGACCATAAATCTTTTAAAAATGTTGGTATTCAAATAAAATTCAACACAAATGATGACACCTAATCCTATAACTTTCGATCCATAATTACTCTAAATCGCTCATTTACGGAAAACTGTGTTTGAACATACACTGATTGTAGGGTATTATATGGTTGGGCTTGACCAACTATACTTACTTGTTTGTGTATAAAAAACTCCTTCATAATAGTTTTTATTACCGAAAAAGCAGTCTTCACGGAAATGCGCTTAAAAGGCTTTATTTACAAAAAAATTTAAAAAAGTTTGAACCGGGTGAAAAAGGTTTTTACAAGAAGCTTTATTTACATGAAAAGTGTATTTTACAAAATGGTCTTCTTTCATAAAAATAGCTCACTTGAACATATTATCTACCTAAACAAAACAAGCCTTTTGAAAAAAGCTTTTATTGACAAAAAATGCTTAAGCAATTTGACTGCAAAAAGTGTTACACAAAAATACTAAAAAAAACTTTTTTCTTTAAGCGAACATAGAATTAAGTGACACTTAATTGGAAATCATTAAAAATCCAAATATATAGACACAAATCTTTCGCCAGTATATTTTTGTGTATTACAAAATTCACAAAATAAAAACATAAAATTTGAATAATTTTAATTAGTTGAATTCAGCTAAAAAAAAAAAACAAATAAATATTATGTTATTTTGTTTTATTTACAAGTTTTTGGAAAACAATATAAATTCTACATTTTCGAAACAATATTGTTTGGTTGTAGAAATAAAACTTGAAACGCTTTGTGTTCTTAGCAAGCTAGTATTCAAAACTAAAGTCAAACTATTGAAAAATTTCTAAAACTTTACACTCACTCAATTAATTAACACTTCCACACACAGTGATGACTAGCGGTTTGTTCGATAAAAATGAAACTTGCTATGGCCTAAAGAGAAGCAAATTAACAAACAACAAAAATATTAAATAAACAAAATTAGCATATTCATGTTTTCTAAGTAAAAAATAAATTAGATTTTGTTAGTTCTTTAAAAGCGCAAAAGTCATCTCAAGTCTTAAAGTATTAGAAAGTTAAGCTAGAATTATGTGTCAGAAACTAGAAATCGTCTACTTAATATTATAAGATTTTGATTATAAAGCCAATTCATTTGTTTTCTGATCGTTGGTTAACAAACTAAAAACAATAAACAGAATTAAGGTCATTTAGGCAAAAAATCATTTTCAATTACCAAACAAATTTTGAAGACTTAATAAATCATTCAAATAATTGTCACAACAATTATATTATACTTTAGAAACCACTACAGTGATGAAAACAATTTTATGTGTAGTTTTCTTTATCTTTAGATACATAGATATATTGTAATTTCAAATTGTTTATGACTGGGGTAGAGAGAGGTGACCTTAATCCATAACGTTTGATTTAACAATAGATTTAACAAATTTAGACAAAATATAAGCAAATTAAAACAGAACTAAATGGCGCCCACATGTGCAACCAGCTGAGAAACTGAAATTGAAATTGAAATTGAAATTAAAAATTCACTCAATATCAATTTAAATTTATTACTTTTTTTTGGTTTTGGTAACCTTCAATCAAAAGCTACTGTTAATGTAATTTATTGTGTAATTTTTTTGTGAATAAATTGGTTCAGTTTCAATTTCAAATTTGAATTTTGGTGCTTTCGTAACATATCATTATTATTGTGTGTGTTGTTGTTTTTCCTTTAGTGTCATTACCAAGATTTTTGAAATTAACCATAACCAACTTGAAATTTGTTCCATATCTGTTATTGTTTGTTAAGATTTACATAATCTTTGATTATTTTTAATTCAACACTAGCTGCCTTTAATATCATTCACTAACCAGCATGTAGCCTACACCTCCACTTGGTACATTTTGCTTATTTGAACATTTTATGCGAATAACAGAGTACTGTAACCATAAATGTCAAATAGTAATACTATATTACAATTCATTTTGTTTAGTATCTATTTTATTTTATTTTGTTTAATATTTAGGTAACTCTGTACTTTGAAAGGTGTGACTTACGATGTTTGTTTAGTAAGTACATTTTTAGATTTCATATATTTTAGATTTCATATATTTCATAACTATTTATTAAATAAACATATTTCCCAGATTAACAAAAAATACTGAAATGAGTGCAATTTGAAAAAAGAAAAAAAAAACGTATAGGTATAATCTTTAAAGTGATTTACGGGGTAAGGTCTTCTATGACTTCTGTGCTTGAAGAATTGCGTTACATTTTATTATATCAATATGTACTTAATATCAATAGTACTTGTAAATGATTAATGCATGTAAAAGGGGTTTTTGAGATGAGGGTCTTATATGAAAACTATGAATTATTATGGATCGTTTGTTAAAATTTTCGGTGACATGTCTTTTGTGTATATAAAGCTTCTTTGTGTTAAATAAAATTTGGAAAATGATTGAAAGTGATTTCCGAAAGTGATGATTTCGAAAATATGATTTCTTGTTGAAAATATAAAACTTATTTGTGGCAAAATTCCTTGTATAAATTAAACATTGCATTAGGCCTAGTCAAATAAATCGATTCAGAAAGTAATTATGTTGTTAGAGAAATAAATTTTGTACAAAAAAAAATCAACTTTCATTATCATCGGCCATAATTCAAAATTCAGCTCAGTTTTAGGCTGATATTAAAATTAAATTCTATACTTGTAATATAGATTCATGAGAACTCTTCTATGAGCTTTTAGAATCGATTTCTTTTAAAGAAACAAAAAAAAACAATTGAAATATTTCCTATTTAACATCTCTGCCATTTATATACCGATTTTGCTGCAAACGGAATGCTAAGCTTAGTTACAGCTGCTGACAACTAATTGGAAATACTAATGTATAATTAGACAGATCTCATGTTTTGTGGGTCATTGTGTCAACCATGAAGTTACAAAAAGAACAATGAAATGTTATTTATTATTTATTTATTTATTAAAAAATTTATTATAATTAAAATTACAATAAATCTAGGGCTAAAAGCACTGACATCAATGGCTATCGGCTTAATATTTCTTGAAGAAGTGTGTATATGTTAGTATTTTGTTTTGTAATGGCTTAATACTCATAAGGTAAAAGTAATTGTTTTCGAATGTTATTTATAAAAAAAATATTTTAGTTTTTAAAACAAAAGACTTGCAAGCAAGCAGGTTAGATGTTTACAAAAATGCAATGACAACAAAAGACTTAAAAATTAAACCAGAAAGTTAAGAAACAATCAATAAAATTGTTTGAATTTTGAACTTATATAGCCATGTCACAGAATTATATGCCGTTCGAAAGTGGAATTAATTCCACATTTTTCTTCTATAGAAAAAGCAAAACGAAAAAGTAAAGTACTTTCGGACAATCAATGAATGATTTTACTAAACATAATATGTATATGTTATCAAGTTTACAAGTTGGAATTTTAGTTTTAAATAAAACCGGAAACTTATGATCTAGTCTTTTAAAATAAACACATATTAACATAAACACATACACGTATTAAGCGTTAACATAATCAATATTCTTACGAAATTGAACCTGCAAATAATATGTCAGGATTTCTGCTGGTATGCGAATCAGTTGTTCACGACACCACCTCTCGAATGCAAATGTAATTAATAAAATAAAATGTAGCCCTTACACCGGTATACGAAATGTTATGACCGGACTAAAAATAGATACACAGTGAACAAAATACTTAAAGGGCGGTATTATTTGTAGGCGTGGCAAAAAAATAAAAAAAATATTTCTGGAATTGTTTTTACATTATCTTTATTTTTAGGGGGTGACTTACACAACTTTTTTTGTATGGAAGGCGAAGCACTCTATTGTTCATATCAAGTTCAATAGTTTAATAATTTTAAACAACTACATATTACTGGCAGTAAATATGCAATTCCTAAACACAGAAAGCAGTGTACCAGTAATAAGTTTAACAACTCGGGTCCGGTGGCTAATAGTCAACAACCTAAATAGAAGGTTAATGATTGGTGAAACAATATTTTAGTTAATTTAGTTTAGCTCCAGTAAGTGTAAATGTTTTGTGTAAAGTTTTTAATGATTATTATTAGAGAATATTTTATTTGGCTTGATTTCATTTTAATTAATAATTCAAAGAATACCATTGTAAAGTAAAATTTTTAGACAATTGGCACATTGAAATGCATTTTCTACCCTGCCAAGGGCGTCATCAGGAATATTTGTTGTCCAAGATCTACTTGTAAATATCATCAAAAACAGATTTCGGAAATTTCTTTAATGCTTTTTAATGATTCATTTTTAAAAGTGTTTCGTCTATGTACTTAAGGGTTAAAGTTCTCATGATTTTGTTTTTGCTACGTAATTCCATAGATTAATGTGACTCTATTAAATCCCCTTAATTTGACAAATTTTTCTCACAGAATTCCTACAATGTGTGGCAATCATGTTAAATCTAAATTTAATTATGGTAATTATTTAATTCTTAGCAAAAAGATTATACCAACAAGCACATCATTTTATCTGTTTTTAAATTTAGATCATTTGTTTTGAAAACTTATCTAAAACTACCATAAAAAGAAAACCTAAAATCTAGGCTACGCTACTGCCCACTTAAGGCAAATATCTACAAACTGACAATGAAATATCATCTAATTTCTGCAAACTTGTAGCATTTTTTATCAAATTTTTTGTTCACCCACATCTCTGGCAAATAGGAAAAAGTCATCCTCATTTTTTGTTTTACAATACTGCTGTGTGGTGGGTTACTACCCCATCCTTTTTTTCTGAACACAATCAAACTAAAAAACGTGATGTATAAATTGTTATCTCAACATTTTATTTATTTTTCTTAGGTTGTGTAGTGATGGCTGGTTGGTTGGTGGTGCCGGTTGTTTCTCGTAACGTCTTATCAAAGTCAAAAAATCAAATGTGGTTTCTCTGCATCTTCTATGCAGCTAAATTTGTTTTCCTTTTTTCTTCAAAATTCAGTTAGAGGTAAGATCAAATGTTTATTTTTATTTTTGTTTTTGTTTTATTATTATTTATTTCCTTTTTTAGCCGAAGAAAAAATTCCTCTTATTACGGATTCACTGTTAAACTTTCTAAATGCAAAAAAGCGCAACTAGTAATAAAAAAACAAATGCCTACAAATTTGAAAAACTACAACAGTCATACATACAAACAAACTAACTAACAAATTCATGTAGCCGAGACACTGTTTAATGCTGCAGCGGCTGCAGCAGTATCCACTACACTTTTAGTATCAAACAACTAAAACTACTTGTTCCATGTTCATTTGTGCTACAATATAAAATCTTGTGTTTATAGCCATCCATACAACAACAGTGTGGTATGGAATGGTATAGTATGGTGTGGATACGATACATTCACATTGAAAGTGGGTCATTTTAACCGACAAAATACATTTTATATTTATTTTTTGTTGTTTTAAAGCTTCAAGCAATTGTATGTTAAAAATCCAACAACATCAACAAAACAGCAAATCGAGTAATATACAACAACTTCTACAATTCTGTTAATAAACATTTTTGCAAATAAACAAAATCCTGTTTTCTATCTAACAAGATTTCAGTGATTACGGTAGTGGAGCTAGTAGCTTGAGATTATTTCTCTAAACTTAAAAATTGTTTTACTTTTTTTTATAACATTAGTTTACAATTAATATATGTATGTATGTATACGTATATTGCAGTTAGAATATATAAAATCTTTTTGTAGTTCTCTTAAACAGCTAAATCAATTAATAAAATTATATAGAAAAATACAATTTCGGCTTTTTGTGGGTCATTGTGCGGTCAATGAAGCGAAACAAAGAACAATGTAATGTTAAATAATTGAAAAGCAACAAATTGAGCAATTTTATTATACAATTTGTTGTTCTGTTTTTTTGTTTTGTAATTGCTTAATAATGAAGAACGCAGTTTTATGTTTTTTTTTTATTGATAAGGTAAGAGTAATTGTTTTTAAATTTTTATTATAAAGAAAATATTTTAGTTTTTAAAACAAAAGACTTGTAGGCAGCTGGTAAGTTGTTTAGAAACAACGCAATGACAACAAAAGACTTAAGAATTAAACCTGAAAATTATGAAATAATCAATCAATTGTTCGAATTTTGAATTTATAGAAATAAATTAGGAAATACAACTTTTGACAGCTAATTGGAAATGCTGTTTTTATATTGTTGCTTGATGAGATTCATTACAAAAAAATTAATTTAGGTTTTTTTTGAAAACACCTGTATCATTTGAATTAGCTGTCTCGTTTTCTTTGATTTCAACTTTATAATAATTTAACTAAATTGAATATTGAAAAGGGAATTAGAGATAAACAACAACAAAACATAATGCATTTTTTAATAAAGATAGTAATTAATATAATACAAGTGTTTTGCCGAGAAACCCAATAGGTAAATTTAATTTTTTGTTCATAGATCTCTTCAAGCAGTAATATAGGATGTTGTTTTTTAGATGCATACGAGGGCGCTTCGGAAAGTTGTTAGCCCAACAAAAATAGAGAATAGTTAGTTTTTCAAAAACATTTTTATTTTTCAATATAATCTCCTGAATCGCTTGTCTAGCAATTCTATCACTTGACTAAAATAGTTTTCCTCCATGCTTTCAAAATAGTACTTTACAACTGTAATTGAATCTTCATTTGAGGTAAACCGCTTGCTTGGTGGTTTTGAGAAATTTTCATTCTTATGCGTTTTTGGTGGACTGTTGACAAATGCTGCATCCATCTTGCACAAAACTTTGCCATCTGTAGTTTTTCATGCAAAATTAAATGGACTCGATCAATTGAGATGCCCATGATTTAAGCTATTTCACGCACTTTTATTCGACGATCATTTAATACCATATCATGCACTTTGGCTACAATTTCTGTTGTTGTTGCTATTTTTGGGCGTCCACTCTATGGTTCATCATCAATGCAAACAAACGACAAGGTTTAAATTCAGCAATCCAATTTTTTACTGTTGAATATGAAGGAGCACTTTCTCCTAACACATTCACCATATCATTATGAATTTCTTGTTCCGATAAATCTTTTTTATTTAAATATTTAATGACACAACGAATTTATAATTTTTTAATTGTAAAAAAAATGCGGATGCGTTTTTTTTGAACACCTGTTTCTATATGAAGGAGTAGTCAGATCGAAAAGAAATTTAACATGTGTTCACAGCACAGATATAAGACATTTAATTTTTTTCTGTTCTAGGTTAAGAAGTCAGCTGTCAAGTGATTAATGTTTAAAGTCGCTAGTCTAAGCCGATAAACCCAAAGCGATTGACCACTTGGAGGAAAACATTCGCCGCGTTATGGGCGATATACAGCCACAAATGTTCTAAAAAGTCATCGAAAATTGTACATCCAGTCATACGCCAGAAGTCAAAATTATATTATAATGCCGGAAGATTATCTTTCGAAAAAAGTAAATTTCATGTGAATTTAAAAAAATCGTCTTTGTTTTATTTATATTTCAAAGTTTTATACATCTAAAAAAACACAGAACCATGATTTTCAAAATAAATTTGCACAATTTGGAAGAGTTGTTCAAGCGTCAGTTTGTTCATGTTGGAATGCTGAACTAAACTAAACATAAATTACTTAACAGCTTGCAACATGGCCGCCAGTTAAAAAGGTATTGCCAACTTTAAGTTCTATACATCTAAACAAAACACCCTATATAAAACAAGAATTTTCAATTAGTTGTCAAGAGCTGTATATCATTGTTTCTTTATTCAAAAATCTATGGAAAATGCTGAAGATAAATAATGCAGAGATTATGGTATTTTGGGATAGGATTCAATAACTAAATTAATGAAATTAATAAATAATTAAATAAAATAGAAAAAAATCAGCTTAAACTTTGAAATGAGCTTTACTGTTAATGCCAGACTCTGAATTACATGGGAATCAGCATATTAGCACAAGAAGGGTAATTTTTAACACAATAGTTTAATGATGTTAATGGGTATAGTCGAATATGTATTACAGTCAATGGATCGAGAGTACAGCCTAAGTTACACTGTCGTCACCAGTAAAAAGGGTTATAAGTGTAAGACACATTGTTTAGTTACATTATTTTTTTGTTTTTTAAAAACACAAATTTAAGTAGAACGAATACAACGTGACAACAGGTGATTATATATACAATATAATAAATTGAGCATATATTTTAACAACTCCTCCCTTATTCATTGTGTAATTTCTTCACATAAATTCTAACAATTATGCAAATATTTCTCAGGCTTACAAAAAAATTGTCTACAATTTAAAAAATATTTTCAGAAAACAAAACAAAATAGAAACACAAAGGGGTGGGTCATTTCTAATGTTTAATTTATTGTAGACTTTATAATTAATAAAAGCCGTCACAAATTGCTTTATACTAATAAAAACAAGCTAATTTTTTAATTGTTTAATTTTAACTAACAATAAAACTACTGATTTAATCTAGATTATTAAAACTTAACAAGATATGAAAATTAAATTAAAAAAAAAAAAATAATATTCTACAAATTTAACACACGTCTGTGTATTTTGCTAGTTAAATGTTTAATAATTAAAATAAATCTAACTGTTAAAAATCTAACTATTTAGCATTCCAGCTTAGAACAAAACTTATAATAATATTTTAAAAATTCTAGGAATAGTTTCTTACGTTTAGTGCCAAACAGACTTGTTTATGTGCAGTTATAAACTTTCAAAGAAATAACAAGAGATTTTTTGCTTTAGATCGGTGATTGTCTGTAAACAATCTTGTGTTTAACATCTACATACCAATTAACCTCAAAATTGTTGGGAAAGATTATTTCAGCTATTCTTTTACTTTTTATTGTATTATTTTTGTTACTCGTAGTTAATTCCACAAGAGGGAAATAAAACCAGAAACAAACTTATATAAATGTCAACGCATCTTAAAAGTTCTCATAAATTATATTTCTTTTGAGTTTTGAGATTTTTTTATATATTCCACGATCTTTTGGGAATGATTAACTTTGTTTGTTAATTTCTTAAGTATTTCAAGCTCTTTTTTGAATTCTCTGTGAGTTTCAAACTTCTTTTTTCAAGTTATATTGTGCAATATATAAAGAAATTCTAATTTTTGTATAGTATTTTAGGCATATTAGCAATTGTTTAAACAAGAGGCGTTGACAAAATCATAAATCTTTTTTTTTAATTATGTTGTGCTGTTATTATATTTTTTGGTTTTTTTTTTGTTTTAAGTACTAAAATGAGTTTGAAAACAATTTGTTATTATACAAAGTTTTTTTTAATAGTCTAATGATGGTCTTTAATTGTGATAAAATATCTGCTAGAAACACATTAAAAACACATTATATATACCATCAAAGGATGAGATATTTTATAAATAAATATCTGGGAAAATAGTTTATGTTATAAACAAAATATGCTCGTTTCAAAATGTGACAAATTCTAAACACGTCTCTTGTACAATCTCTTAAAAACAAAAGACTTAAGACGGAAACTTTCCAATATAATACTTCATCAGATAGATGTCTGTGCATGGAGAACCACTGCAAAATACTGGCCTGATTGTAAAATAATAGTACATACAAGTATTATACAGAAAAATCTAGTATTTTAAAATATTATACTCGAAATCTTACACAGTTTTAAATATTTTTCAAACCTACATTTACCTACAATTTCCATTAAAATCTTTATTTTCATAAAAATGGACTTAAAAACAACATTACTGTGCTATCGTATAAAAACCTGCTCTTTTCGTTTTAAACATAAAAGGGATTTGATATATACAAATTTTAATTTCACTTTTTAGCCGGATATTGAGTAATTTTTTTTCTATAATTATATTAATTTCAAGACTACCAAGTTTAATTCTATATATCGTATTCATGTCTTACCAACAACTTCTGGCCTTTATTTCATATAATACATATAATTATATCGCAAAAACTTAATTGCTAATTACTATAGAAGAAAATAATATTAAAAACAACTTTAAATCAATGACTAACATTTAGATGTAAAACTTGATTATTTTATAAAAAAAAAATACAAATACCCTTCCTTAAGATTTAAAAAAACCATCATCATTATTGCTGTTTAATTTATATGATTATTTTATATTCCTTTTTTACAATTTAAAACTTTTGCTTTAAAAAGTACTATTGACTTTTAGGTTTAGTTAACTATAACTATATATTTAATAAATAAAGACTACAACAATTTTATGCTATTAATACCAATTTTATTGTGGGCAATTAAGATTAAAATTTTACGTTGTCTAGTAGAAATTGCTAGGCAAAACTAATGACGGTCATACAAAAAGGTTATAGAGATTAAATATGCACAAATATCAAGTTTTAATTGTTGTTTAAATAAGGAATTGTTTGGAAATATTTTATGAAAGTATTTTTCACTACGCCTTTGTATAGGCTTAATGTTAAGAGAAATTTTATTAAGGAAGTAGTTAAAATAAGGAATTCTTTGAATTATTACTTTTCAGAAGAAGGTGAAATATTATAAAAAATAAGCTATTGATTATCTTACATACTATAAATTTTGTTAGTTTTATAATAACGAAAAGTTTTTGTGGTTTGCAAATTTCAACAACTGAAAAAAACTTTGGAATAAGACGTTACCTTTAGTAGAAGAGTAGTGTTTGGTAGAAGACGTAGTCTTTAATATAAGATGTAATTTTAAGTAGAAGACGTAGTCTTTAGTAGAAGACGTACTCTTTAATAGAAAACGTAGTCTTTAGTAGCAGATGTAGTCTTTAATAGAAGACATTGTTTTAACTAGAAGACGTTGTTTTAACTAGAAGACGTAGTCTTTAGTAGAAGTCGTAGTATTTAGTAGAAGATGACGTAGTTTTAGTAGTTTTAAGTAGAAGAACGTAGTTCTAAGAAGAAGACGTAGGTTTCAGTAGATGACATATTATTTAGTAGAATACCTTGAACTTAGTAGAAGACGTAGTCCTTAGTAAAAGACATAGTCATTAGTAGAAGGCATAGTCGTTAGTAGAACACATAGTATTTAGTATTAGATCCAGTCTTTTGGAATATACGTAATCTTTAATATTGGACGCAAGAAAATTGCTTGATTCAAGCACTATATTGTCGCTTTATAAATTGCCAAAAGGTGAGAAATTGAAACAAGATTCTAAAAGCTCTTATTGGTATCTCTAGCGGTATGAACAAGGGGTCAATAGTATCGATATTAAACTTTTTAATTATGTTGTGCCATTATGCTGCTCTAGAATTCTTTTTCACAAAACATACGTTAGGAAACGATTGTAAATATACACCCCTTGCAATGTCATAAAGTGATAGGCTACTTCCCAACTACTACTGTATGAATTTTTTATTCCTAGCTCTTTAATACATTACCATGACTACCTCTAAGGCCTCACAATACTGTACATTTATTTTTTTGTCTTAGTACCACATTTCTAGTTATCATCCAATGATACAGACACAAATAATAATAATAATTTTTTCAATATCTTTCAAGAAAAACTCTCGGCAGTAGTTTAGCATTAAATGAAACATTACATTGTTTTCAGTATAATAACTGCTTACGTATAAGACTTTCAGAAATCAATTTTAAGAACCATTTAAATTCATTAAAATTTTGTTATGTTTTAAAGCGATACAAGTAAACCTTAAGTACAGTTCGTAAACAAAAATAAAGCATTCTTAACGGCGAAGTTTAAAAAAAAAAAACTTCAGATATACATATTTATAAAGAAATGCCGAAACGCTTCATTTTAGACAACATCGCTGTTCAGTAAAATTTTGGCTAGATTTAGATCACTGTCATTACACAAAAGCTGCAATGGATTGAACGCAAAGAAATCAAGCGATCGCAATGGAAAAAATATATGAAGTTTCGGCCAATTAAACAGTATTGGGTGATTCTCAAAAGAAAGTTAAAGCGGAATGCAGTTTGCCAAAAAATGTTAGGGATTTGAAATAAGCTTGCAGTGCAGGTCGATCGAATTATTATGCAACAATTAATGCAATCTATCAAAACGAAAACATAGATTTTTATATCAGGAAATGAGTTTTAGTTTCTTTTTTTAGCTTTTCTTGAATATGAATAAATGAGTATGAATTTGTGATTCAAAAGTATGCAATCGCTTTTTGTACTAACTATATAAATATTATTTCATTTATAGAACAATATCTATATATTACCACTTGTTATTAAATTCTAAACACTTCAAAGTTTAATGTATTTAACTAATTTATAGCATTATATTGATTGCTTATTATGTCGCATTACAAATGCTTTAAAAATCACTGTCTACCCTGCTCGGACTAATTCTAGCTGCCTACAGGTATTTTAAATTCATTTCAAACCTTAACATCTTGCCTGTCCCACTAATATTACTATTTGTTTGAAGTCAATTTTATAATTAAATGTTTGGTATTTTATTAATTATTTTTTGTTTTGTATTTAACATTTAACAAAAACAAACAACTTCCTCTTTAAATCATCAGCAGCATCGTTATGTGGGAGTTATTGCATCTTCATAACAAGACATTTTTTTTTTTGTAAATCAAAATTCAAAAAAACACCAGCATCAATTCATTCAAGTTTCCATTATTTATATGTAAAAAAAACAGTCAACACCCACTATTTTCTTTGTTTTAAAACTTAAAAGTAGAAAGGTGTCATATTTTATTGCCGGTTAATAAAAATTTATATAAATTTAGTTTTTTGTTTCAAATATTTTTATTACACCATCACTAATAACTGTGTAATGTAGTTTACTTGTGGTATATTGTAAGATAATAATGATATAAATACATTTATTTCTGAATTTGAGCTAATTCAGTGTGAAAGAAAATTTATTGTAAGTTATTGAGGAAAACAATAAAAAAAAAAATATAAGAGTGTTAATGTGGGGAGTGCCGCAATTTATGCAGATTTAGTGTACAATGATTACTAAGAGGAATTATGGGAATATTTTATACTAATTTCGAAATTATTCATAGATTTCGCAAAAATTTTATTAACAATTATCTACAAATATAAAATGGTTGCCATAACTTTAATTGGAATATATGTGTTATATAATGGGAAAAAGCCATTTACATACATCTTACTTAATTTATTTACTAAACTTAAGCACAATTTGTTGGCGGTTTTTATAAGAGTAGGTTTAATTAATAACAGAAACAAAATACAAACTTATGGGCAAACTTATTCATAATGAAATGAGTAATTTATTTCACCCTTATGTGTGCACCAAGGTACCCGGGTACCTTTGGCGTTTTCAGTTAAAGTTTTTTCATTGAAGTTGATAACTTGTATATCTCAAACTTTTTTAAAACTACTAACTTTCAAATAATTTAGTTTTTTTTTTGCAGCCGTACGCCTTCAGTTTTTTTTTTGTAATTTGCCTGAGAGACAAATTTACTTTTAACACCCTTGGTACCTGTACGTGTTTTATGTTAGAAAGTTGTTAGTAGGTTTGCATAAATAAATAAATTTCTATATAAATTATAAACAAAAAGAATTTATTACATCTTATTTTGATACAGAAACATAAAAACCACAAAATTCAGTAAGTAATAAAAACAAGTGAAATACAATTTTCGTGAAAATTTATCGGGCAGTTTGTACATATTGGTCGACTAATCAAGTGTTGATTGCAGATTAGCTTGGAGCAGCTTTACAAGTCTTTCTCTGCTTCATACGTAGCTGCGAGCACTCGTAACAACTTCCTACTACTAGAATGGGTCCACTTGTGTCTTTTGTTTGAAAAGGAGATGTTGCAGTTTCAAAGTCTTGTATATAAAAAAATTGTATTGAAAATTTTATAAATCATAAATAAAATATTAAATTAATTATGAAACATTATTGAAAACTGAAAAAAATCATTAATTTCACGAACAAATATTTGATTTTTTTTGCAATAATTTACCATAAAAACTCAACAAATACCTTTTGAATTAATAACTACTAAACAAAGGCTTTACCATGAATACATTATAACAAAATGTTTACAATTTATTATTACAACTCATATTCATAAAAATGTTTATTAACTTTATTCCAAATTACAAACTGAGTACTGCAAAACGAAAACCATAAAATTATACATTTTATAATCGCACATAACTATGACAATTTGTATAAAATATAAATAAACAAGTAAACATTTGAACATTTAAACATATACATACACACATACACATACCCTAAAAATCCTACTAAATAATAATTTAGTTAAAGCAAAACCCCCAAAAAATAGACAAAACCAAAAACCACCAAACATAAACTTAACAATTTAATGACTTTATTTGTGGATTTGTGGCAGGAAAACAAAATTTCAAGACACAAAATTTAAGCAAAACTAACAGCCATAAAAGAAGCAAAAAAAAAATACTCATAACAGACAAACAGATTCGCACATAAATAAATTGCCGCAAGACAAACACTATGAACAAAAATTTATACGTTTTTTATGTTTTTGCAAAAGGAAATCATAGTCATTATAAACAATTGTCAATGATTTAAATAAGGAATATGACCCCTTCTTTAACAGATAAACAAATACAAATACAAGTACATTAATATATAAAGGGTGATTTTTTAGCTTTTATCTTTTTGGCAACACTGGTTTAAACAGCCGACGCACGTTTCGTGTTTTGTTTCACTGTCAAACATCTTCAGTTTGGTCTATAATTTAACCATGAAACGTCTTACAAACGAACAACGCTTGCAAATTATTGAATTTTATTATCAAAATACGGACTCTGTTAAGACAGTTCATCGCGCGCTTCTTCCATTTTATGGTCAGTTTAATCGACCCACTGAAGTGGCTATTCGGGCTATTGTGACTAAACTTCGCACCAAATTTACATTGTTGGACATTAAACCACCAACACGTAGAGTGCGAACTGAAGAAAATATCGCAGCTGTATCGTCCAGTGTTAATGATGACCATGAATTATCGATTCGTCGCCGTTTGCAGCAATTGGTCCTCTGTTACTCAACAACGTGGACAATTTTGCGGAAGGATTTAGGTGTGATGCCTTTCAAAATACAGCTGGTACAAGAATTGAAGCCAAAACGCCACACAGCACGCGCAACAATGGACTTCTTGTGAGGCAAGTTCGGTGAACATTTTATTTCACGTTCGGGACCGGTCAATTGGCCGCCTAGATCGTGCGATTTAACGCCTTTAGACTATTTTTTGTGGGGCTATGTTAAAGCTCATGTCTATACAGACAAGCCCGCTTCAATTGACGCATTGGAAGACAACAGTGGAGCATTTATTCGTGAGATACCGGCCGAGGTGCCAAAATTGCACTAAGCGGATGGACCATTTGAGGCGCAACCAAGGTCAATATTTGAAATAATCTTCAAAAATTAAATTATATGGTCCGTACTATCGATTCAAATAAAGATTTCATGCATATTTCTGAATTTTATGTGTTTTTTTTTTGAAAAACTTTCCTATAGCTTTTAAAAAATTACCCTTTATATACTTGTATATACAAACAGCTTGAATTTGTAGAGTTTTGTTTTGCAAAAGGAAAAGTTTCTAAAACTAATTTCAATTTATGACTGATTTGCAAAGCCCCTATAGAGTTGTAAAAATTATTCAGTTTTTTCTTCTACTTTTTTGTATTAGAATTTATAATAGAAAATCATGCAATAGTTTTATATACATAAAAAGATTGCATATAGATACTAAAAGTCATTATCATTTATACACTTGATTATGGTTTTAAGGCAGAAGGAAGAAGTAAAATAATAAAGTTAACAGCATAATATAGTTTTTAATGAATAAAAAATTAAGGAAAAGTATGCAAAATTATTTTGTGAGAAAGGCTTAAACATACAGCTGTTGACAACTAATTCGTCTTACACATGAGTCTGGCCAGACCATTTTCAGTTTAAAATGTTATTATACGGGTACCTTTCTACAATTTAGTTTGCTATCAATATTTAAAAAACCAATCCTGATAAGGATATAGAAGGACACATATTCAAATATTTTACCAAAAAATCAATAAACATACATTTATTTAAACATAGTTTTATTAAAACTGTTGTTACACTTTTCACCACCTCTGCTTTATGTTTGTGTCGATGGTGATTAAAGTTGCGATTCCTCTTTTAACATATATATGACTTCAAATTTAATTAAAAACAATTTTTTTTCAATTTGTTAATTTTATATTAGTTAAATTAGTTAAATTATTACAAAGATGACACCACAGCAAACGAGACCACTAATTAAGCAAATATTTTAAATTTAGATTTTTTTTTGATATAAATTTCGTTGAGTTTCGGTAACTATTATTTTTAATTTAATTTATAAGAAATTTAATATCAATATTTTTTAAATTAATAATGGGAACAGGCAAAAACTGTACTTTAGTCCTACATAGCTCCATTTTTGAGCTTCCTAAAGCTGGCAGGTCTTATAAAGAAATAGAAAAACAGTTTAAGTGTTCCAAAAAAATGGTTTTTAAAAATTTACACTGCTAACTTTCTCCTCCGCAAGAGGACCCGAAATATATCAGCCCAAGACTCAAATATTCATCCTGCTTCGAATTTCAATAACAATTATATGTGACATTATCTAAGTGAACTATTTCGCGCTGTTTGATGAAAGATGGGCTTCATGAAAGAGCAACGCGCAACTAAAGTCCAAAGAAACATCGTATAGAATTGGAATTATACGACTAATCAATGAATGTATTTAATTTGGAGCGAAGAATCAAAGATTAATCGGATTGAACCTGATGGTATGTTAAAAGGCTCACTAATCAAGAATTTACCCTTGTTATATTTCGTGGGTAGTGATGCATGATGCAGGGTCTATATGGTATGGGAAAGTTTCTCCTAGAGAAAAATGTGGAAATAATAAATGTTGTAATGCTGCCGTGGTCTGAGGAGAATTTGCTTGCTATATGTTAATTCCACCAAGACAAATATCCAAAGAACACGGCAAAGCTTACAAAAAAAAATGTGCAACAAATTATTGACAAAAATTTTAAAATTGTTTTCAATTCGGTGTCACATTCAAATTGAAGGAAATTGTTGTAAATGTTTGAAATGTATTATTGCATAAAAATAAAAATATTTAAGAAAATTTAAAAATGTTTTTTATCATTTATTTATACCTGCTTGGGAAGAGTTCAACGAAAATTTACTCTTTCTTTGAATATAGTAGACTACAATCATATGTCTTCATACATTACCCGTTGTAATAAGTTCGATATTAAAACACTCGACAGTAGAAGATCATTCCAATCTATTTTATTCTTATTTGATGTAATAAATTACAACATAAAATGTCCTGAGTTGTTGTCATATATAAACATTAATGTAAGATCATTAAGATATCATGATTACTTTTGTATTGGTTACCATATAAAACTAATTAAAAACTGATTAGAGCTAAAAAAGTTTAATAAACTAAATGAAAACTATGTTTGAGATTTTAGTTTTTCCAAAGTAAAATTTAAACAACATTTAAAAAAAAATTTTATAATTATTTAAAGCGAATAGTCTGTAAAGATATTTTGTGAATCCATAGACTTTTCTAAATTAATAAATGAAATGAAATGAGAAACAAACAAATAGCAACAACATCATCTATCATTTACTTAACGTTGCAACCGTGTGTGTGCCTTGATATGTTTGTACAAAAATATCGCAGTTTACCGATAGATTTGTAAGTATGTGCTTTGTTTCTGTCTTTAAAAAAAACATTAGCAGTGTGGTAATCACGTTTTGCAAATTATCCAACACAAGACAAATTATAATAAAAATTAAAATAAATCATAAATAAACTGTCAAGAGTCATTGACAAACAGTGGCTATTCTACACGAATAATAGCTAAAAACTTAAAGTAAGTCCAAAGATTCTAAAAATTCATTCTATTGTTCCGCATATCATAAGTCACAAAAAGTTATTAACTAAAGCGGACGAACGGACGAACATACATGAAAAGAGACAAGTGTTTAACACCAAAAGATGCTTCTATAGCAATAGGCAAACCCTTCAGTCGTTGGACAGCAAGACTAGGCCTGCGCGTTATTGGTTCGACCTCAGCAGTAAAAAAGCGAAATGAAATGAAAATGCAGCATTGTTAATAAAAAATGTTAAGGCATGATTAAAGTTGGCCAGATAGCAAAAAAATTGCGCAATGCGACGGTAAACATTACTGCTGGAACCGTACAGCCTAGAGATTTTAAAGACATATCTTTTCGATTTTGTAGATAAGAGCGTAAGTAGATGGTGACCACATGCACACTTCCAAAATCGTGAAAGAATGTCTTAGCATGCAGAATTTTCCCGATCTTAATACGACTAAGAATTTGTGGTCAATCGTGAAGAGACTATTGGAACAATATCGATTAACTCCAACCCATTTGGACGAGCTGTAGCAGCGGTTTCAGTGCGAATGGAAGAGTATTCAAAAGTAATTCATTGAAAAATTTTGTAAAAATATGTAAAATGTGTTTTACAAAATGCCCTTTATTATGTACTAATTATTAAACTATCATTGCCTAAAAATAAACATTTATTTTTATGTGGTTTATTTTAGGTTCCCAAATCATCATTATGTTTTCCAAAGTTAATACTGATGATGGAAATAGATTTCACTGCCTTTCAATAAATAAACCAGTTGAATATATTTACATATTTTTTGTTCCTCTAAACTTGTTACTAAAATTGATTTCTAAAATATTTACTTGTAAAAAAGGCTCCAAGGAAAGTCATGTTTTTTTTTAAAGTGCATTCATATTTTGTGTTGAATTTCGAAAACTTGTCTTTTTTCCTTTGATTAAAGTTACACTAAAAATCCACTTTCTGTTTAACATTAAAAATGTTTATAAAATACAAATTAAATTGATTTATTGAATAAAATTACATGTTGCGAGATTTAAAGGGAAACTTAAGTAATACTTGTAAATTGTTTTACCACTTACGTGTTGTTTTTTGTTCCTTGTGAAGTTGTTAAAGTTGGACTGATTTGCAGGCGTTTTTTTTTCTGTAGGAATGATGTCCACAGCAAACTGGCTGGACAATAAACAGAGTAAATCCACTTAAAGTTGGCGTTGTTGTGTGATGGGCTAATTTTCAATTATAATGCCATGTAATCAAGAACTTTGTGTTTTACTTTAGTTGTATTTGATTATATTTTTGGTTGGTTGGTTTGGTGGCAACAAACGCAGTAAACGTGTAAAGATGAATGTTGATAAAAAAAAAAGTTGCAGATGAAGACAAGTAACAATAAACGACGAATTGTTGTTATTTCCCCACAGATGCTTATAGATTTTTTTTTTTTTAAATTTTTTCTTATTTATTATTTGGTTTTTATAAAACCAAATAAGGGCGTAAATGTAGTGCGTGTTTACAATAACAATAATAAGAAATGCTTGTACACAGCAAAATAATAATGATAATGTTTACAAACAATGGAATACAGTCGAAACGAAATATAAAACCCGGCACGATGGCGTCTCTCCTTCGTTCAAATGTTGGTCGTAGACTTATTTGCAATACGTATGTATGTATAATCATTAAAAAAAAAACGCGTGCGTACATTAATAAGTTTTCATTATCATCATTAGTATTATTAATAATTCTTTTTTGTTTTATTTCTTTGAAAACATAAACATACAATATTTTAATTAAACATTCACTTTTTCTTTTGTTTTAATGAAAACTATTGCTTTTCATTTATTTATTTAATTTCTTTAAGAATAAATTTTTTAGAAAATTTTTCTATTTTTCTTTTTTTTTCTATTTTATTTTTTATAAGCTTGACAACATTTTATTAGGTTTAAAGTTGGCAACTGCTTGTGACATTTTGTTGTTTATTATTGGCCATATTTATGTTTTTTGTTTAGCTCCAGATTTTAAGTTTCACTTTTTTCGCGGGTTTTACATTTGATTAAGTTGCTGGTTGTAATAAAATTTTATGCCTGCAATGAAATCAGAGACGAAGACAACAAAAAAATTATTAAAATTATGTAGAAAATGTATGTACATACATATATAAAAAACAGTAATAATTTATCAACAGCAACAAATAATTGTGTTATATGAGGCTGTGCCGATTCGTATGCACTTTACTATTTAACAATTAAGCTTAATTTACAATCAAGTTTTAAAATTATTTTGTTTATTTACGTGTGGAAAGATTTTTTATTGAAAGCTTCTTTTCATCTCTATATTAAAGCGTTTTGATGACAAGAGTTTTTACACAACTTTTGTAAAAACACTTTTCTAGTTCTCTCTAAACTCTTTGCAATAAACATTTTGAAACATCATATTTTGTAAAAAAAAAATCAGTTTTGAAAACGAATTAATCGTGAGCAAAAATTCCACATGCAATTTGTTCCCTTTTATTTTTTTTTAACATTGAATTTAAATAGGAAAAATGTGAAAATGTAACAAATTTCATGTGGAATTTTTATTCACGATAGGGGTGGATATAAAAAAGTTTTTGGGGAACATTTTTATATGTAAAGGTGTCTCTTCGAAAGAGTGTACTTTGCAAGAGCTTTTTGTATGAAAAGCTGTTTGCGAAAAAGATTTTCTATATAATAGTTGAAGGTTATTATTCGTTTACAAAATTAATCAAAGGTTAAAGTATCGCAATTGACTTAATTTGGCAATGCTGTGAGAAGCGGCAGGACGGCAAAGTTTAATTATGTTTAACATTTTTCTTTGCCGCTTTAAACGATGTTGCCATACACATGTACATAATATGATTTTACTTTAATAAAAATAAAACGGAAAAAATCGACGACGAAAAATTAATTTCAGAAATAAAAAATACAAATTGTTGTACAAATCGTTGATTTTATTTATGTGGTAAACAAATGAATTAAATTTGTTTAAATATGCCGCGCTCATTTGCCTACCCACAAAAAGTACACGGAGAAAAAATATGGTTGTGCAAAACATAATCGAAGAGCAATATATTATGATAAGGTTTATGAGTGTAGTCAAAACATATTATGATGAATATAAGTAGATATCGTAAAATATCATATTATGATCAATTATCATCATAATATTTCATCATAATATTTTCTTATTAATCATAATTTCATATTATTATAAAGTAAGCCTTATATAAGCTAAAGTAATCATATTATGATATACAATAATCATATTGTGATCTAAAGTAATCATATTATGATCGAACTTTATAGCAATAGCACCAGTTGAAACACTTTCAACATATACAAAAAAAAAAATACATTTATTGTTAGTTACTCGTATGTTTAATAGATTTTTACTTTGTAAAATTTAAGATTATTTATTTTATTTTACACTAATTTAGGTCTTTTACACTTCTTTGATATTTTTGTATTTTGTAGCAATATTTAGTATAAATTAAATACGAATTGTTTTTTCAATTATTGCAACATTTAGATCCAAGTAAATATCACGCAGACAAACTACTGAACTGATGTCAAAGTATTTTACAAATGGTTAAAACAAAATATTATTAAAATTAAATATATTTTGGTTGCTTTTTAAACATGATATGAGTACAAATATAAATACTTATCATTTAATGGTTATTTGTAAGTCTAAATAGTTGTAAGTAATATAATTTTGTTTGAGTAGTTATCATGCAATAGTTGTGGTAAACATTTCTTAAAACTAATTATGTTTCAGTAAACCATATTCAATATTATAATTGCAATAAACATACAAATTTTTATAGTAACTAAAATATTGTTAAGTTCAAATTACAAGACCGATTATTTGTGTACCACAACAATGTATTGTTACCAAAAACAGAGTGTAGTTTTCGTAGCCATGTGCATGATTTTTCTCTTTGTGTATAAGCGGCAAAAAGAACAGCTGATTGAAGCCCGTGAATATATGCCGCTTACATTGGCTTTCCACTGTAAAAGCTTTTTGAGAAAAATATTTGTTAAATCAAAATTCTGGTTGTTGTAATGTTTTCTTATATGATAATAATTGTTTTATTTCAGCTTTGAACCGATATCGTTGATGTTGTGTGGCGATAAGATAATAAGGCTCTCATACAGGTTTGTGCAACAGTTAGTATATTTTATACGTTTATATACTAGAAATTTTCCAGATTACTGAGACTTAACATTCGCCAATTTAAAACAAATCTAAATACCAACTATAAGATCTACCACTTAATATGAGCTGTTTATATCTCCAATACAATACAATACAATAACGATAATTAACGTGGTGATAAATTCGTCGTAGACACCATGGTTTTCAGTGATTTTTTCCCAATCCCTTAAGTTGTTTTTAAAGAAGATATAAAAGAAATGTTCGGGAGGATCAAATGAGTGATAGAGACTTAAAGGCTGCCTGTTATTAAACCCCTTTGACAACAAGGTATTATCTTAAAGTTGAACATATTTGAATTTGTCAACAAATGCTTAAGTTGTTTATAACCATTATGTAAAAGATATTTTCGCCAACAACCAGATGATGAGCGATAAAGATAAGTGATATGTCGCGATATAGTCTAGAATGTTTCATTTTATAAAACTCGTTTTGCGACTTGTCTGATAAATAAAATTAAACTTCGCCACATACTCATGTAGTAAGTAAGTCATCGTAACTGCAAGATAAACCATAAAGACTTAAAGCTTTCTGCTAATAAAACCAATTGACGAAAAAATAAGCGATATATCGCTTTCAAAATTATATTAAATATGTATTTTTAAAATGCTATAGTTGTTTATAGGTATGATGTAAAAAAAATCTTTGAACTACACGATAAGCGATGTTGTGCAATGACAACATCAACAACATCTTTTTATAACATGGCCGGGGCAAGCGACAACTCGCTACAGATGAGCGACAATAATAGTTTGATATTAAACCTAATTGGTTACAAGAATGATGACATATCGCAATACAATTGTGAGTGTTCCAAGGTTTAAAATTTTATGTTTTCTGTACATTAGAAAATTTTCATCAACGACAAGATGAAAGAAGAAAGACAGGCAAATGATGTGTCGCTAGGAATTTTTGAATATTGTCCTATATTAATCTATTCGGATGACAAAACCAGTGACATAGTCTTAAATGTTGTCTCCTATTCTGATAAATAAAATCCAGCCAGTGGCCTAAAGGTTTTATTTGTTGAGAACAACATGAGCGACATAGTCTAAAGTATTGTCTTCTTATGATTATGATTTTACAAGAAGAATGCAAAGTTCTAAATATTGCGCTTTACAAGATCCAGTTAACGACTAGATGACTGTCTAAATCTTGATTACTATATTGAGTAAAATTTTCAATAATGACATGTTGAGTGCCAAAGTTTTTAAGGTTTTTACTTTGAAATACTATTGCTAATACATTTCTAAATAAGACCTTCAAATATGTCTTAAATAAAACTCGGTTGGAGTGGAGATAAGCGACATACTTTTGATATTTATCGATGGCAATTGGCATGCAATGAGAAATATCAGAAATAACAATTAATAATTATGCAGGCAACATTATCTTTTTGCCTATATAATTATTAACGACAAAATTGTCGCACATATAATCTTTGACGACAATATTTTGAAATAATTTGTCTGTAATGTAATTATTGAATATGTATAATAATCCTTAATTGTAATCTTGTGTCCACGACATAAAACCTGAATAGTTTCCATTAACTATTAGACTTGGTTGACAACTAAAAGGGAGAATTGTAGTATTTAAGTAAGCTTTACCGTTCTATCACCCTTGTTTATGGCAAGATAAACAGAAATGTCCTTTACCATGTCTGTTGAACGTTGTCTTCTGTAAAATTATGATTATGGAAATATATTCAAAGTTCTCTCAACTTAATGTGTGGTTCTTCTGTCTGACTTTAGAGAGAGAGAGAGAAAGTCACAAATGTTGTATTTTGCTAATGACGACGACAATAAACTTCTGGCGACAAGTTAAGCAACATACTTTTAAAATTCTGACATTGTTTGCTATTGAACAATAACATACATAAGTATATTGATATTGGCGACAAAATTAGCAATATAATCGTTGATGGTAAAAAGGCAGCACAGGGAATTAAATTGCTACGGTAACATATAATCGTCGAAAAATTTATAATGAGGGTGACATTGTCGCTCTTGCAGTTTGTCACAATTTTAGTGACACTTTTTCCAAATTATCACTGTCGTTTTATTCAAAATGACACTTTCTTATTATTGTGAATTTTATTTATTTTTTGTCTTGTAGCCTTTCAGGTCTTAAAAGCTTGTCCAACTGGGCCAAACATAAACAAAGTGTAGGGCATTTTATAAACACAAAAGTACAACAGACAAATCCACTATGTTTAAATATTAAATACTCAAATACTATACACATGCAACAGCGTATAATTTAAGACACTACTTTGTAAGCCCTGATATTACCAAGCCAATACAAACAGACAGACGGACTGACAAACCAACAGTCATTCCAAACGTTTAAACACACGTTTAACAAAAACAGCAATATATACTTTGTTTAAAAGTTTGAATGTCTGACGTTCTGTCTCAAAATGTATATTTTAGTTCATAAAAACTGATGTGTTTTGTGCTGCAACAGAAAAAATGTTGCAATATTCATTTTTGTTAAGTCTTAAAGTTATTTTTTGTTTATTTTTTTTTTTGTACTTTTTGTAGAAAAATTATTGTTATGATTGTTTTTTCTTGTAGTTTTTTGTTTACTTCTAAATAAATAAACTAAAAGCACTTGTGTTACTTTTTGTTAAATATATTGTGAGTGTTTTTTTTTTTGTGAATTCTTTTTGCTGCCAATTTGTGGGACCATAAAAATATTTGAGTTGGCATTGTAGAATTAAGGTACATATTTTGGTAGTGATTTGTGTGGTCGTTAGTGTTTATGGTATTATATCGCTTAATTTCTTGGTGTTTTTTTTTTTCAGAGACAATATCTGAAATTATCTGTGAGTCTGTTTGAAAGTAGACTTCAAAATATTTTTGTTTATTTAGCAAATGCTGAGCTAAGCTAAGCTAAAAAAAATAACATGTACCAAGGGAATCATAAATTTACTTGTTAGAATGTATTGTTTATTGAAAACAAATCTTTAACATAACTTATTGTCTTGCAGCATCTTGCTGTTTGAAACTATGTTTTGGGTAGAGTGTAAAGTTTCTTCAGATGTGCTGTACAACATAAATGTTGTATGTTGACATTAATATTTGTGAATATTAATTTGAAAAAAAAAGATAATTTTATATTTCATTATATTTGGGGCTTTGTATGTTGTGCTAATCGCGTTGATTGCATTTGGTTATTAGCAAATTAGAGTTATTTTGGTTTTTTAAATTAAGCGTCACTAAATACTGATTAATTTAAATAATTTGTTAAAGGTAAATGAAGCCGCTTATTTAAGCGCTACACAATTTTAGTAGACTTAATATGCCAAAAATATTTTTATTGAATTTTTAGCAACCTTTCACAAAGGTTAAGAAACTGTTGATGTGAAAACTTCTTTAAAATTCCAGGTTCGAATCCCAGTCAAGAAAAATTATCAAAATTTTTAATAATAAAATTTTTCAAGTTGTAATTCCTAACTTCAGTAAAAATAATTTAATGAAAATTAAATTTAATGAACTCAAGCCTGACTAAAATTACCAAGAAGTAAAATTAACAGTTCAATTATGAAAAAATAATTATTCTATATTCTCGGTAATATTTTTTTTTTAAATACCTTAAAAGTTTTGTTTTTGTAACAACACGTTACAAAGTAAAGCAAAACCTCCCGCATATGATGTTTTGTTCGTACAAAATTTAACTTTTAAAGCTAAAAAAAAACTTTTAAACAATTTTTATTCAAAGTTTTACTTCAAGTTAAATATACAAATTGTTTGAAAACAATTTAGTTTTGTATATTTCTGTTATATGTTTCACATAGCTTTCCGTTGGAAAACATAAATGTAAAATCATACAAAAATATACAAAGAGACACTAGCAAAATGTAATGCATTTTCTGGCCTGCTAAAGCCGTCATCAGCATTCTTTGTGTCTAATAGTGTTTTTTTTTCAAACCTTGTATATTTAACTTTTTTTTATATATTAAAACTTTATAACTTCAATAACTAAGTGAGAATTAATGACAGATATGTAGCCTTCAATTTATTAAAGACATTTTTAAGATTTTTTAATCAAAGTTGGTCGATTTGGAACAGTTTATAAATGTTATGTTGTGTTTAATAAACTGACTGACTGACTGACATTTTATCGTTGATCATTGAGGCTTGTCTTTTGGCCAATATATCTCCAATGGTGGTTGATGGGACATTTCGGAACTAAATTGAATATTGTGTACAGACTGGTCCTAACACAAATGCAATATACAGGACCGCCTTTGGCTTTAACCCTTAAACAAACACCATAGCCTGGCCAGGCATTTCTTAACATTTTTATAGATTTACTTAGATATCTTAGGCCGAATCTCTTAGTTTTTTATGAATTCCTTAATGAAGGTGTTTTGTACAAAAAAATTTAAAAAAAAATTAAAATTTTTTTTGTGTAGGCGTGGTTATTACTCTCAACATGTTTGTAACACCAGGGCCCAGCCAGGCCTCCTACTATTACATATGTAGAGAATGCAGCAAAACAAATGAGAAAGAGATTAAAAGAATTTAGGTATAACTATATATTTTGTGTTTTGTATAAAAAGCAGAATCAGTGTGCTAGTACCAGTGTTGTCAACTTTGACATTTCAGAACGCACCAAAATAGAGAAAAAACGCACCATATAAAATAAAACTAAATATTTATTGTGTCCTGTCCTAAATAAAAAAAGTTTTTTTTTTTAATAAACAAACGAGTTCAAATATATTTTGTTTAGTGGTTAGCGGTAAATATTTGCCAAGTGTGACCGGTACGGAACTTTAAATATTTCTTTAATCAACAGAAGTTCTATACTTTCAGTTTTAAAGCTTTACAGTTTTTAAAATTGATTGTAAAAAAATTATTGCAGTACTGAATGTAATGTACTTTAAATGAAACAGGTGTATTTTTTGTACAAAGATTTTTTCTCAGACTGCAACAAAAACTTGTGTTGAATTTGTTTTGGTGCTACCAAAAATTAAAAAGCGCACCAAAATTTAAACAAAAGCGCACCACGCACCAACTAAAGAATTTTTCGCACCAAAAATTTAAAAAAGCACCAAGTTGACAACGCTGGCTAGTACGTTTTAGAAATTAGTTTTTTATTGTTGTATTGGCAGTTAACAAGTGTATATTGAGTGTTACAATGAGTACTGAAGCAGACATAATCTTTGAAACAGTTCAAAATCTGACCCTAACTATTATGATAGATTGGCAGAGGCAATTGCCAATGATATAGAAAACGAACTTCGAAATAAGGTTGATGGAAATGAAAATGATGCTTCTGATGTAAGTAGTTGATAATGAAATTGAAAATTTTTAATTTAAAACCATAACAAATATAAAAAGTCCCAGCTCGGCCCTGGGGTTCGCTTATGTGAACACATTTTGTTGTTTGTTAAAGGGTTAAGCAACTATTGCAGATCTCATATCAAGCCCCTTTGAGCGATTGTTCCCTACAGTCCTTTCCACCTGCAAAACTCATTAAAAACCTCTATCAATTAATGGTTTGGTAAGCCAAAAGTCAATTTTTTACAAGAGTCATCAGAAATTTCTCCGGTTTAATGTGCCAATAGTATCAAATCTTATGATAAAAGCAGAGAGCAATTTCTAATTTTCTAAACATTTTATTATTTTCATAAGCAAATCTTTAGTTTCACAAAAATTCTGAAATTTAATCAAATTATTAAATCGATAACTGAAAAATATCGCTAATGACCTTAAAAATTGCTAATATTACAAACAAATATATATGTATGGTAGTCTTACAAATATACAAAAAAAAAAAAAAAATCAAAACAACTTTCAACACAGTTATTTTTGCCACAAAAATCTTTATACATAAAATCACAATTTCACACTGAACAAAAGTTATGATTTTATCTACGAGTAATACTTATTGGCCTTAATAAATTAATTAAATGGAAAATAAAGGTTTAATCTAATACACGAAAATCAAACATCTTTAATTTTTATTTCGTAATTCTCTCAAAGGGTTAATCACTTGCCTTATATAAAAAATACCACCATATAAATTCCTTTAATAGTCAATAAAATTATTTGTTTTTTCTTTATTTTTCTTTATAAAACCATCATCAAACTTAATTATATCATTATGCTAAAGATATTATACTTCGAAATGATTATTGCCTTGGTTAAAATGATGACATCTTTCGAATTGAAAATAATAATAACAAAAAAACTATATAACAAATAAAAATTATAAAACAATAAGGTAAAACTAACACATTTACACATTAATACAATGCAGGTGTTTTTTTTAAATGAGTTTCTCAAGAAACAAACAAAATAGTTTAATTTAATTTCAAAAAACAAAAAAAAAAAAACTAAATAAAATGCAAAACAAAAACAATCTTAGATAAAGAAAAAAAGGTGTCAATTTTTTTACATTTTACCATAAACAATAAATTGAATACGAAACCTCTTCTGTGAACCAAAGAAAAAAAAAAGAGTTGAATGATTTATTATACATTTATTGTAAGTCATAAGTGCAACAACAACAACAAGAATAACAACAACATTTTCTTAAGCATCTTCAATTTTTTGTTGTGGTTAAATGTTTAGGTATTTGTTTAAATTTTGTTTATTTGTTTGTTTGTTTGTTTGTTTATAAACCAAATGAAAACTTAACAAATCACAATTGTTTTAGGATTTTAGTCAGAAGAAAACACTGCGAATAACTAACAAAGAGATTTATCTGTTTTAACCATATAAAGTAAGGTGTTGTTATTATTGTTGTTGTTGTTGTGGTGGCTATTCCCCCTTTATGCAACAAGACACAAATAAACCGCTCACTCTAAGTACAAATAAAGAAAAGACAAACAAACAAACAGACATCAATTTCAGTTCAATAAAATGGAAATTCATGTCTATTTGCTGAAACTCCTTAGAACTATGTATGTATATATGTATGTATATATGTATGTTTAAGTAAAGGAAATGAAAATATATTGTATGCAGCGTAACGCATAAAAATGCGTTTGGATTGGATGCTGCTGTTGTATACATTGAATGCAATTGATATTTGTTTTGCGATAAAAGCAAATACTCAAAGGCCAATATGGTCAAGAGTAGAGAGTAGAAAATCCACAAACAATCACTTGAGGCTTTATTTGTTTGTTGTATGTTGGGTTGGGATCTTTTTTTTGCTTGCTTGCTTGTTATGCCACATTCTAAAGTGTAAAGAAAGTTTTATCTTTTGGCTTTTATTATGTGTGTAGTTGGTTGGTATTAGTGTGGTTTGTTTAACTAAAGAAGCAGGTCAAGTTGAAAAAAGTAATACAAAATCAATCTTTGTTTTATTGGTAGTTATTTAACATGATTCAACATGCTTTCTTTTGTATATAGTTTTGATTTTAGTTTATGAAGAGTTTCTTCTAAATAATCATTTTGATAGATTGAACAACGAGAACAAGAAATATTTTCGAAAGATTCTCAAGTGAATTCATTTGTTATAATTCTAAAACTTTATTGAAACTCATTCTGTGTTTTTTAAAAAGCTCTTTCAACAATCTCTAAATGTGCCCACCAAAATAACCTTATCTATTTAATTTGCCATTGTTGAAAACTAGAATTCAAGATTTTCATTATTTGAAATATAAATAGGCCAAGACATTCTGAATTTCTCAATTATTCTGTCATAAAATGCTAGGCTCGATAAGAAAATTTAACACAATTTTAAATTATTAAACTAATTATTGGTCCTTTTTTCTTTATTAAAAATTTATATTTTCTTCAATTTAATTACAAAATCTTTTATTTATATCTGATTTCTTTTAATATTTCACTACAACAATTTATAAAAATTTGAAGAAAATATATTTTTTTATACACAATTTTTATAAGAAAAACAAATCAACAGTCACAATTTCAATATGAGAATAGAATTTTCCTAAAACACAGCTACATATAATTTCTAAAAGAAAGTTTTAGTGTCTTCAAAGACTGCTTCAATTTTTTTAAAAATATTTGTCTATGTTTGACTAAAGCGAACATTTCTATAAGAAAATGGAACTGCTTTTAAATACAGACAGTGTTTCTATTAAAAAATCCCATCTTAGGTAAATACAAAAATTTTCTTTAAAGACCGTCACAGTTTCTAAAAGAAAACAAGTAAAAAAGTATAATCGACCACTATAGGTGCAAAAAGAGTCTTTCAGAAATGGGCGATATATGGAATCTGTGACCTATTATGACTTCTGTACATATAAATATTGTTAAAAATATTAAATTTTATTTTGACTTTTAAACGACGAAACACTTTTGAACGATTTATTCTTAAGTGATTTTCAGAAGTGAGTCTTATATGTGAGCTTTGATTGGCTTTTATTTTAATATCAACATTTTTAAGAGATTTATGGTCATTAAGGTGAGTTTCGGAAGTGGCCGCATATGGGAGATACAGTCAATTATCTTCACAAAACTTCTAAATGTGATTACGCTTCATGTAAGACTTATTTGTGGCTAAATTAGTTTGAATATGCGCCTAAATCAAACATTTATGATCGATAAACACCTATTTCGAGAGGACATTCGTATGGGAACTAGGTGAAATAATGAACCGATTTCAATCAATTTCAATTCCAACTGTACTTGGCAAAAAAAAATATTCTATTAAAAAATCTTCAAGGTTTACATGTACAGCTAGTCAGAAGGACCGACATCGTTAAATCGTTTCGGAAAGTGATTTTAAGTCAATCGGGATACTTCAAGCTGAGCGTTGGCCTAATATTTATGGGCGCTACAAACATCAGCACACATTTAATATACCCTCCCTAAAATGGCGGTGCAGGGTATTATTAAACTGTCTTTTCAGTTATCTTTATAAATAGACACAATTTATATAACGAAATCGAACCATTATTAAATACTACCACAATTCCTGGTAGAAAATCATATCGGCTTTAAAGAGCGTAACAATTTTCAATAAGAAAATTTAATTTTGTTTAAAGACCGATTTCATACAAATCTTTGCTGATAGTTTAAGGCAATATATGCTACGTACAAATAAATCACTTGTTTAGACCTTGTGGCAATCTTTATTATTAACTAGAAGAACAATTTTTGGCATTTACTTTGTCAAAATAATTTAGTTTTAATGTTGTTTAACATTGTTGATTGTTTCACGAATTAGGACTTTGACTGCACAAAACTCTAAATAAAAAAACATAGATGTGTAATATCACATGATCTGGGCGATCAGATCACAGGCCCGGAACGCAAAATTAGCTGCCTACCGAAATGAGTTTTCACTAAAGTCGTTATTCATATAAAACTTTTTAACAGTACTCTGATTTTCGTAGAAATTTGCAGTGTGAGCTTTTCATAATGAATTGCCAAATAATGCAAAGAAAAAAAATGTTTTAATGAAGCACTCATTTAGACCACTTGACCTAATTTGATGAATATATCTAAAAAATTGTTAAACGGAAATGAATTTTATTTTCTTATTAAAACCTTTCGATTATTTATGACAACCATACAAATTAAATAAATAATTTAAACTCAAATTTAGCATTTAAATCTTAATGCTAAATTTGGCTGACACATCAATTATATGAAAAAACTATTTTGCAATCAATTCTTAAGAAATTTTGCAATATTTAGCTGTGTTTTTTTTTTAATAAATAAAAGCAAATATGTTTATTTTTGTTGAATTTACATGAAATATGATATTGCAAATGAGATATGTATGCAAATTGCACCTGCAGCAATTGTTTGGTTATTACAACAATTTTACATAAACAAACATAGCTACAGGGACAGACTCAGAATGGGTGGGTTAAGACAACAAAAAGAAAAAAAATTAAAGAAAAATTTTCATCGCTATAAAAAAGAAACATGATGAAAATGCAAATTATTGTTAACAAAGACTACTGAAACTGCTGAAGTTTAACTAAAAGACAATTTAATTGTTAAACTAAATCCGCATTTATTAAAACATAGCTAGCTAATTCGCAATTAAATATAAATGGGTCAGGTTTTTATAGCAAGAATTCTAAAGTAAATATACAAGAGGTTTTGTGTTAATATCATTAAAGTAAATTGATTTCAAAATGTCCCCACCAGACATGACGACTCATGAACGAACCTTACTACTTCCGGATTCTATGACGATCTCTTAAGGTCTTTAAATAGACGTAACAAGAAATTCAAAGCTCTCTTAAATATCAGCTAGTTTTGATGTCTAACACTAGCAATTGTAATTTATATTAAATACCAAAATAATGAAATAATGAAAGTAAACAAGAAAGAGCTTAATGATTAACTGCCGTATTCATAAAAAATAAAGTAGGTTTGAAGTCTACTTTAATTTTTTATGAATAAGGGCATAACTGATTAAATAAGCTTTAAACTATGTATAGACGGTTGCCAGACTATACAATGTTGTCAGATCTAGCAATATGTTAGCAATATACTGACATTGATAAATTGTTAGCAAAAGGTAAATTGTCAGTTCAGACGACTGTAAGAAAACCTTACAATTTCATTGGCACACAATTGTCACACAATGAATTTATCTGTCAACCGAAATTGTCAGTTCACACGGTTGTCGGATTGTTATGTGTTGCAAAGATTGTCAAATTTGTTGTGAGGCATTGTGCGTGTATGTTTAAAAACTTTAAATATTGTCATGGAATAAAAAACAGCAATTGAAACAATTTTCTCTGCATATCTATGTCCTAGAAAGTACCGAGGATGAAGACAAAATGACAAAAAAAAAAACACAGCTATCCATTTTTTATTTTCTTTAATTTAATTCTTTTATTTTCTTCTACTTTTTTCCAAAATGTTATTAATTCACACTTTTGTTTGTTTATTTATTTATGTATATGCAGAGCTGCATTTAGAACTAATTTATCTGACAATGCTGTCATTGACAGATACATAAACTTGACACATATGACAATTAAAAGTGTTTGACAATTGTTTTAAAACAATCTTACAATGAAAAACAAGGCGTTCACACGATTGTAAGATATCGTTCATAATTTTTGTCTTACAATGTACTGAAAATACTTTTTCTTACAAAAATGTTAAATTCACACGGTTGTTAGACATTTTCTGAACATTTTTCCGACAACGTTGTAAGATCTGACAACCGTCTGTACAAAGCTTTAGTTATCTCACAAACTATGCTCAATTATTGCAAAATATATTTTTTAAAAAAACGATTTCTTAGTTATATTTATTACTTGAAGCTTATCTCAAAAAGTGTGCCAAAGTAATATAGCATACATAAGTATGTTATATTTTAGATTTAATCAAATAATTGTTCAATTTAAAAACCACTAGTGTGCTGAGATTTCAACACAATTATTTGATAACAAAATAATTAGTGTGTTTTTCATTAAAATATTCAAATGCAAAACTAAATTACTAACTATCTCATAAATATGTACAGCTTTAAACCTGAGAAATAGTTTGTGTTTATGCATATTTTTTTTGTCTTAATTAATAAAATTCAAATTAAAAAAAAAAAATATCTATATAAATTAAAATATTCGCATACATTTGATAAATAATTTACTTTAAATGGCTGCTGTGTTAGTATGTCTATATTTTGGGAAAAATCTTTATTAAAATAATTCAAAGTATTGAGTTTGTTTATAGAGTTCAGTTTATTTGGTGTTTTTTTTTGTTCTTATGCAAAAAAATATTTTTTTTTTATTTTTTATTAAAAGACAGTTATGAAAATTCTTAAAAACATGTTTAACCGGCTGTAAACCATGTTACTGGCCGACATTCATATATCTTTTTCTTATTTATCTTTAATAAATTTATAACACTTGCAAAAAGTTGAAAAAAATTGGAGTTTTTTTCTGTTTTATTTTATTTTAAAGTGACCATAAAATGGTCTACATATAAAAAAATTAATATACCCTACATTATATTAAAACTATAAACTATAAAACATGTAGAATTATTTCTGTTTTATTTATTTTACTGTAAAATAATCAATGACTTGCAATTACTTATAATGACTTCAATATACCATTTGTATTACTTAGAAGTAGTAGTATTATGTAGATATTGGCACATTGTGTTCTTACTGATAAATGTTTCTGTGATACCTAGCTATCAATACGTTATTTAAGTCATTACTTGTAACTAGTTTTAGTATAAACGCTTGCGTAAAGTACTGATTTCAGCCTGTTAAAATACATATTGAATTAAAATGTTACTGTGTCAGTAGTGAAGTGTCAAAATTATATCATTTAAACTAATTACTAGGCCATTAAAGTTTTTGCAATTTTTAAACGCTTCAGATTTTGGTTCTTCCAAAATCCGAAAAATTTTAAAAAATTTATCACATTTATAAAATTAAAACTTAGCCCGGTTTTATCGGATAATATCTTCCACAATTTATGAGAGCTTTCATTACAAGTTTACCACTTAGTTGAACTATTAAGAAAACAAACTTATTTGAAAACTTTCAAGACAGTATCTACGCGTATGGGGTCTAATAGAAATTGTGTACCGATTTTTACCATTTTCACCAGAATGTTATTTTTTAGTCTAGGAATTACTAAATTTCACGAAAATATAAAATAAATTAAAAAAAATATATATTAACTTTTATGGAGGCTTATAACTTTGGCTATAATGTACTGAATTTACTGATTTTCAATACGAAATTGCCTAGGAAAATGGCCAACGATTTCATGTAAATCGTGTTATATTTGGTTTGTATTTTGGCCGTGAGAGCGTTTTGCACAGACATACCTAGTTTAATCGACTTAAGCTAGATTTACATGATTGAAAATTTCTTCAAAATGTTTCAAACTCGTGTAAACAGCAAATTTTATACAAAAATTATTTATTTAATAACTATTAATAACTTTTAAATAAATAAATTTTGAAGCATTTTGAAGAGCAATTTTGAAGAAAAATTTAATCGTGTAAGCTATATTTACATATTTATTTAGTTGATTCTTAGATGAATTCTACTCAATGTTACACACGAAATGACAAACTTTTAAAATATACAAATAGTGGTTTCGTTTGACTTTTTCCAATTTAAACTATTTTTAAATTGAAATTTTTCAATAATTATAAAAGTTCGAAATTCTCTAATTCTCTATCAAAGCGGGCAACAGTTTTAGAAACCATAATATATTCTATATTAAGACTATATGGTAAAAATTAAAATATACGAAAATTTAAAATTTTTGTAGGAATTTCGTTTTGCTAAATTGTATATTTAAAATCAGAGGTGTCTCCCTTAATTGCTTAACTGCTCTGTTAAGCCAATGTGATTTTATGTCAATCAGATTACACAAATTTAAATAAAAAATATATTGTTTCTGCTCCAATTTACAAATGTACAATATAATGCATAGTTCCTATAAAATCCGGCCACATTGCAGGAGATTTAAAAAAATCTGGTGGCCACATTTTTGTGATTTAGTGATTTTTTTAACATAACTACCGTCATTCTGTCAAGTACTTAAGCAGTGGTAATATATGTGTACCAGTGCTGAGTAATGGAAAATTGTGATAAATTCCATAAAAATCTAATACTGTGTGTTTAATAATTGGTAAAGAGCTAATGCTTGCAAAACTTATTGTAGTTATGCACAGATTGTAAATAAAAATAAAGTGAAACTTTTATTAAAATAAACAATGAACTATACCGATCTAACCCACAATGAGCGTTCAGAAACATACAACACCAGTGTAAATTCGGCAAGCAAAATAAGTGTGGAGACTAGATTTTGCTGAAAAGCATAATGGTGTTGTTATAAAACGGGCTCACATTCTTTACTACAAATTTTAACATAAAAATGGACCGGAATGGAAATTTTATATTGCATAATGCCGACCCAAAATGTAAATTTATATAAATAGATAAATTTGGTGAAAAGGCAAAGGTTTTTGCTTGTTGCTTGTCAATTTGTAGTTAGGGTCTGAAGAACGGCGCTTTTGCTACCTACATGTGATTCCTGATATTTATATAATATAATTCCTGCAAAAACGTTTGCTGTGTCTTATTGGCCGAGACCGCTTTTCAGTTACGTCTTGGCCCGATTTAACCCGTCATTATTAAGAAGTTGTAAAGGTTTGATATCGAGGAACTAGGATGGATGTTTTCCGCCTTCAATATTGGCTTGAAAAAGACTGCACTATTGTTTTATTTTCTACTTATAATAATTTTAGTTGCTTCATTTATCATTTTTAAATATTAATGAATAAGTATCTTTCAAAAGTTTTTATTTTGTTTATTGAAAATAATAAAAATCAACATTTACATAAAAGTGTACTTTGTGCATTTGCACCTTAAGCTAAAGTTACCCAGTCAAACAATTTTAGATAGCTCAAAAATGACCTGCTTGCTGCCCCTGTATTGGCTTACAGTAAAGCTTTAATGTGATGCAGAAAATAAGTAAATGGCTCCTGTATCAATGTAATTAAAATTAACTGATGCAGAGAAGCAGGTTGTAAGCGAAAAATGTAGATAATTTTTTAACTTACTCTAATCCCTGAGGCTCAATTTACACGAAGCAATTTTTATTAAAAAGATTGCTTCAATTTTTTCCTTGAAATTTCTTCGGTATTCAGAGAGCTCAATTCTTATAGCTTAAATCGCTCATATTTTTATTTGAGAGTATATATTTGTATACACATATGTAATACGAACAAGAGAGTAACACGAATTGCTAGTACAATCAAGTGTGTACTCGTTTTATCTTCCCCTCACCAGGATGTCTAATAGGATTCAGCTTAGCTTAAAGAATTGCTTCGTGTAAATTGGTACGAGGAAGCAGGTTGTATTGTATACCTGTACCAAAATGCAGATCGTAGGAGGGAATTTAGCTCCTCTTTCTTACAAACATGCTTACAGGTAAGCTCCAATAAGCTGGGTATATACCCATATATCAGAATATAATTATTATTTGAATTAATTTTAACCAAATTAAAGCGTATAACTTTTTTATGAAATTATATTTTATATACCTACATTTAATTCCTATAGTGCGTAACAAATTCGTTACTACTTTCCATACACAAAGAAATCAAAGCTTTGTATTCTTATTACAAAATAATTTTTTTATATTTTCTTAATGACTTAAACATTTGTGGGAGCCTTGCTGGTCAACCGGTGGCCAGTCAGACAACAACAGCCGCTGGACTGATCATACAAGCATGTGTAAATTTAAAGTGGTTTTTAAAGACTTCTGTAGAGTTTTAGAAATATAATTCCTATACACACAATCATATTGTACATATACATGTCTTATGTGTGTATTGTTTTATTTCTTGATCAACTGTTTAACATGTTTTATGTCTATAGAATATTAAATACTACTTCTAATATTTTAATATAAACAAATATTAAAAGTTTTTAAGTTGTCATTGGTTACTGGTTATATGTAGGCGTTTATAAATGATACGTATTTGATATTTAATCCAAGAGTTTTATCAATCTCAAACTTGTTTCTAGTTTGTGTTGGAAATAATAAGTAATTGTTATAGTTTTTATGGTAAAAATTAAGTAAATGTTAATAATAGAATAATTTTTTTTTGAAAAATGCATTGTTATTGTGCTAAGAGTTTTCTTGTAATTCAAACAAACAATTGATTAAAAAATTAGTGTTTATTTTATTAACACATGTTTAGTTATGTAGATTTTAAAATATATTTTAATTAATTTTGTTTCATTTGAAATATTTATAATAAAACATTAAAAAATGTAACCTAGTGTCATAGTATCAATTAAGAATTTCATTAAATCAATTAACTCAAATTAAATCAAAGTTTCTATTTAAAAAAAAAATACAAAATATGAATAAATACATATGATTTCTAACTAAGACTTAAAACTCACTCCCCATTACAGACCTAAGTAAAATATATTAATTGATATATATCTTCTAAACTACTAGAGCTCTTGAAAGTTAATGTAGGTCAAATCTTTAGAGACGACCCAAGCTTTCATAAAATTAAAGTTTGTGACATTCCAATTGAAATAAAAAGAGAGCAACTTGCTCAATATTGACTATCTTAAGCTATGTATAGAACGTTGTCAGATCTTACAATATTGTTAGAAAAATGTTCAGAAAATAACTAACAACCGTGTGAACTTGCGAGTTTAATTTTTATCCTCAAACGTTGGCAGAAAAATGCATTTTCAGAAAACTGTAAGATACAAATATTGTCAGACATCAAACAATCGTGTGAAAACATTTTTTCATTGTAAAATTGTTGCAAGATAATTGTTAAACTTTTTTTATTGTTAGATGTGCATAGTTTATGCGTATGATAATAGTAAAATCGTCAGTGAAATTATTTCTATTTGAAACTCTGTATAAACATACATAAATAACAAACAAAACTGTGTATGGATCAATATACCTGTGATCACATAAAAGTATTATAAAACTTATCTAGAAAGTTTAGGCATGGCGAAGTTTATGGGCTGCTGGTTGCATTGGATAAAAACTTCGCAGATATCATAAAGTTCTTTCGCCCAAACTTTGCGGGTTTGTTTTTGTGTTATTTTGTCTTTATCCTCGCTACTTTCTAGTACATACATATGCAGTTAAAATTGTTGCAGTTTTTACTTTTTATCAAATTTAGCAATGCCTGACAACGAATTTGAAAATTTTTAATATACAACACTCTGGCAACTGTGAGAGCTGACAATTACTGTTGACAGATAAATTTATTGTGTGACAATTGTATTTCTTACAATCGTCTGAACTGGCAATTTACCCTTTGAAACCCGTCCGTACTTAGCTTTAAGTTTTTTAAAGCTTTAAGTACTTAGCAATAGTTAATATGTATATGTAAAGGCTTTAGCCAAGCTTGCATAAAATCAAACTTGCTACATTTCTGCTCTATTTCGTAGCTGGTAGCTTTAACAATTTCTCTGCTTAGATTTTTTTTTTTAAATACAATCTTTGTTGGCTACAACAACTGTCACAGTTTAAATATTACCCATATTACAACAACTAACTAAGTCTGCAAAGGCAATGTTGAAAATTGCCAAAAAAAAAAAAAAAAAAACATTTTTTTCAAAGTTGCGTCTCACATATTTGTTCATATTTTTTTTTCTATTAAATAAATATTGCTGATTCTCAATACCAAACTCATCAGGAGAATAATAAACATTCTGCCGAAATTATATTAATTTTGGTTTTGTATTTAGCAAGAGAGCGTGTTTTACACAGACAACTTAGCTAAACTAACTTAGAATTGCATATGAATCAAAAATTCATAAACTTTCTAGAGTTTTCAATTAATACTTCTTGATAAGTTTAGTCAGGCTTTTAATTTAATTAATATTACTCAAGTATACAAGGGTATACAAATGAGTAAATATTTCAAAATTAGCTAATACAGTTTGATATATTTTGAAATTTTACATTTTTAACTGATTTTTTGGAGACGAATTTATATTCTCTTGAAACCAATTTTTGTTTTAGGTAAGAGGGAATTAATTGCAAAAAATCTATGTGACCAAAAGTGTCAGTGGTAATATCTTTTATCATTTGTCTTGTTTTTTTTTTGTATGCAAGTGTTTAAAACGAAAAAAAAAGATTAAATTTTTTAAATTTTTTCTAAAATAAATTTTAATAAATCTTTATTTTGTTAGAATAGTTAAAAATGAAAGGGGTCTGCAATTATTAAAATTTAAGTGTTAAATTAATGTTGATATGCACCCTACATCCAGCATGTAATAAAAATAGTGAATTTTTGCACGAAAACAAAAAAACTTTATGTTAAAGCGTTTAAATAAAATTTATTCTTATAAATAGTTTATTTTTTTTTATTGAAATATTGAAAATCAAAATATAAAGATTTTATTAAATAAAGACCTTAACCTTAAAAAACTTTTAGGTTAAAAAGTAAAAGGAAATTTTCGAGCGATCTACTTACAAATCTACTAGAAAAATTTCTTATTTTCGTTCGCAATATCCCAAAAGTAATTCTTTAAATTTTGCCACTTTCAACCAAAAAAATTATAAGTTATTTTTATAGAAATATGTAGTCGTGGGCTGATTCCAGCAAAATGTCATAGAATAAATAAACAAATAACAAGGGAACTTACTACAAAATGATGACAATAATGATTGATAATCTTTTTATAGCTTTTTTTAATCATTTTATTGAAAGCATTTTATAATTATGACCTAACAAAGATAAGATATGTTTAAAGTATTTCTTTAATATATAATTAGTAATGCAAGCACAGGAATTTAAAAATATTTAGAAATTAAAACTGTAATTTAATTTGGACTTCGCCTTGCACCCCACATCCAGCATGGGTTTAAAATGAGCAATTTTTGAAGGGAAATTTTTGTGGTCTGAGACAAATGTGTATTATGGATATATTTCAGTTTTAAAACATGTTGCTATAGACACAAATGTTTATAATAACGTTGTTCCCGTCAGCTCAAAAATAAGGACATGTGAACGGATTTAGGAATAATTCATATAATTTATATTAAGTTCGAAAAGTGACAAATGGAGATAAATTTTCTACATTCCTAAGGCGTGTTGATAAAACTATGGAAATATTTTAAAATAACATACTTTCGGATGGTCAATAGTGCAATTTATATTTGATTTCCATATGAATTGCTTTTAAAAGCGTTCCTAATCTTGAAAGAAGATTTGTATTTGTAAGATTCAATGGTTTGATTGTGAACTATATATAGCTAAAATACTCTATTTAAAAAAGGAAACTCATGTCCGGAATTCTCTTACACTAATATATTTAATAGAAATATCTATTTGGAAATATTTAATATGAAGTTAAGGTAAATTTAAAAAAAAACAACAAATGTTTAAATATTTAAAAGTATTTTTAAAAGTATATCTGAAAAGTAGACAAAATTTCTATTCTTTTAATATACCACATTTTTAATAACTCTTTTTCACAAGTCCAATTAAATGTTTTCAATTCAAACTTCCACTTAATAGCATCTCTTTGGTGGAATACCACACAACATTTGTTTTAGTTATTCCTCAAACATTAATTGAAAAAAAAACACATCATGTTAAAGAAGTTATTCAATTTTTTAGAGAAATTTACAAACTTTTTCCGTTTTTCCCTCGATATATGTTAAGGCATGTGTGTGCATGACTGCATGTGTTACAATGATGAAATCAAATATTGTTTTTTTTTGCAGCAAAAAGGTGGAAAAACAAACGATGATGACCGATTGTAATGAAATCAAGAGCTAGCTATACATTAACGTATCTACAACAATAAGATACTTGTACAATAATATATTTTACGCTGTCAATAGTCAATTTTCATGTAACACCACGATGATCATTAATAAAGAACATAAATTGCATTTAAAAGCCACTACAATATTTGAAACTATGACAATATCACAAAAAAAAAAATAAATAACAACAATAATAATGCAGGAAAATAGAGAGAAAACTTTACAGGGATTTCAAAGATTAGTTTCGTTAGTCATACCTTAGTTTACAAAGTAATTGCATTTAAGATTAGTGAGTGTAATGTTCTTACACAAACTTCAGGTGACACCTGAAAAATATGTGAAGTGTTACTGTTTTCGATGACTTAAAAAGTCTTATTTATTTCTAGGAAACAAGTTAATTCAATAAGGACATTTTTCTACTAAAATTAAATTCTTCTACAAGGCTAATTACTAATATATTCTTTTAAAACTCTGTAAAAACTGTTGTTATTTTTGCAATTTTCTTTTATATATATATTGTGTTCGTGTAAATGTGTGTTTCAATGTGCAATATACGTGTAACCAAGCAATCCATCCCAGCCTCAGTCCCAGCCCCAGCCACATGTACTCTCGTTCAAATGTTGCAACGTACGTGTAGGATGACGATCTTGATTGCTCTTATTGACTGGTTGTTTGCGGTTGTTAAAATGTTGTCTATAATGTTAAGATGACTTAAATAAAAATAATAAAAAAAAAAGATCAGAAAACACAAAAAATCAGCAAAAACATCAACTGAAAACGAAGAAAAAAAATCTTAAGAAAATCTCTAACATGTTGCTGTAGCAGCTTCAGCATCAGCTGCCCACTTGAGGATTGCAGTTTGTTAACTCTTACTTTGAGATACAGGCAACAAAATCAACAAAATCCGAGTGATGTACAAGTACTTGTATTGCATGAATACATGCATGCATGAATATACTACAACAGCAATAACAACAAAGTATAGCAACTGCAACATTTAAACATTAAACATCCACTACTCATACGCCCCTCCGGCATTTTATTCTGAATTGAAGCTTGTACCCGTTTTACTGGAGTTTTTTTTTCAAATCTTTCATTTTATTAACATTATTCTAAAAACGGGGAGAGTATGTCAGCATATGAATACAATTGTTTTAACATTAAAGGCTTTTGAGGAGTTTTTTATGAAAGTTTAATTTTTTTCTACAGAAAATGAGGGGGTTTATAAAGGTTTAACGATTTTCTTTAAAAAATGAGAAGCTTTTTAAGATAATTAACAAATGAGGAGAAATAGAAAAGCCTTATTATTTTGTAAATAATATACTAAGATTTTATGAAAGCTTTCAAATATTCTATAGAAAATACTAAGTTTTTATGAAAGCTTTAAATTTTTCTATAAAAAACTCTAAGCTTTTTCGAAAGCTTGAACATTTTCTATATAAAATACTAAGATTTTATGAAAGTTTTAACATTTTCTGTAGAAAATACTAAGCTTTTGTGAAAGCTTTAATATTTTTGATAAAAAAAACTATGCTTTTGTGAAAGCCTTAATATTTTCTATTGAAGCATTAAGATTTTCTACAAAAAGTCTTATGCTCTTAGACAAGCTTTAAAAAAATGGACTTAAGTTTTATGAAAGCTTTTAGGATTTTATATTGCTATCTATATTGTATTGCTTTTATATGTTATAGGTAACACAAAATTCGACTTATATATAATTTATTAAGTGTTTTCTGTTGATTTTGCTCAAACATTTCGTTAAACTTGTTTCCTATATCAGCAATTCAAGAGTAAAAGAGTTTGATTTTAGTTTTTTTTGGGAAAATCTTGTCTACATGTTTAAATTCGATTTTATGTATTCAATTTATAGCGCACAGCTAACCATTTACTAAATAAACATTTATAATACAATTTATTTCAAGTTTAATTTTTGTATACGAGTATTTTCCGTTTGTCTTTGCCACATCATTAGAAATAATTTTTAGTTTGTTGCCAGATTTTATGACGCTTACATACCAGCCACAGTCACAAAATGCGGGCTTTAAAACACGAGCCATATGGCGTATTTTGTTTTGTGTCTCTTTACGTATTGTTTGTAATTTAAGTATAAAAAGACTGAATTTATTTGACAATGTTAATAAACGTTTTATTTTCATTTAGTTGTTAAGACTATAATTTTTTTTTGCTCGTTAATGTGCAAATAGAAATGAATCAGCCAACCAGCCAGCCAACCAACCAGCCTTCCTACGCATTTGCTCATTTCTGAGATTGGTTTTACCCCCCTGTCTCCTGCATACTTAGGCTATTATAATTTAATGTTTACTTATCTCAAAAACCAGAAAATAGTATTCAAAATATTTTTTTCCTGTACGTATATTTCATTACAAGCGTCTTGACCAGTCTAAAAAGTTCACAGACTATTTGTTGTGTGTGCTGAGGTTTCGCCATGCATATATAAAAAAGGAAATTTAAAGTTTAGTCATGCTGAAACCTTAAATCTCTATATTATCCTGTTAATTATGTTTGTATTAATTTTTTATGGTTTTACAACATTTCTTTCTCCTCTCTTTTTGTCTGTATCTAATACTCTAGGTGTTTTTGATCAAGACAAGGCGGAAGTGTTTTACTGCGTTGATGAGATGACGTTGTGTGTTTAACATAAATTCACGGTGACTTTTTAATCCTGTTTGACACTTTGATGTTGATTTTATTTTTACTTACAACATTCAAAGTGACAAATCACTGGTATAAAGCAAATCTAAAATTTATTTGAAATAAAATATTATTATGCATAGTGTAATCATAGAGGTGTTATGAAAAGAGATTTATTGGCTGATTTCTGAGAGTATTTGGAAATAAAAAAAGAGAAAATGGAATAGAAAATATTTTTATAGAACATATTAAACATTTTTCCATGCTTTTGTTGAAGACTTAAAATATTCTATATTCTATAAACATTTTGTCAAAGCTTTCTAATATTCTTAGACAATTAAAATCATTAAGAAAGCCTTAATGTTTTCTGTACAAAATAGAAGCTTTTAATAAAAACTTTATTGTTTTTTTTAGAAATTTTAAGGCTTTAATATCTTTTATAGAAATGTTAAATCTTTAAAATTACCTGTAGAAAAAAAATTATTTAAGAGAGCTTTAAAATTTCCTGTAGAAAATTTAAAGTTTTAAGAAAGCTTTAATGATTTGTATGGTACAATTTAGGCTTTTAAGAAAGCTTTAAAGTTTTGTATAAATATGCAAAGCATTTTACGAAAGCCTTATAGTTTTGTGCAGACAATTTAAAGACGTTTTGAAAGCTTTACAGTTTTGTGTACAAAATGAAAAACTCTTTTTTTTTAATGTTTTTGTTAAAGATTTTAAATATGCTATGGAAAATATTAACATTTTCTCAAAGCTTTCTAATATTCTTAGACAATTAAAATCATTAAGAAAGCCTTAATGTTTTCTGTACAAAATAGAAGCTTTTAATAAAAGCTTTATTGTTTTTTTTAGAAATTTTGAAGCTTTAATATTTTCTATAGAAATTATAAATTACCTATAAAAAATAAAATTATTTCAGAAATCTTTAAAATGAAAAGTTTTGTAAAGCAAATGTAAAGCATTAAGAAACTGCAAATATATATAAAATATGAAACTTTTATAAAAGCTTAAAAATTTTGTGTAGAAAATATAGAGCTGTTAAAAAAGCTTAAGTTCCGTATCGAAATTTAGAATCTTTTAAGAGAGTTGTACATTTTATATACACAATTTAAAGCTTTTCAGAAAGTTTAAAACATTTTTAATGGATGTAATGCTTTTATTAATGTAAAAAAATTAAGCTTTTGCAGTTTAAATAGAAAAGCTTTAATTTAAAATTTTCTGTAATAAATATATAGTTTTTGAGCTTGAATAAAGCTTAAAATATTGAAACTTTAATTGTTGAATATATGAATGAATGAATATATTGAATATATATATATGTTGAATATATATAAAAACTGTTAATAAATAATTTTATATATTAGCCCTAAAAAAATGTCAAATATGATTTTAAGTACTTAAAAGAATGTGTATTTTATTTATTTATAGCCATAAAAACATTCCTTATACATAAAATTCAATAATTAAAACTAAAAAAGTTTCCTTTTATCATTAAAAAAGTGTTTGAACAACAAAATAATAAAACCTTATTTGAAATACATTTGACAATAGAAGGCAATTAGTTTCGATATAATAAAAATCACCACATGTCATTCGCATGCAAACACAATGACATACTAAGAAAAAAAAGGAGTTCTTCTAGGCACATTAAACTCTAAAAGAAATAAATGCCATGTAACATAAAAGGAATTTGAATTTTTCTGTATGATTACAAAAAAAAAATTACATAAAATCCACAAAATCCCATAAAATAGAAAAAAAACTAATAAAAAATACTCTCCCTACCTATAATTACTAAATGAATGCATTTTTTGTTTTAAACAACAAACAACCAACAGCAGTAAAAATGCATTTAACAAATGCTTTAATGTAAAACTCATAATAACGCTTAACATACACAAGTACTCAGACAACAAATAAAACATACATATATAAAAACTGAATAAAATTAAGTGTAAAAATGTGGCCTGTGAAATGTTGAAATGCATTAAAACCCCTTCTTGGCCACACAATTTAAATAAAAATCATTGGGAACACACAAACTCAGAGGATTTTACGTGAACACTATTTAAAATGCCATCAATGTTTAAGTATGAATTTGTTTTTTGTATTTAATATGGACTTATATTGTTGAGTTGTTATAAATATGTGAGAAGCACAGTGGATACTATGGAAAATTATAAAAATTTCAGTTTTTTATTTAAAAATTATAAATAAAATCCCCTTTGTACTGCAGAACAATTTCCTGTTAAGTATTAAAGTGTAGAGATTTGTTTGCTCAATATGTTCCACTGTGTTTTAAATTGTTGTTGTTACTGTTTTAATAATGAAAAAAGAATAGTACAAAAAAGAGAGATACATATTCAAATAAATAATTTACATACAATGTAAGTAACAGGAACTTTGTTTTCCAAAAAGGGGCATATTGGAATAATAACATGGAAATTTTGAGATTTTACTAACTGACTATCAGAAATTTGGTGGACTGTCTCTACACTACATAATGTGACAACACGAACTCGTATTCGAGCGGATCGTTCAAGGAAAAATATTTGCTTTGGCAACTGTTTCTATTTCGTTCGAAATTGCTTTAAAATTTAAAAAAAAATACTGCGAAAATGTTGAAACTCTCAGTGACATTTTTTAAAATTTTTTATATTTTCAGTCAACATAGTCGTACTTCTGAGACCGCTATTAAGAATTTGTTTTATAAATTTGAGTCGATTGGCTGCCAACATAGTGTGACAACACTAAAGTGTGTGTTCGATCTGATCGTTGAAATTTTGAAAATATTGGAGCCCTGAGCTGCAGTGTTGTAGAAGAACCGAATTTGTCAATTCCTTTACGTTTTCAACAATTGGGGCTATCTACATCAAATTTAGCTTAAGGATTTTTATTGAAGCCTTACAGCATATAACTAGTGCATGAATTGAAGCCGGCTGACCATTCAATTCGCCATAATCGCTGTATTCATTCAAAAACACCCCAATTGTGTTTCTGAAAGAATAATTTATTCCGACGAAGTTTAATGTCATTTTTCTGGATACGTCAACAAGCTAAATTTTCGTATTTGGGATTCTGAAAATCTAAGAATAATCATTTGAGTGCTAAACGTGTCACTGTAAGGTGCTCTATGTGGCCTGGAAATGCAAGAATTCGACTGGAAATACAGTTACTGTGAATGGATTACGCTATCGATAGACGTTAACAACAAAAAGTTGGCCCATTATTGATGATATGGTTACTACAGACGTGTGGTTTTAAGAGAACTTGTTACACAGATAGCGAAACAATAAATAAATTCAAACAAAATTTTCCAATTGTAAAATTCCGAAACGCAGCCGTTAATTTCCCTTCCCGATCATGTGATTTAACACCATTGGATTATGTTTTGTTAAATATAGAGTCTATACAGAGCCAAACGAATTGATAGCAACCTTAAAACTTATAGTCTGTGATGTTATTAACGAAACAGAAAGCAGGGGCCAAATTACCGCATTCGATATCGTGTAAAATTGATCGTAATTTTCTTATTTGAGATTATGGCATTCGATATCGAGCAAGAAATTTAGTACATTTTACGATAGCTCATTCGATGACGAATGTGGTAATTTGGCCTCAGATGTTGATAGAAACTTTTCTCTGTTCGATACAATTTTTCATTTATACTTGCAAAACATTAACTAAACAAATTTAAAAGACTTTCAAATAAGTTCTTTATTTTCTTTTATTTCGAAAAACAAAGTTCTTGTCGAAAAACTCGTTATATGTATGTGTTTGATTGGAAATGTGTAGTTTGCATTTATGTATGTATATGTATTATATATGTATGTTTTAAAAGATAAACAATAGCTTGTAGTTGTTGTGAGACAGCTAAATAAACAAACACCTCACTCTAACAACAACAACAACAATACAATGACAAGTTCAATGGCCAACATTTTTAACTACAACAATAAACAAAAATTTATGTATGTATGTACTCGTAAAAGCATATAAATACAAAATTATGCCTGGAATACATAAAGCTTTTAAGCTCCCCTTTACATAAACATTCGTACATTGAAAAATACATACATACTCGTACATATTTATGTTTGTACCTATGTATATGTTAGTGAACATATGCATCGCCTTGGTTTCATTTGTGATTGTTATATTATTGAAATTGATATCATGTGTATGAACAAGGAGTGCGATCACATATATTTTTTATGCAAAATCTAAAATGGCACAAAAACGTGTCAATTGCAATATATTTGCTGTTTTTTTTTCTACTTTTTTTGTTGGTACTTTTGCTTTGTATCTCTACTTAGTTATTATTATGCAAAATGTCAAATAATTTCAAAAAAATTGTAAAGAAGAGGGATTGTTTTGTGCATTTCTTTGTTTTAGATTTTTGAAAACAATCCAAAAAATATTAAATTTCAGAACTTGTCATGTAAACAATATTATAAAAAAACAAGTCCGGGTACAAATTAAGGTTTAAAAGAGTTGCTAGCGCAATCAAAATTAATAAAGCTAAATATAAGCAAAATTTTATTTTGAACAAATTGTAATATAAGCTAAAATAAAAAATTCCTATTTTATTAATGAACTTCGTTTAAACTTAAATTTAACCAGAATTTTCTAATTTTCCACTTGAAATTGTCTATAACTAAAACGTAAAACATATAACATTTGTATTTTTTCCCCTTAACATCAGCTGCTAAATATTTTCAAGCCTACCTACTAGCCAACAACAACCAGTTTAGAATTACCCAACATGATTTAAACAAAAAAAAAAAAGCAGAATATCTCATGGTGTTTAGTTGCAATTGAACGAACTCCTTTAGTAGTCGTAACTCACATACCAGAAAGAATTCTAAAACTACTTACCAACCAACCAGCAATCTAACTACCAACAAAGAAAGACAACCCGGTGAATGATCATCATCTCAACATCTATAAAAGACGATTTATGCAAATGTAAAACGTGATTGATGGCTGGTAGTTGTAGATCAAAACCTTTGGACGGTCGCAAAACAAAAAAAAAAAATGCAGCCACAAAATGAAACCAAAGAATCTAAGCTAAAACTACTAAATGAAGTGGAAAATATAGAAGAAGATGGTACTGATTTGTGTTAAAAATGAAAAAAATAAAATCGGCTGCTAATATTTAAGTAGACAACAAGTGTTGAATGATTTTCGTTTGTTTTTTGTTGCTATGAAATTTCAAAATGAGTTGAGGTTTGAAAATGCTGGTAACTAAATTTATGTTAAAACGAAAATTTTGTTTGTAAAGAATTTTCATAAATTAATGCAATAACGAGGTATGCTTAAAAATTATTCTTGAAAAATTACTCTGGCAACCGAAAATTTACTCGACAAAAAGCAAATTCTCGAGAAATTTTCTACAGAAATTGCCAATTCTCGAGAAATAGCAAATTTTCGAAAAATTCCAAATTTGAGAGATATATAAAATTCGCAGTAAATGGCAAATTTTCGAGAAATAATAAATTCTAGGGAAATAGAAAATTCACAATAAATAGCGAAATCTCGAGAAATTCAAAATTCTCGATAAGTAGCAAATTCTCGAAAAACAGTAAATCCTCGAGAAATAGCAAATTCTCGAAAAATTCCAAATTCTCGAGAAATAGCAAATTCTCGAAAAATTACAAATAAATAGCAAATTCTCGAAAAAAACAGTAAATTCTCGAGAAATAGAAAATTCTCGAAAAATTCCAAATTCTCAAGTAACAGTAAATTCTTGATTAATAGCAAATTTTCGAAAAATTACAAATTTTCGAGAAATATCAAATTCTCGAGAAACAGCAATTTCGCAATAAATAGCAAATTTTCTAGAAATAATAAATTCGCATTAAATAGCGAAATCTCGAGAAATTCCAAATTCGCGGTAAATAGCAAATTCTCGAAAAACAGTAAATTCTCGTAGAATAGTAAATTCTTGAAAAATTCCAAATTTGAGAGATATGCCAAATTCTCGAGTAAAAGAAAATTCTAGAAAAATTTAAATTTAAGAGATATATAAAATTCTCGAGAAATATCAAATTCGCGAAAAATAGCAATTTCGCGAAAAAATAGCGAATTCTCGAGATATTCTCTAGAGATAGCAAGTTCTTGAAAAATATCTAATTATCGAGAAATTTACTTTCAAAATACCAAATTATAAAGTAATTTACTCCCAAGAAATTTACTTTAAATAGCAATTCACAAGAAATTTTCTATAAATAGCAAATTCTAGAAATGCAATTTTTTTGAACAGCTAATCACTAAAAAAAAAGCTCTAATCCCAAATCTTAAGAAGCCAACCCACGTATTCATACCAACAAAATGCTATTGCAATTGTTCAGCTATTTTTCTTATAATGCTTTAACAAACCCAAAAAGAAAATAAAAAAAAGATTTCCTTAGTGACTTTTTAACCTTAAACAAACCGTGGCGTCACTCATCACCAGTCGCCGCCACACGTAATAAATTTCCATAATGAGGTTCAACTAAACGCGTGTAATCATACACTTTTTCCCAGTACAGACAAGTACAAACGAAACGAAATTGACGAAATAGCTGACGTACCTAAATGGCTAACTGACTGACTGACAGACTGCATGAAAGACTAGCCAACTAAGTGATGAATACAGTAAGAGACAACAACCACCAACTAACCAACCTATAACTTAAACATTATAGTAGACATGTGTGTAGATGCAACAAATAGAAATGAAAAATATTTTCTTTTTAATGGAAATGTTAAAGAAAATTATTACAAGTCATGTTTCTTGCCAGTTACAAAACAAACAAAAAAAAAAAACAAGAAAATCATACAATTTTTATTTGTTTAAGGATTAATGCTGAAAGTTGTTGGTTGATAAAATAAACGTAAATTTTAAATTTATACGTTTCTTTTCATTTCCTTAAGGCTTTGTTTTCCAGGCTTCTGCTTTTAGAATTACGACCAATAACAATTCTTGCATGTGTGGGGATTGTATGTACATAGCTTGAAACTTGAAACCGGATAGTTATGCCTAGATTTATTGCCATGTTGGGTCATTTGATCATCTGATGATGAAAATTCAAATAGAAAATTAAATTTGCATGCTTTCGATTTTTATATTTAGAAAGATTTTTTCTTACTTACTTTTTTTCTTCTACATTGTTTGCTTTTACAACAAAGTATTGATCTCTCCCGTAGCATCATTAAATTATCTCTACATATATATAGCAAATAATTCTAGGGAATTAAAGGTTGACTGACTGGGAAGAGAAGAATAAACAAGTAAGAAAGTATAGTCGGTCAAGCCCGACTATACCAGTATAATAGCCTACACCCTGTACGGGTGTAAAAACAGATTTTTAGAAATGGTCTCTATATGGAAGCTATGATCTGTTATGGACCCATTATCCAACAATTTAGTGGGATGACTTGTGTGCATATAAAAATTTTTTTTATTAAATTTATACATGTTAAAGTGATTTTTGAAGGGGGTCTTATATGGGAGCTTTGAGTAATTATGGACCAAGCGGTATATATGAAACTCATTTGTGTTGAATTGTATTTGGTTACTAACATTTCTAAGAGAGTTATGCTCTTTAAAGTGATTTTCGGCAGTGGACCTTATATGACAGCTGCGACCAATTGTGAACCGATCTACACAAAATTTGTAATTAGGCTAATGTAATGTAATTAGAGAAATATGTTTGGATACTTGCATAAATCAAACATTTGTGACCGATAAACCCCTATTTCGGCCTAGTAGAAATAATGAACCCATTTCAATCAATTGCAAACCCAACTGTCGTTGAACCGAAAAATATCATGCACAAAATTGTATGGAAATATCTTCCAAATTGCGACCTTTACTCTGCGCCTAAGGTTTACATGAACAGCCAGCCAGACGGACGGACATCGTTAAATTGACTCAGGAAGTGATTCTGGGTTAAGTTGAATGTTGGACTAGTATTTTTTGGCTTTAAGAACATCAGAACAAATTCCTCCCAACTATGGTGGTGTAGGGTATAAAAATTAAATGGAAAATAAAAAGAAAATATTAATACATAAAGGATTAAGCAATTTTAAGGACGCTTCAAAAATAATGTTCGAGAATATATTGCAAACTCTCGAGAAGTTGACAACAAAAAAGGAATTTTTTGAGAATTGCCTACAAAATAGCAAATTCTCGCGTAAAAAAAGAAAATTTACGAAGAACTTACTAGAAAAAAGAAAATTCTAGAGCAATTTACTAAAAAATTCTCAAGAAAACTGACTACAAAACAGCAAAATCTCGAGGAATTTTCTGGGATATAGAAAAATCTCGAGGATTTGACTACAAAATGGCAAATTCTCGAAGAATTTACTAGAAAATATAAAATTCTCAAGGAAACTGACTACAAAATAGCAAATAATTGAGGAATTAATAGAAAATAACAAATTCTCGAAAAATTTACTAGAAAATATAAAATTCTCTAGGAATTTAACAGAAAATATAAAATTACCGAAGAAAATAAAATATTCTGGAGCAATTTACTAAAACCTTCTCAACAAAACTGACTACAAAACAGCAAAATCTCGAGGAATTTTCTGGGGAATAGAAAAATCTCGAGGATTTGACTATTAACTAGCAAATTCTCGAAGAATTTACCAGAAAATATAAAATTCTCAAGGAAACTGACAACAAAATAGCAAATAATTGAGGAATTTTCTAGACAATAGAAAAATCTCGAGGATTTGACCACAAATTCTCGAAGAATTTAAAAACCATAAAATTCCCAAGGAAACTGACTAAAAAATAGCAAATAATTGAAGAATTTTCTAGACAATAGCAAAATCTCGAGGAATTGACCACAAAATAGCAAATTCTCGAAGAATTTAAAAAACATAAAATTCCCAAGGAAGCTGACTAAAAAATAGCAAATAATTGGGGAATTTTTTAAACAATAGAATAATCTCGAGGATTTGACCACAAAATAGCAAATTCTCGAAGAATTTAAAAAACATAAAATTCCCAAGGAAGCTGACTAAAAAATAGCAAATAATTGAGGAATTTTTTAAACAATAGAAAAATCTCGAGGATTTGACCACAAAATAGCAAATTCTCGAAGAATTTAAAAAACATAAAATTGCCAAGGAAACTGACTAAAAAATAGCAAATAATTGAGGAATTTTCTAGACAATAGCAAATTCTCGAATAGTTTACTGAAAAATCTTGAGCAATTTACAACAAAATATATAATTCTAGAAGAATTTATTAAAAAATAGCAAATTCGTAAATTCGTATAATAAAAAATCTGTAGGAATTCCCAGCAAAATATAAAATTCTAGAGAAATTTATTAAAAAATAGCAAATAAATTATTTAATAAATTACTATAATTCGAAATTAAAGACAAATTTTTCGGTAAATAATAAATAATTGACAATTTAAATTCTTTTGATATTACAATATTTACCTTATTTTATCTGATTGATTTTATTGGCAAACATTTGCTCATATTCACGGACTAAATTTTTATTTATATATCTTACAATTTTCTCAATATATTTATATATACATACAGATTTTTTTATTAATACACGAAAACGATAAATTTCATATGTCACCCTACCTATTTGCCATTAATATGTAAATTTTCCTAGTTTTTTTTTTCTTGTAAAAATAAATGCAATGTTTGCTAAATAATTTAAAAAAACTTCTGGTATTTTTACTAACTAAACTTCAATGACAGTTAGAAATAAACAATTTTAAAATTGAAAAACTAAATCACAAGTCATTACAAACCAAAACCTTAGCCATTGAAGGCATCAAGGCCAATTATAGACCATGAACTCATTGGCAATTAAGCAGCAAATGTTTAATAAATAAGTATTTATAAGAAGCAGCCTTTTGTATTTTAAATGTACCACAAATAGAAACAAAGTAACGTTTGTAAAATGAATTTGTGCTACTCAAAACTACTGTTAAATAAATGGAAAAGTTATTAAGACAAATCTATATGAATCATTTGTTAAATTTAAAAAACATGACCAACTTTAGTTTTTTTTTTCAACTGGTTATTTAATATGATAGAGCAAACATTTAAACATACAAATGCAAATTGTGCTAAACAGTTGCACATATTCATATTAACAAACAAGGTTGGGTTGTTAAATTTAAGCAACAAAAAACTTAACACTCCATTCAGATTTAGGGTATGTTAAACATGAGAGCTTTTGCCACATGGTGTATTAAGTACCAAGTGGCATAAAACATAATTACCCAATGTTTTTTTTCTTACATAATAATGTTAAGGTTAAAAATAAATGGGAAATGTTATAAAAAAAACATGAATTATTCAAAATCAATTGAGCCTTTTTTTAATTTGAAAACGTTACAAATTTCAGAAAAAATATGTTATATGTTATTCTATGTTATTTTAAAATTGATTAGCAAGCACTTGAATTTACAATTTACTATATGTTCTGGGAATAATTTATAAAAATTTTTAATTTCTAATTGACTCACCAATAGTTACATTGAATTTTACTTACCTGAAAATAGAAGAAACAAATAATTTTAATATTGTAAAGTTATTAATTTTTAGTTAAATAAAATTTAAAAGTAATTAAATAATAAGAAATTTTATGCTAAATGTAAAAACACTCGCAGAATAAATGGAAAAGTTTACTATAAACAAAAATTTATTGAAAATATTGAACATTTTTTATTAGAAGCAAATCCTCGAGAACTTAACGCAAATTATCGAAAGCTTTATTAAATATTAAATTCTGGAGAACTGTGCAAATTCTCTGGAAGTTTATTACAAACAGCAAGTTCTCGCGAAAAGCAAATTGTGAAGAATTTAACTCAAATAGCAAATTCTGGAGAATTAACTCAAAACAGCAAAGCCCTTTACTTAAGTAGCAAATTCTGGAGAACTAAGCAAATTTTTTGGTAGTTTACTAGAAACTGCAAATTCTCGAGAACTTAGTTAAAAGCAAATTATAAAGAATTTAACTTAAGTAGCAAATTCTCAAGAACTTAACTTAAATATGAAATCAAAATTTAATATAAATAGCAAGAATAAAATTGCTTGCTAATAAATTAACTTTAAATAGCAAATGCCAGAGAAATTTATTAGATGTATGCTTAAAAAAAGCGGGACTTTTACATATTTTTAGCTTTTGTTTGTACAATTTAACTTTATTCATACTATTGACTATTGTTAGCTGTAACCTTTCATCTCAACTTTCTGGCAAAATATATGGATTCCGCGCTAAAAGAACTGCTCATACTTTGAGGCCAGGAACTAATCAATCCAATTTCGGATACCCTGTTTTGAAATGAAGCGTATTCTGCATCGATCGAAACAAGTATCATTCGGTCGAAGCAAGATCTGAACTATAAGGCGGTTGAGGCAAAACTTCCTAACCATTTCTTTCTAATTAGTTTTTAACAAGCATTGCAACATATCGCCGAGCATTGTCATAATAGAATATTATACTTTCTCGTCTGGCCGCATATTCTGGTAGTCTTTTGGTCAAAGCTCGTTTCAAAAGAATGGTCTGGCCAGATGTCAACAGTCTTTTAAGGTCTCCCGACTTCAATTTATATGGTACTCAAATTCTGGTAACATGTTCTACATCGATCGAAGCAAATAGTAGTCGGACGTGGCAAGGCAAAATTTTGCTGCCACTTATTTCTAAATAACAGTTATTACAAACTAAGGCCAATCATTGCAATGCTGGTATACGAGTATAACGCTTTCGTGTATGGCCGCATCTTTTTGGCATTTTACGGCCAAGGCTCGCTTCAAACAAATCAGTTGCATTTAGTACAGGTTCACTGTGATGGCCTGGCCAGGTGTGAGCAGCTCATAATAGATAGGAACCTTTCGATCCCACCAAACTCAGAAAATTAGCTTAGTGTCATGGATATTTAGCTTTGACTGGTTGGCCAAGCTTCACTTACGATTTCATATTATTTTATTAATTTATTTATTAATATTTCTTCAGCATTAATGATTTGGTGTGAAAATTATTGATTTTTAAAGCGTTTGCGTGGATTTCGGCCAAGGTCTTTTGGCTTAAATTCATAAGGTACAAGATTCTGATTTTACATAATTCCTGCTGCTCTCAAACGTTTTGAAATTGCTTGTTTAGTTTGTTTGTGGATCTTTGTGAAGCAATGCATCCAATTCTTGGTCTTTAAACTTTTTTGACTGGCCTGGGCGATCTTTTTCACTACTTTTGAACCGCACAAACCATATCTCGCAATCTCGTTGAAACCGATGACACAGATTCACTATAAGCTTTGATTAGTGTTCTAATCGGTGCTCTTCAGCGGTTCTTTTATCAAATCAAAGAAATAAAGAAAAACTCCCCGTCTATGACGCTTTGTTATCTCTGAACTGTGAAGTTTTTGAAGCAAAATAACTATAGCTATGTATACACGATCGTCAGATATTACAACGTTTTCAGATCCAGCAATGTGCTAGCAATGTACTGACATTGAAAAATTAGCAAAAGGTATATTGTCAGTTTAGACGACTGTAAGAAAACTAACAATTTCATTGGCACACAATTGTCACACAATGAATTTATCTGTCAACCGAAATTGTCAGTTCACGCGGTTGTCAGATTGTTGTGTGGCATTGTCAAATTCGTTTTGCAGCGCTGTGTGTGTTTAAAAATTTTAAATATTGTAATGAAACAAAAAAGAGCAATTGAAACCATTTTATCTGAACTCTATGAAATAGGATTCATCAAAAGATATGTCGCTATACATTTTTTATTTTCTTTAATTTAATTCTTAAATTTTCTTCCACTTTTTTCAAAATTTTTATTAATACACACTTGTTTGTTTATTTGTTTATTTATGTATATACAGAGTTGCATTTAGAAATAATTTCTATATGCTGCCATTGGCAGATGCATAAACTTTGCACATACGATAATGAAAAGTATTTGACAATTGTCTTAAAACAGTGACAAAATTGTGTGTTTATGCGATTGTTAGATGTCTGACAATATTTTTGTCTTCCAATGTACTGAAAATGCTTTTTCTTACAACGTTGGAAGGCAAAAATTTTAAGTTTACACGGTTGTTAGACATTTTTCTGAACATTTTTCGCACAACGTTGTAATATCTGACGATCGTCTATATATAGCTTAAGTGAGAATATATTACAGATATGTACCCTTCAAAATAACATACTCGTATTAACTTACTAAAGACAAAAGTTATTAAACATACGTCATCTGTTATGAATCACGCATTTTTAAGGCATACACCCAATACTATAAATAGATAATTTATGAGAAATTTACTGTAATTGGCAAATTGTCAAGAAATTTACTAAAAAATAGCAAATAGCTAGCTAATATTTAAGAAACCACTTCAAAATAAATTCTCGAGGACTTAGTAAATTTCTCGAGAATATGTTATTTTTAGACAGTTCTCTAGAAATTTCCTATAAATAAAAAGTTGGCTAGAAAGTCAACGTTTCACTGTTCCATGGGAACCATTCATTACCAAACAACTACTATTTTTAGATGAATCAAGCAACAACTTGCTTCGTTCTAGTTTAGATGACTAATTTGTAAGAATTGATTTAAAAATGCAAACTTTACTCCTGTTGTAGGCGTATTTGGTACACAGCACAGCAGCAGTAAAAAACATACAATCTTCTTTATGTGAATTAACTGCACCATACAAGTGCATTGACACCAACTAACATTCTTCTAATCTTGGCTTGTTCTATAACCATTAAATTGTGTTTTATTTTTTTTACCATTTTTAATGTGTGCCGTAGTACAACTCATGTAAACTTAAAAGTTTTTTACGTTACAAGTAAATACAAACAACATATTTCTGTTATGTTGGGTCATTAGGATTTTGTTACAAATTCTTGGCTGTAGTTGTGTTAAATTTACTTAAAAAAACTAAGTAATTTATTTCTTTGTTCTACATTTGAGATAAACATTTTGAAGAATGTTGCACTAACTGCATTTGAAATCTTCACTTTACTGAGATCTTCTTAAACAGCAGGTTTATTTGTCTTTAAGTAATTTGGTTTTTTTTGTTGTTTTGTTAAGGCGACTACAAATGCGTTTAATTAGTAATGTTTGACATGACTATTAACATTTGTACATTTTAACACATCTAACACTATTAAAATTAGTTCAGTTTTTTTTAGGTTTAAGGGAATGTGTGTGGTTTGACTAACGGCAAAGAGTTTTCATTTTAAAGTATAAAAAGAAATATAAGACAAAATAAGTAAGTAAAGGTACGGTCACACTTGGCAAATATTTGCCGAAAAAAGACGTAACCACTAAATAAAATATATTTGAATTTGTTTATTTATTAAAAAAATAACTTCGTTTATTTAGAACGAGATAGGACAAATATTAGTTCTATAAAAGTAGACAACGCCAAACAAATATGTGCTAAAACAAGTGGTTACGCTTTTTTTGAGTAAATATTGGCCATGTGTGACCATAGCTTAAGAAATAAAACTATTAAAGAAAATAATATTTAATAAGGAAGTTTAAGAATTCAAAAGTATTATTTATATTTCACTGAAATTTAAAGCTACTCAATCACAGAGATATATAAAACATTACAAACACATCGAGCCTTAACTCCCAGAAAGACTTAAACAACAAAATATTTGAATTTTGGTTTACAGTGAAAGTCGATAATTTGTTTGTTTAAATTGCAATTAGAAAATTATTCAGAATTACAAAAATGCTTATCTAGTAAAGTTTAGTGTTTTGCCTTTAAGATGTTTTCGCTGTTATGGCCACATTTGTATGTAAATAATGAAATGTTTTCTATATACCACTTTTGGAACTTATTTAAATATATCCAAGTCTAGAAATCCTTTTAATTGCACATAAAATATTGAAAAAAGTACCTTCTAAATTTAATGAACTTTAATTGTATTTTTCATATTCCCCAATTAAAAATTTATTAACACTTTTAACATCTTTAAAATTGAATAAAAACTTTTTTAGTGGTTGTCAACTTTTTTTTTTTTGCATAAAGTGAAAGTTGAGACCAGTCCAACCAGCAAAACAAACAACCCAAACCGAAAGTCTGTCTGGTCATTATATTTAAAAATTAATGTGCAAATGTTTTATAAGTATGATGAAAATATATTTTTATTTATTATCTTCTTGTGATTACTATAAAATTAACAGAAATAAAAGAAAATCTGTGCAAATATGCAACAAACCAGAAGTGCTCGAATGAGTATTTCACAAAAAAAAAAAAAAACAAGTAAGAAAGTATAGTCGGTCAAGCTCGACCACATAATAGCCTACACCGATTATGAGAGTAAAAAAAGTTTTTTCCGAAATGGTAGCGCCCATAGTAATGTGACTTCTGTTCATTTTCAAATTATTTCCATTAAATTTTACCTTGATATCAACACTTGTAAAGGATTTGAAAGTTGAAGGGTTTTTCAGAAGAGGGTGTTATGAATAATTATGAACCGATGATTTTTTTATATATGAAACTTAGTTGTTTTGAATTTTATTTAGATACCAACATGGTCATTAAAGTGATTTTCGGAAGTGGGCCTCATATGGCAGCTATGACTAATTATGGATCGATTATCATACAATTGGACATAGTGATTTGTGTATATATGAAACACATTTATTTTGAATATTATTTGAATGTCAACATTTTCAAGAGTGTTATGCTTATTAAAGTGATTTTCGGAAGTGGACCTTACATAGGAACTTAGTCAATTATCAACCGATCTGTACGAAATTTCTAGTTGTGATTAGGATTCATATACAACTTCTTTGTGTTGAAATTTGTTTGGATACGTGCATGAATCAAATAATTTACGACCGATAAACCCCTATTTCGGAAGGACATTTCTATGGGGCCTAGGTGCAATAATAAAGCCATTCCAACCTAATTTTCTTTGGTTCTAAACAATATTTCATACTAAATTTTATCGAAATAGCTTCAAAATTGAAACCTTTACATGGACAGCCCGCCACCCAGCCAAACAGATGGACGGACGGACATAGTTTAATCGACTCTGAAAGTGATTCTGAGTCTATCCTTATACCTTAAGGTAGGTGTTAGACTAATATTTTTGAGTGTTACAAACATCAGCACAAATCCAATAAAGCCTTCCTACTATGGTGGTGTGTAGGGTATAAAAAACTAAACGCATAACCCACATGGTAATACTGAATAAAACCAAATGTGTTTAAATGTCTGTGAATTTTATTTAAAAACTAAACGCAAAAAATGGAACGTGTTTTTTTTTTTTGTAAAATATTATCGTTTATCATTTATTTTCGCATAATCATTATTATCTTTTTTTAAGTTTTTTCTTGTGTGTTTGTACCTACATTTAGAAAAAATAAAAATATTTTTAAATATTTTTCCGCCTTTGTTGTAAATGCTTGACTTCTTACAACAAATTAAATTTATTTCTGTTTTTATTATTTAGTTCTTTTATTCGACCTTTTTTAATATTCTTTATTTTCTTTTTCAAGCAATGAGGTCACTTTTAATATTTATATAAAAACGTTCTATATATTTATATCCAATATTTCGTTATCTCAATGGATAACTTCTTCAGGGATTTACAATTTGAAAATTATAATATAATGTAGAATTGAAGTATGCTTGAAAAAGAAATTAAAGAATATTCCTGTTTTTTTTTTTTTTTTATTAAAGGGTGGTTAAATTTTAAGGGCCGATGTTGATTTTGAATAAAACACAAACTATTTAGGAAATTATTGTGCCACGGCGGCACACCTCCATCCGATGGTCCAAATTTTCGATGACCCTGAGGCATAATGGAGGTTCTATGCCGTTAATGTGCCGAATTATCTCATCCTTTAGCTCTTGAATTGTTGCTGGCTTATCGACGTACACCTTTTCTTTCAAATAACCCCAAAGAAAAAAGTCCAACGGTATCAAATCACATGATCTTGGCGGCCAATTGACATCGCCATTACGTGAGATAACACGGCCATTGAATTTGTTGCGCAAAAGAGCCATTGTTTCGTTAGCTGTGTAGCAAGTGGCACCGTCCTGCTGAAACCACATATCGTCCACATCCATATCTTCCAATTCGGGCCATAAAAAGTTCGTTATCATCTCACGATAGCGAACACCATTCACAGTAACTGCCTGACCGGCCTCATTTTGGAAAAAATGCGGCCCGATGATGCCGCCAGCCCATAAACCGCACCAAACAGTCACTCTTTGTGGGTGCATTGGTTTTTCGACAATCACTCTTGGATTCTCATTCGCCCAAATGCGGCAATTCTGTTTATTGACGAATCCACTGAGGTGAAAATGTGCCTCATCACTGAAGATGATTTGCTTCGAAAATTGATCATCCACTGTTGCCATTTCTTGCCACCATTCTGCCCGTGCAATTGTTGGGCACGACGACGAGTTGAGGTGGACGGCTCTTCAGCCACACTATCGCGAACAGCAGCAATATTTTCTGCAGTACGAGCTGTACGAGCATGTACTGGTGTTCTCACATCTTCTACAGACCCGGTTTGCTCGAATTTTTCCACGATTTTTGCGATTGTACGCACATTTGGACGATCAAATTGACCAAAAAAATCACGAAGTGCACGATATGCATTTTGATTTGAACGCCCATTTTCATAATAAGTCTGGATAACTTTAACACGTTGTTGGATTGTGTATCTCTCCATGGTTCAAATTGAGTAAGTCTGAAATAGAGAAATGTCAAATAAAATTCGGAAAAAAGCTTGGCGTTTAGGTGTGGTTCACATTCAACATCGGCCCTTACAATTTAACCACCCTTTATTTTTGTTTGTTACCAACATAATTAGCAATTTTAAAGCATTATTGTGAGAAAACTTGAAACTAGTTTAAATTATTATTCATTAATTCTGTTACCGTGTTACTTAAGTTACTAGACTTTGTTTTCCACTGCTGAGGTTTTGTGTAACCTTCGTAATATCATACATACAGACATATTTTGTGTTAATTAGTTTTTAAGTAATTGTTATATAAGTGTTCATAAAAAAATGTTTAAAATGTGCTTTAAAAAAATTCTATTAAAACCAAGTATAGCTTTTGGTAATAAAAAAAAAACTTAACTCAGTATGTGATTTTTTTTAGCAATTTTTAGAAATTAATATTATATATTCGATATACATACATATGTAAATTTGAAAATGGTTTCAAATCCAAATGATAGTTAAGTTGCATTAACAGATTGGGAACAATTCAAAATAGATTTATATTTATAAATTAAAAATGATAATTTAAATTTAAACTTGTTGTAACAAAATTGATATTATCTTTATTTGAAAATAACTTTATTAAGAATTGTGTTATTTTCAATAAAAATTTATCGAAAAATTTATATTTTAGATTTCTCGTTCAATTATTTCAAATTCTTAGTCATGACTTTTAAAAATGATATAAAATATTTACCATTATTGTGGGTACGAACCGAGTTTTTAAAAGTCATGACTAGAATTTTACGTGGTATAAAAAAATTATTAACAACAAAAATGTAGCCCCTACAGAGCCATGAACACAAACTAATATGATCGGTCTAAAGATACACAGTGAACAAAATACAAAAGGGCGTGAACAAAATACAAAAAATTATTTCTAGAATTACTTTTACATTATCTTTAATCCTAGGGGGTAACTGACACACCTTTTTTTCGAGCCAAAGTTTTTGAATAATTATAAAAATTGTATTAACTATCCCAGAAATTTATTTTCAGTCTATATACCAATAGGCTATCCATTGTGATAGCGAAATATTGGATATATAAATATATAGAACATTTTTATATAAATATTAAATTGCTGACCTAATTGCTTGAAAAGAAAAGAAATTATAGAATATTGAAAAAAGGTCGAATAAAAGATCTAAATAAGTAGAATTATTTTAATATCTAAAATTTATCGAATATCTTCTATAGAAAATATGTCGGTAGATCAAGTATTTTATAGAAAATTTGCCGATAGATCAAGTTTGTAGAGAGATCAAGTTTTCTATAGAAAATTTGTACATAGATCAAGTTTTCTCCTGAAAATTTGTCTATAAATCAAGTTTGTAGAGAGATCAAATTTTCTATAGAAAATTTGACGACATATCAAGTTTTCTCTTGAAAATATGTATAGAGATCAAGTTTTCTCTTGAAAATTTGTCTATAGATCAAGTTTTCTATAGAAAATTTGTCGATAAATCAAGTTTGTAGAATTTTTACAAATGAAGCAGAAATTGATTGATGTATAAAACATCGCACTAGTTTTTGACAAGCACTTTAAGACTGCCAAATTTCAATTTGCTCTGGATTTTTCTACATTTAACACTGATTTTTCTGGAAGATTTCCTTTTTAATTGTCCAATATTGTTCCATTTGCAATTCTAGACAAGTTGTCCGGATTTTAGTAAGAGCAATATAAGACGATCTAAAACTTTGTAAATTGTACTAAAAGAATTACTTTAAAGTTTAAACCTTAATGATTGCCAATTGTTAGCTTGAATTACAATTATTAAAATAGAAAATTATATTTGATCATTTGTTTTAGGACGACTGATATGTTTAACAAAATAGCATGTACAAATTAATATACCACTTAGTTGATATGTATCTCTACTGAATACTTGTTGTAATGAGTCAACATTAAATATAATTTTAAAACTAAAGTATGTAATACGTAATCGTTTAAAAAATTCATTTACATTATGAGTGTTTGTGTTTTACAATTTATTGGCTAAAAATGAAATTTTTTAAAATCAAAAAATAGTCACGTTCTAAGTAATTCATAATTTTTTTTTAAATAATAATTTTCTGATAAAAATTCGACCATGAGTTGACAGAATCTCATGCTACTATTCACCACTAATTTTCTTAAGTTTAACGAGATTTGTTCCCTATTACAAAAATCAGGCAATCACTTTAAATTCAGGATCAATAAATGAATGACATTTGTTGATGCTTTTCTTGAAATTGGTTACCATTTTTTTTTAAATGTTAACGTGTCATCATGTATTATAAAGGGTCCGCCAAATAAATATTTTTTTTTTTAAAATGCTATAAAAAAACTACTGAATAGTTTCTCAAATTTCTTTTTTTATTTGAAAGTACAATCCATCCGGTTAACAATGGAAAATAATTTCATTCAAATGGCTTCAACTCCTCAACCAATTGGACTTTGTGTGGCGTCATACCAAGGTCTTTATGTAATATTGGTCTCAATGATGTCTCGAGAAATGTTCAATTTTTGACAACGACGGTGAATTGATGTTGATGGCGCTTCACGCACACTATCTGCCACAGCAGCAATATTCTCGGGTGTACGCACTGTTTTTGGCTTTTCACTCTTTAGTTTATCGATGAGGAGGCCAGTTTCTTTCACTTTTTTCACAAGATAACGAACATACGGAGCTGACGGTGCTTCTCTTCTTCCAAAATCCGTACGCAATTTTTGCACACATTCTGCAATATTACCATGATTTTCAAAGTAATGTCGCAATATTTCTCAGCGTTGTTCAAGCGTATACACAACCATATTCGTTCAGCGGAAGGATAAAACTAATTATCTGTCAAATCAGACATGAGCAAAGTGTTATCATTCACGAAATAAGCACTAGTTGAAAAAAAAACGTTAGATGGCGGACCCGTTACAATAATCTTATGAGAAATTATATTTATGCATATTTTTTTGTGCCATATTTTTCAATAGATAATAAAACTACAAATATTTACACAATGATCACATCTGTAAAATTATCAAGCAAAAATATTTCTTAAACGTTTTTATAAAAAAAAACACAAATATTATCATTATATTTTCAATATTTCCATACATGTGTTTTTTTTACGTTTTTAAAATATCAAATGTAATAAACACAGCAAAACAAAAACTTGTCATTAAATTCAAATTTAAACTTTACGATAGCAGAGATTTTTAACCGGTTTACGAGAAACAGAAAAGTTTTTACAATTTTGATTAAATTTTTACGCTGTATATAAAAAGTTTGCTTGTTCAATAAATTCTGTGTAAAAAAAAACTAGTCATCTCAACTTTGTACCAGCACGACTATTTACGCCATCATTGCCATTAAACTAAATTAAGTTTTTATTGTCTTTTGTGACACTGAAATATTATATAATATTTGCATATGAAATTATTCGTTTTATAAATTATCTATAATTTGTAGTCTAAATTCAAATTATAGCTTCAATTCTAGCACACTTTAGTGTTATTTTGTTTTAAAGGAGGAGTTTAATTTGTAATTTTAGAAAAATTAAGAAACTTGTTTTTACTATTTGTATGGAGGGAATTTTAATTTAGGGTAAAGTGATAATAGCTTAAAATAGCGATAAACAATTCATTTAAATTAGAATTAGTATGTTTATATTTTAGGAAATTGAGTTGAAATCTTTAAATGTTGGAAATGTTGCGACACTAAAGGTACAGTCACACTTGGCAAATATTTACTCAAAAAAGCGTAACCACTAATTTTAGCACAATTCTGTTTGAGGTTGTTTACTCTTACAAGAGTTTTGCAAGATCAAACAGCATCAAATAAAATAAGACTAAATATTTGTTGTGTCTTGTACTAAATAAACGAGTTCAATATATTTTATTAAATGGTTACATCTTTTTCGGCAAATATTTTCCAAGTTTGACCATACCTTAAGAAGTTGTTGAAATGTTTAATTAGCATTTAAACTTTGCAATGAATATGAAATTCTAGAGATGTTGACAATAAATAGAAAATTCTAGAGATGTGGACAATAAATAGAAAATTCTAGAGATATTGACTATTATTACCAAATACCCAATAAATTGACTATGAAACAGTAAATAGTCTACAAATTTACTGTAGCAATATCTGAAAAAATTTGCAAAAAACTGGCAAATTCTGGATAAGTTTACTGAATTATAAAATCCTCGACTTTGATAGAATTACTTTTTTGACTAAATCAGTTATTAAATGGAATTATTCAGACCTATATAAATAAATAATATTGTATTTATTTAATGTCCTTTTAGATGATAGCAATTATTTATCTAAAATAAAGTATTTTCTGTTTGATCATTTCCGGCTTATTTGTTTTCTTCTTTTTTTTTGTGTATTTCAAATGATTTGGCTAAAATACAGCTTTTGTTTAGTTTTTTTTATGGCAAATCTTTGTCATCTTTTGATTTTTTTAACTAAGATTTACTTATAGACTTGTCTATGAGTCATCATATTTAATTTAATAAGTTTTGACCATAAATTTTGTTTACTGTTTTCCTAATCTTGAGGCATAAAACGAAACGATCTTTTATTTACTTTTTTTATTATTTGTACTTAAAAAACAGACTTTTTTAGAATAGAATGGTTTCAATAATGAGTCACGCTAAATTGTATCAGATTTTAGACGATTTATAATATGATTTTTTAACGCCGATATGTTTTTTTGCTTTATGTTCTAATATCATAAAATTATAAAAGGGGTTACAGTTTACTTAAAATTAAACTTTTAAATAACACTATAATTTAAAATTATTATTACAATTTACTTTTTGCAACTTAAACAAGGAGAATGGCTTTTGTTCCCCACATAAACAAATCTACATTTTTTAACTTTGCTCTTTGCTTAAGTGGAAATTTGTTTAAAAAAATGTATTTTTTATTTGTTAATGATTATATAAAACAGAAAATGGAATTATCTAAAGAAATTTAGTACGAGTATGAGCAACTTGACCTTCAACTCCGGGGTTAGTTAAATACTATTTGTGGCCAGTGATACGTTAGATTAAAGTAGAATTTACAAGTTTGCATTTTTAAAAAAGCAAATATTTTGTTTAACAAAATAATAAAGAATGATACATGTTCCGCATTAACTACAATGTTTATTTTTATTTTATTTTTAAATTTTGTTATATATAAAATTTAAACAATTCATTATTAATATAAAAGCGAAATCTGGCTAGTGAACCCCAGGTGTAGTTGTCCAGAAAAAAGCAAAAAACTGTAACAAATCCAATCAAAATATCATAGTTTTGGAAAATACATTTATTTAATTAAAAAAAAGTTATGTGGCTTTTGTTCCCCACTCATAAAACCTAAGTTTTCCTAAGTTTTTTAATATTTATTGAAACACAAACTGAAAACACTTAATTCAAAATATCACAACTTTAAAAAACTCATCATTTTAATATAAATATGACAAGTGGCGTTTGTGGACCACACAACAAAGTATTGTATTTTTCAATATTTATTAAAGGACAACTCATAACTGTATGATTTTTAACATATTTAACACATGTATCCACAAATTTATAAGCAAAATTACATTAGCAATTATACAGCCCAACAAAATGAAAACTTTTTTTGGTGTCTTAGATTTCTTAGTCAGTTTATGCATATAAATCACTTTTTTGTATCAGCTTTAGTTTTCAAGATATTAACCTTTATTCTATTTGGCATCGTTGACACAAGTCGACATCGTTTGTTGTAAATCCGTATTATCGTTGTCAATATTGCCATTTATCGATGACTGTCGAAATCGTCGTCAATTTTAAGTCAACGCCACTTTAACCCGACATCAATACAAACTTGGTATTCCCTAACAGTCTTGTGTCGACGTCGTCTTATTATCGATACATACAACACACATATCTAATATTTGAGTCAGCTGATTCGTTTTATTTATTTTTTTGGTACAAACAAAAGTTTGCGAATTAATATGTATGCGAATTAATATGTATGTATGTAATATGTAATATGTATATTATTAAAATAAAATGATTTTTTTTTATTCGGATTTCAGCAAAGAAGAAAACAAGAAGGGATTTTTTCCCTTCACACAAAACACCGGCTTCGCACATTAAAAATTTCTTGTATTTTTATGTTGAAATGTCATAATCTTTCTTTAATATTTTTGGGTTTTTATTACCTACACGGTTATCTTATATCTCAAATTAAACCTTAATTTCTTGACTTATAAATTTTGTAATTTATTTACTTACTCATACAGACGTTTTTCCCGGATTTTTTTGATTTTTTTTAGAAAATATCGGATCAAAAAAATTTACCTATAAATGGTCCACATAAGTAGGTCATGTTATATGTTATCGTTGCAAAATACCTATCATTTGATATGTATATCTTTTAATAAATAAATGTAGTTTTCAAAAATTTAGCTGTATATATTAGAAACCTTGGAGCCCCGCCCAATCGAAAATAGGCGTGGTCGACAAAAAAAAAAATTTATTTGAATTTAAAACTCTATTAGTGTTAAAATTTTGGAAATTATTTAAAAAATGTCACTTAAATTTTAATAAAATCAAAACTATTGCGTCGATATTAATAAGAAATATTGCATTTTATGCAGGACATATCTGCATACATACATATAAAAAATATTGGAACTTTTGTAAATAATATTTTTTCGTCATATATTCTGCTATATCTCCAAAACTACTGAGTGGAGTAAATGTTAGGGCAGAATGAAGGTAATATTGTAGCTAAATTTAAAATTTTTCTTTTCACTATGCAGATAAAACTGTACCTCAGTTATTTTACACAAAACTACGCAATTTTTGAAGAAAATTTATATCTCGATAACTAGAGCTGATCCAAAAAATTGAGTTAGAGGAATTGAAGCCCTATATAAGATGTATACAAATTGAGTAAAAAATGCAAAGCACCATTTTTCGTGTTGGGCTATGTTATAATATGTAATTTGGGTTCCAAAAAACATGTCAAAACATTTTTGTATAAAAAGAAATATTGTCTAATCATCACATATTACAATTGATTACTTTGTTCCCCGAAGCATTTTACTTAAAGATCTACAACTTGCATAGTCTTTATAGCAGGAAATGAGTAAATTTAGAGAGCCCAAAGTTTTTTTTAGTAATAAGTTGACGTTTTATAAGTTCACATCTTATCCTTTTCTTTATAAAATACAAACATGAAGTTGTTGTATATATGAAATACTTTAACAAAATCACATTCAAACGCTTGCCTTCATACACAAACTGAAATAAGCCTTGTTATAAACTTACTCATATTACATTTACCAACTTACTCACATGATGATAATCATCATCATAAAATATAAAATCACATACAATTACATTTGTTTAATCGCCAACAAACCAGCCCCTCCAAAGGGTTTTTTTCGTTACGAAATTTATTAAATTACCAAAACCCAAAATGTTCCTCTATAATTTTTATAAGACTTCACTAAACTAAAAAAAGCCAGCCAGCTTTACATTAAAGTACATATAAAAGAAAAAACTGTTTATTGCCAATGATGAACCTTAATAAACTTTGTTGCTTTTTAAATGCGGATGCAGTTCTGGCTTTTTCTACAACTTTTTGTTATTGCTTTACTTGCTTAAAAAGCTTTAGGAGGTTAAATTCATTTGACCCCTACAGGCATTTAAATATAAGAAACATTAAGCAAAAAGGAAGACGACCCTTTTGGTATTTGCTGTAAACTAAATACTAATAAAACAACCAATTTTTCTTGTGGCCACAAGTAAGAAACTCTCACTCTTTTGTTGCTTGTTTTCCTCCTATTTTTTTTTTTTTGCAAATGACAAGACAACGTCTTCGAAATAGGGAAAAAATGGCAAACGTACGTACTTTTGTTAACCCAGCACTTTGAGCCAAATGCCACCAGTTATGAATGGTGGATGACAAAATTATAAGACAAGGAAGTTTTAGTTTGCTGTATGTTGTTTTAAAAGCTTTTAGTTTTAGTTTAAAATTGTTTAAAATAGAAAATGTTTAACAAATGTTTATTCAAGAAAAGATGGTTGATGTTTTATACGTGTTTTTTGGCCTGCAGCTTTATAAGTGGTTTTACAAAAGGGAAAGTGAATTAGGTTTACAATTAGTTTTGCACCATTTTTGTTTCAAAGTTCATAGAATACATCTTTAAAGTAAAAGCCATTTGGAAACATACACCATTAGCTTTGTTTCACAAATTAGACAAGGCTTACTACATTTTATGTCTTAATTACTCATCTTTCCTACTTAATTATAACTGATACAGTTTTAGTTCAGTTTTTAAAATAGATGGACGTGTTTTTAATAAATGTGTAAAATTGTACGATAGTTTTCACCTGAGGGACAGGCGCCACGCATAATATTTAAGTTATATTAAGTGTTTTTTTTTTTTATAAAAATAATATTTTGAAAGATATTAATGTTATTTTAAAAAATGAAATCTTAATGCTTTTAAACCTTTTTACATAACTTGGTAAATTTGCTCAAAAATAGTAAAATATATCAGTAGTTTATTTTGAATACAAAAAGGTTTCACTTTAATAGACCATCTAATTTAGATGTCTTGTAATTTCATTAAAAAATAGAGCATGACTCAATTTTACATCGATTTAATACGTCTCATTATTTAATGTTTTAAAACATTTAGAAATCTATATTTCAATGTAATCACTGTACGATTTATGAATATTTTGGAAACATTTTAGACTTTCGCAAGTAATACTATTTGTGTACAATGAAGAGCACAAATGAAAACATATTTGTAGCTTGTGCAGTTTTTATTGCAAAAAACTAAAACTAATAAATACAATTTAAAACTGTGTTTCGTTATTTATTTTATGTTTAATGATAAACAAAATAATTTTCTATACAAAATGGAAAATAATCATTTTTGGCAAAAAAACTTGCAGTTACTTAAACTTGCAACAAATATCAAAGTTTACAGTTAGATATTAATTTAATTGCATGTGGTAAACACTTTTTGCAAATTATACAATCCAAATTAAATTATAATACAATTTATAATAAATAATAGTGCAACTCAATATATTATAGCAATAATAAAATATAGCTTTATTAAGCGAATAATAATTAAACAGCTTAAAGTAAGTCTTAATTGTCGAAACCGCAAACCACAGGTCCCAAAAAGCTATAAACAAATGCGGACGCACGTCTCATGACAACACAAATGAAAATAGACAAGTGTTTAACACCAACATATGATCCTATAGCAATATTAACGATATTGGTTATATCTCAGCAATAAAAGAATTAAAACCTGCTTTGTCGATAAAAAAAAAAAAATATTAAGACACGGTTAAAGTTTTCCAGAGAGCACAGAAATTGGAGATAGATGTCTGGAAATGTGTAATCTTGTGAGACGAATCCAAATTTAATCGTTTTTAATGCGTCGCAAATAATATTGTTAGCGTCGAAGAGCCCAGAGAATTCAAAGATATCATGTTAAGAAACAATGAAGCAGGGTAGGAGAAACGCCATGATATGGCGTTGCTTATATGGTGGCACCTCGGAACATTGCAAATAATCGAAGGAATATTTTTTAAACTCATCTTCCCAATTTTGTAGTTAAGAGCGTCTATCATATGAATAAAGTTACTTTTTAACGGAGTGGTGGAGTGGTAAAGCACACTTCCAAATCGTGAAACAATGGCATAGAGAGCAGAATTTTCTTTTGATGCAGTGGTCATCAAAATGGCCCGACCTCAATCCGATTGAGAATTAGTGGCGAAACGTGAATAAACAGTTGGGGCAACACCGATTAACTCCAACCCATTTGGACAAGCTTTGGTAACGGGTTTAGCGTAAATGAGATTAGGATTAATTGAAAATTTGTTGCAGAATATGACAAAACATGTAATATATGTTTTACGAACACTTTGTGCGGACTGAATATTAAAAATACTAGAATTCCCTAAAGTTTTTGTATTGTGGTGCAAAATTGAGTACATGCGAGCTGCTATCATTTTGACTGTATTTTTTTCCTAGAACTCGATACTTTTACTTTTGATTTATGAATTATTTTGTAAGATATATTAAACATAAATTCTAGAATATATCATTTGCTACCAGAATTTTTCGGTCATAGTCTTATGATTTTTTATCATCTTTTCAGCTGTTTCGGTAAATATTAAATCTGTGTTCAGTTAAAATTAAATAACATCAAGCTGAAGTAGAATGAGTGTTTTTGCTACCCCAATATTTCTGAAACAAAGAAGTACAAAAATTGTTATAAGCAATATTCAGAGCAGTTATCATTCATCTTCAATGCATTGAAATTAAGAAAAAAAAAACAAAAGCTAGTACTTTTTTAACTTTTTAAAATGTTTCAAAAATTAAACAAATTAATTTAGAAAATAGTTTAAGTTTTAAACTTATTTAAACAATACAAGTAGGAAAGTAAAGTTGATCAAGCCCGGCCATATAATACCATACACATAGTATACGTACATATGTGTAAAAGCGGATTTTGAGAAATGGGATTTATATAGGAGCTATGACCTATTATGGTCCAATCAATCATCCAAATTATTCTGTGCATATTAATATTATATGTGTTAAACTTTATCTCGATAGAAATGCTTTTAAAAGATTTATGGAAGTATAAGTGAATTATGAAGAGTGTCTTATACAGGAGTTCCGACTAATTACGGACCGACCGTTATAAAATTAAATGTCATGATTTCTGTATATGTAAAACATACTTGTTTTCCATATTATTTAGATACCTATTTCAAGTAATTTTCGTTAGTGGGTCTTACATGGGAGCTATGATCAATTATAGACCAATCTGCACACAATTTGTAGATGTGATTTGGCTTCATTTACCACTCATTTGTGGTGAAATTTATTTGGATACATTATTCAAACATTTATGACTGGTAAACCTCAATTTCGGGAAGACATTTGTATGGGGCCCAGGCGAAATAATGCATCGATTTCAATTAGTTTCAATATCAATTGTCCTTGGGCCAAAGAAATATCATGTACCAAATTTTATCGAAATATCTTTAAAATTGCGACTTGTCACTGCCACAAGCTTTACATGAACAGCCAGTTAGACGGACGGACGGACGTTGTTATATCGACTCAGGAAGTGATTTTGAGCCGTTAGGTATACTTTAAGGTGGATGTTGGACTAATATTAATTGGCGTTACAAACATCAGCACAAATCCAATATACCCTCCACCCTACCACCGTAGTGTAGTGTGCGTTTCAAATTCGTTTTATTAGCTTTTCTGCTTAAGCTTCTTAAAGTAGTCTTTTTTTTTTGTATTTGTCATAAAAAAATAAAACAAAAAACCAAATAGTTTTATAAACTTACAGCCCAAAAAAAAAAAACTCTGCATAAGACCACAAGCTGTGCCTTATAATGGTTTTCCATTTATAAAACCGTTTGGTTTATTTTTATCGATTTATTTCAACGTTTAGTATTTTTCTTTTTTTCTAACAAGCCAGCAACAAATGTTTGCAATTGTACTCCTTCCCATTCCTATACAGGTTTAACAATTATTCAGAAAAAAAATAAATAAAAATAAAATCCAGAAACATATTTGACCAACAACCACTAATTGGTAAGAAAATACAAGCAGAAAAATGCCAATTGATCTCAACTGTGAATAACAAAAATAATGTAAACGGGAATCACAACGGGCTAAACCAAAAAATTTCTGCTTGCAAAAAGGCCAGTAAAATACACAGTTAGATACATATTTAAAAGTTAGGTGAAAATAAAAAACCACATTTGTTTAAATTATTTTTAGCATTAAATAATATTTCGAATTATTTATTACAGTCAGTTAGAGGGAGCAAATTGTGTAGATTTACTAAAGATTTTCCTTAAATTTTAGTTAATTAAAATTTTTAGTTTTACGTAATTAATTAACATTTGTTTTCTTTTGTTTGTTTGTGTTCATTCTTGAAAAGTTTATTGAACCTATCTACAAATGATTTTAAAAAGCAAATTAAGCCGTTTTGCTTTAAAAAAAAACATGTATTCTTACAATTAAGTGTGTTGAATTGCATAAAAATTTTTCATAATAAATTTTTCAATAGCTACAGTATGACCTCATTTTAATTAACTTATACAAATTAGGGAATCTTTTGCTTTAGGTAGAAGGTACATTTAATAAAAACTCTTTAAAATATCTTAAAAACTTAATTACTGTTGAGTTGTTTGAGGATTGCTTAAATCAAGGTTTTACTGTATTTATGTGTTTTTTTTTAATATACACCACAATAGTGGGGAGGGTATATTGGATTTGTGCTGATGTTTGTAACGTCCAGAAATATTGGTCCAACACCCACCTTAAAGTATACCGATCGACTCAGAATCACTTTCTGAGTCAATTTAACGATGTCCGTCCGTCCGTTTGGCTGGCTGTCCATGCAAAGCTTGTGCGCAGAGTACAGGTCGAAATTTTGAAGATATTTTGATGAGATTTTGTAAGCAATATTTTTTCGGCCCAAGGACAGATGGGATTGAAACTGGTGGAAATCGGTGCATTATTTCACCTGACCCCCACATAAAAGTCTTCCCGAAATTGGGGTTTTCCGATCATAAATGTTTGAATTATGCAAGGAACCAAACAAATTTCATCACAAATGAGTGGTAAATGTGGCCAAATCACATCTACAAATTTTGTGCAGATCCGTCCATAATTAGTCGTAGCTCCCATAGAAGGTCCACTTCCGAAAATCACTTTAAAGAGCATAACTCACTCAAAAATGTTGGTATCCAAATAATCCAAATAATATTTAACATAAATATGTCTCATATGTATACAAACAATAGTACAATTTTATTATAATCGATCCATAATTAGTCGTGCCCACTTCCGAAAATCACTTTAACGATTATAAATTTTTTAAGAATGTTGGTTATCAAATGAAATCCGACATAAATAATATACAGAAATGATGACACCTAATTTTATAATGGTCGGTTCGTAATTAGTCGAAACTCCAAAATTAGACCCTCCCCGTAATCAACTTCATAAATCTTTTAAAAATATTTATTTCGAGATAAAGTTTAACACACACAATATTTATATTTACAGAAATCATGACACTAAATTTTTGGATGAGCGGTCCATAATAGGTCATATCTTCCATATTGCGCACATTTCTGAAAAACTGTTTTATACATACGCTGGGTGTAGGTTATTATATGGTCGGGCTTGACCGACTATACTTTCTTACTTGTTTTGAAATACTTTTAGTTTTGCTTAATAAGGTGGAAACTTTTTTTCTTATTTATTTTTAATTTCTTCATTAAATTTATTGATGTAGCAATTTATTGTTTCATTTTTTTTTTGTATATTAAGTATTCGTTTTTACACGGGTTTGCACTTGTATAAAAGTTTGTACGGCTTCCTTTAAAGTACATGATGACATAGTCAGTTTTTTTTTTAACTTCTTTTAAGTTATTTTTATTTTCAATTGGTTTATTTTTTGCCTTAATCGGAATTATTTTAAAAAATTTGCTAATTGAACTGAGTTTTTTTGAGTTGTACGAACTTTATATCAGTAGCATGTCAATAATAGTTAAAAAATTTAGCCTTAAATTTTATGTTCTAAAATAAATTATACTGTTAAACTAATTCGCTTTTTATATTCTTTAAGGTAATTTAGATTTTAGAAAAAAATTGCAGTCATTAGGCTTCTTTCTCCAAACCTCTGGATAACGCGATATCAGACCCATAAATTTTGAGAAATGTCAGTAAGACAGAAGCTTGAAAAACCTTGGCTTAAATTGGAAATTAATTGCAAATACTCCATAATACAAAAATGTTTTAAATAAATATGAAAATAATTAGTTTTTTGTGAGTAAGGAACCATGCGCCACTCGCCTATTGAATTTTATAAAGCTGAATGCTTTTAAATGCGTTTTTATAATCCCAAGAATTAAAAAATATAATTTAATAAGTTTGTTGTTCTGTGATTGTTTACACCATTATTTGAATTTTAAAATAACTTAATTTTTTACAGCTTTGGCTGTTTTTAAAGATTGATTTTAATTTTTTGTTCATTGTTAATACAATATATTTAAATCGTAATGAGTTGATTTTCAAAAGCGTAAAACATATATATATATATATATATTAGTATGAGGGGAACATACACCACTTATCTTATTTATGTTAAAAGACGTACTTATAATCTTTTAAATGATTTTTTTTCAATTTGTAGTTGTTTGTGAGTGCTTGCACCTGGGGCACATGCGCCATTATTTGTATTGTGAAGATTAACTAATAAACAATATTTGTTATTACTTATGCGAGTATTTGCAGCTAGGGTACATACACCATTACAGATATTTATGCGTAAATAAAAGCTTATTTTTAAAGAATTATTGTATATCAATGAAATGTAAATTAAACGGCGAAGAAGAATTTTGAAAAATTTAAAAACTTTATTTTTTTCCATTAGTACCACAAATGGTGAATGTTCACCAGCTGCAAATACACAAAATTATAACAATTCACTTCCAAAATACATAGTTATATAAACTTTACTTCTTTTTATATAAAAACGCCAAGTGGCTAATGTTCCCCACTCATAAAAAACTGTTTTACATGACTCTCGCAAACAAAAATAAAAATGTTAACAACTAAATTTTGGATATAAACTTTAGTTTTTTGTGGCTATTTGCACCTGGGACACAAAGGGCCAATATAGGAAAATTAAGACATTTTTTTTAACTTTGATGTTTTTACTTAATATATTTTATAGAAACTTTGTAAATAGTTACATTAAAAACTATCAAGCTTCTAGAAAACGTACAAATTTTTACATAAACACAAAGCAAGACGCAAAAAACCAAAAACTCATGATAAAATGTCTTGGCTATATAAATTAAATTATTTTTAACTTAAATGAGGCAAGTGGCGTTTGTTCCCCACTCACAGAAAGTTGTAATTTTACACATTTTTCAAAATTTGTTAAAACAATCTCAGTCCAATTACATATGTTTAATTAATATCAGCAGTATGCTGCAATAGAAGCGATGTTTCTAACTCAAAAATTGAACCTGTTTTTTTTAACACTCATATAAGCAATAGTCATTATTTTTGTTTATGACCCCCAAAAATACGACTGTTTTTTCACTATAGAATAAAATTATTAAAACCCTTGGTACGAGAGATCATAGAAGATTGATCATTTGATCCCTTGTTGAAATGTATCAACTTTCTTAATTAATGACCCCATTGTTATAAAATATAAGTATTGACAGAATTTAACAAATGCTAGATTCATATTTTTAATTTTTTTATATTTTAATGTAATTTTAACTTTACAAACAAGTCATCTAAGTTAAGTACTCAACAATAGGTATGACATTTTAAAATATAGTTACATATAGCCGATAGATAGGTTTGCTTTAATATGTTTCCTTGCAAAACTTGCGCTTTTTTTCTATAATTTCTAGGAAAGTAACATTACAATAAAATCAAAAACGTATTTTACCTTTCCCTGATCTTTAAGAAATTTCCAAATAACAAAAAATGAGAAAAAATCAAATAAATCATTAAAGTGCCTCAGCCGAAAAAAAACAAACAACATTCAACACAACATTATCAAAACAAATAGAAAATAATAGTTTTCCAATTTTCGAAATTCAATTCAGGTTTTTTTTTTGTGAACCTCAAATGTCACGTAAAGCTAATCTTCTTCCACAGAGACTTATATTGCAAGCATGTTTAGAAAGAAAAATCTACAAAAACGTTAAGTAACACAATAATAAAATAAAAATAAAATAAATAAACAAAAACTACCAAAACCATAAAAAAAAATAAGAAAACTAAAGATTTCAAACGAAAGAAAAAACGTAACTAAATATTATTGCTGATAGAAAGATATGGGACAGAAATCAAATAAGAAAAATATGAAATGAAATCTTATGAAGAGGGGTCATATAACCCATGATAACTGGGAAGCTGAAGCACGTAGCAAATGTACGAGTATAAGAAATAAATTATAGAAAAATGATGGACAAAGAAATGAAATTTTTTCAAAACTTAGAAAAAAAACTATAAAAAAATTGTTATTAACAAATATTGTAAAATAGAGATATTTAAGCCAGACTAGTGTGGTCTTAGCAGAAGTAGAGTAAACATTCATATAAAGCCATTTTGTGCTTAGGTATAATAGTAGACCTCAAATAATGTTTAAATTAACAAAAGGAAGTGGCTTATTCCCTGGCTTGCAAGATCTTTTATGTGTTTTATGTGTAAAACACGCTCACATTTAATATACAAAAGTGAAATAAATGAAATTAGCCAAGAATGTTACAGTCTGATATTGCAACTCAGCAAAATCGGTACAGGAAAACCAAAATTAGTAATTCTTATTTAGCACTAACTTGCAAAATAAATACATGCAGTCAAATTTGCTTAACCTTTATGTCAAACACCTACCCGGGATGTGTTTTAAATTCAATTTGATATTTTGTTTCGCCACCATTTGAGCTATTGAAATTTTGAATATGCTTCTAAAATATTGAAATTTTAAATATTCTCCTAAAATCTTGTTTTTTAATTATTGAAAAACATTTTTCTTGGAAAAAATCCACAAGCAGTTTATGGAAATCATCCTCTAAATATACAACCCGCATACACGATTAGGCGCAGAATATGTCAAGCAATTTCTGGATTTAAAATGCAATAATAGGTACATACGAGGGCGGTTCGGAAACTTCTTAGCCTAGCACAGAAAGAGAACAATTAGTTTTCAAAAACGTTTTTATTTTTCAATATGATCTTCTGAAACTTCAATACACTTATTCCAATGTTTATCTAGCAATTCTATCCCTTGATTAAAATAGTTTTCCTCAAGGCCTACAAAATAGTGGTTAACAACTGTAATTGCATCTTTATATGAGGTAAAACACTTGCAAGCTACGAATTTTTTTTAGATTTGGAAACAGGTAAAAGTCACTGGAAGACAAATCAGGAAAATTAGGTGGATGGTCAAGAAACTCGTACTTAAATTCGTTGATTTTAGTCATTGTTAAAACACTCTTGTGCGCTGGTGCGTTGTCTTGATGAAAAATTATTTTTTTGTGTTCTAAGCCAGGACGTTTTTCTCGAATTGATCTAAAATATTGCAATAGTACTTTGAATTTATTGTTTTACCCTTTTGCAGATATTCAGTCCATAAAATACTGTTGAAGTCCCAAAAACCTTACCCGCCGATTGAATTGGTTTTGCCTTCTTTGGGGAAATTCCTTCACCTTCAGTCCATTGCTTGGATTGTACTTTTGTCTCTGGAGTATAATGGTGCATCCGTGTCTCATCAACAGTTATGAAACGATGCTGAAAATCCATTTTATTTTTCTTAAAACGATCTAAGCAAGCTTGAGAAATTTAGATTTTTATGCGTTTTTGGTCGACTGTTAACAAATGCTGCACCCATCTGGCAGAATGCATTTTCATTTGTAGTTCTTCATGCAAAATTAAATGGACTTGATCATTTGAGAGGTCCATGATATTAGCTATTTCACGCATTTTTATTCGTCGATCATTTAATACCATATCATACACTTTGGCTATAATTTATGTTGTTGTTGCCGTTTTTGGACGTCCACTACATGGTTCATCCTCAATGCTTGTACGAACACGTTTAATTCAGCAACCAAATTTTCTACTGTTGCATATGGAGGAGCACTTTCTCCTAACACATGCAGCATATAATTATGAATTTCTTGTCCCGATAAACCTTTTTTATTTAAATATTTAATGACACCACGAATTTCTAATTTTTCCATTGTAAAAAAATCGCGGATGTGTTTTTTTTTTGAACACCTGTTTCTATATGAAGGAGTTGTCAGATCGAAAAGAAATTTAACATGTGTTCATAGCAGAGATGGAAGTTTCCAAAACACTTGACTTTTTTCTCTTAATAACGCGTTTTGTGTTCAGGCTAACAAGTTTCCGTACCACCCTCGTAGTTCTATGTATGTTGAGTTGAAATAAATTTCAATATTATTTTTAATTTTACATATTGTTAAAAAATTGAATCTGGTTATAAAAAAAAAGACCAGAGATACAGAGATTCATAAAATTAAATTTTTTATTTACATAACTTTTATTCCACATTTTGCCGGTTTTGAAGGAATATACTGTGTGCACCTAGTTTCTTCACGGAAGGGCGAAAGCCCAGTTTCCTGCTACATAGTTATTTTGTAGGTTTCTGTTTAACATTAGAAATATGTCAGATATGGCAGTTGCTTTATCACTTTCTTTGCGGTACCCATCGGTACACGATACAAAGGATGAGAACTAGTTTTTTTTTTTTATGATATACACATGTTGCAACATAAGTAAATTCAGTTGTAAACTATATGGCTTACCCGGGTATGATGGTTGTATGCATAACGAAAACTTTTCGGTTGTAGGCACAAAAGTTAAAATAACGTTGCTTTACTTTCCCACTTCTCAGAAAGTATTATTAAGAAATGCCAACAAAGTCTGATTAGCATAATATTACGGCCATAAATATTTATCATGTTGTCTATTTTCAACTAGTATAGAAAATATTTGTAACAGAAAATTACAGAATTTAGAAATAATGAAAGTAATATTACTTCATTAGTTATTTTCTACGAGTCTAATTATTAACTTTAAAAAAGAAACCCAATAATTTAAAAGAAATTTAATTATATGTTATTAAGTTTCATACAATATTTGATTGTTTAAATATTAATTACGTTTTTTATTTTTGTATTTTTTTTTCATATTAAAAGCTCTCATTAAATATTTTATTAATTATAAGCATTTTGAGTTTTTCTTTATATTGTTTTAGATTTCTTACTGTTTCTACCAAAAACAAAACAAAACAAGCAGAACAAATTAAATTTTTATTATATTCTTAGTAATATTTAAGTAAAAGATTTACGTATATGCTACACAACCAGCAACAAGTTTTTGCTTTCAATTTTATATTTGATCAATATTGTTGAAGGCCAACAAGTCAAGTTTAATAAATAATGTTTTTCTATATTATGGGGTTTTTTTATAAATGCCAGCAAATGTTTCAATCATAGTGTACATACATATGTATGTATAAAAGTATTTAAACAACAAAAATTAGAGACTTAAAATGTTTGACACTAATGGGGATTTGAAAAATTTAAATATACATATTTAATATAAGAGTGTTTTTGAAAGCAAAATGCAATTAGAGTTAAAATTTGTAAAAAAAAGACGTATGTAAACAAAAAATCATAAAAAGCACCAACTGTGTAAGAACACTAGCGACCTGCAAATAATTTTATGGTCCGCAATAACTTTTATTGATACTAACTGTTACATTATAGTGAGCAGCAGGCACATTTACAAGAATACCTGTTTTTGGGCCCCTTCCAAAATGCACCCTAAATTTTCATACCGTTAAATTGTACTTTTTTCTTATTTCGCTAACACTACCTTTACACATGCGAGTGCTGTGTATGTATTATATACGAAAACTTATTCGAAAAACTCGAGTAGCTCTGCAAGTGAAAAAAATGTGAGTGTATTGAGTTTTTCGAACTTGCACTTGCATGTGTAAATGCCGGGTAAGTTGTTACTTGTTTGTATGAAGAAACTAATATTTTTGAAACATTTGTACAATATGAATTTATTCAAAATATTGGCTACTAAAAAGGTACGGTCACACTTGTCAAATATTTGCCGAAAAAGACTTAACCACTAAATAAAATATGTTTGAACTCGTTTATTTATTAAAAAAAAATATTGTTTATTTAGCACAAGACACAACAAATATTTAGTTTTCTTTTATTTGATGCTGTTAGATCTTGCAAACCTCTTGTAAGAGTAAATAACGTCAAACAAATTTGTGCTAAAATAAGTGGTTACGCTTTCTTGAGTAAATATTTACCAAGTGTGACCGTATCTTTAGCTATGACCTTTTCCCATCTTACTGGCAACATATGATTTCGCACCTCAAGAATTGCTCATCTTTCGAGGCCAAGAACTTATAAAGTCAATTTCGGATAACCTACTCCGAAGTGAAAGAGTTCTGTATGGGTCGAAGCAAATATGTATTAGTCAATCGGGAAAAGGTCTAGACTATAAGGCGGGTGAGGAAAAACTTTAAAACCACTTTCTAAAAAAGTAAGAAAGTACAGTCGGTCAAGCCCGACCATATAATACCCTACACCCAGTATGTACAGTTTTTCAGAAATGGATATTATATGGGCGATAATACCTATTTTGGACCGATCATACAAAAATTTAGTGTCATGATATCCGTATAATCTCCATATAAATACTTTTAAACGATTTATGGAGGTTAAAGTGAATTACAAAGAGGGTCTTTTATGGGAGTTTCGAATTATTATGGACCGATCATAGTAAAATTGTACCGTATTATTTGTAAACATATGAAATATATTTGCGTTAAATATTATTTGTATGCTAACATTTTTAAGAGAGTTAAGTGCTTTTTGGGAGTGGGCCTCATATGGGAGCTACGAGTAATTATGGACCGATCTGCACAAAATTTGTAGATGTGATTTGGCTTTATTTACCACTCATTTATGATGAAATTTGTTTGGATACTTGCATAATTCAAACATTTATGATCGGTAAACCCCAATATCGGGAGGACATTTGAGACCATTCGTTGTTATGATGGAATATAATTCTTTAATCTTCCTCCATATATTCAGGGCATTTTGCGGTCAATGCTTACATCAAACGAATTAGTTGCATACGGTACACGTTCCCTGTGATGGTCTGGACAAATTTCAGTAGCACATAATAGACAGAACCCTTTTGGTCCCACCAAAAACAGAACATTAACTTAGCGGCATAGATATATAATGTCGATCCTGCTGGTTAGCGGGACTTGACATACGAAATCTTATGCTTCGGATTATAAAGTGTGATTTTTTAGCAATTTTCTTTTTGTTATGACTGTTAAACGTGTTCAGTTAGGTCTATCATTAAACCATAAATTAACTTACAATAGAACAACACTTGCGAATTATTCATTTTCAAAGCAAAAAGAAAATGTTCTTATTTACACTTCCCTCCAAACAAAAATTTTTCATTTTGGAAAACGTGTTGTATACCGATGAAAGTAAGTTCAACATATTTGAAAACGATTGCTTGGAGGGGAGGAAATCAAGAACTAAAAACCAACTGTAAAATATGGGAGTGGTCTACACAGAAAAAAATAAAAATGAGTTTCAATTAAAATAATTGTGGAATCAATTAAAAATTTAATTGAAATCGGACCTGTAAACAAAATGATAGTATCAATCAAAAAAAAATTGATATTTAATTGAAAATATCAGAAAAAGTAATTGAATCAATGAAAATTTTAATTGAAAATTCTTTTAAAATTAATTAAAGGTTTAATTGAAAAAATAAACATGATTTTTTTTTCTGTGTAGTGATGGTCTGTGGTTAATTTTCTGCAGCAGGACCGGGATCGTTGCATTTTATTGATGGGATAATGGATCAAAATATATGAAAATAAAAAAAAGTCCTCAAGGAAAACATACCGCAAAGTGTTGTTAAACTTGGTCTTAATGACGGCTAGTTTTTTTTACCAGGACAACGACCCAAAACATAAGGCCCACAAAGTACGATCCTGGCTGCTATGCAATGTTGCTCATGTTATGGAAAGACATCCAACTTCAATTACAATTTCGTTTAAAATTGTCTTTTTGTTTTTGAAAACTGTAATTTTTTTTCAAAGAATCGTATATGTATTTAATTTACAGTCGTGCGCGAGTTTGACTTGGAGTGACTCTAAGTTACTGAATACAAAAACCGCTTTGAGAAGATATGTCATGTATTATAATATTATAGTTCAATTATAAATGATTATAATACAACTGTAAGCTGTTATAAATTATTATAATTTAATTATAAATGTATTATAATTGGAAATAATTCAATTATAATGTGTTATAAATGATTATAATGTAATATAATGCGACATAATTAAATTATAATATGTTATAATTTGTTATAATTAATTAGAATATAAATCTAAAGTCTTAAAACTAAATTATAATTTGTATTATAAACAAATATAATTCAATGGATTTAATTTATTAAAATCATAAAAAAAAACTTAATATTAATCTTTAACTTTTATTAAATATTCCCAGTTCAGCCATAGTTTCTCTCTGCACTATGGCAAACAGTTATAGACCTAAACTAAATGTTATGATAAAACTTATTATAATTAACTCATTGAAAACTAATGAAACATAATAAACAAAATCTACTTACATTTTCTGTAGCTGTTAATGAAGTTGCTGCCAGTATTGAGGTTGTCACCGTTGATGCACAATAGTCGGCTAGATGGGGGGTCTTTTATATAATCCAAAAAGGTACGAGTAAAATATTTAAATCATCATACAATCAAATACAATTTTCAATTTGTCATAGTCAACAAATTAAATTTGTTTTTTGGTAGATACAAAGATTTTTGTATTTTTCAAAATAAACTTGTAAATTTAAATAAGACACATTATATCTCGTTTAATATTATTGCTCTTTTCTTTGTGTAAACACTTTATTTGTATTGTTGCTAATGCAGATGATGGAAGTTTTAAAAAATGGTTCATTTAAAGATTATAAATATTATCATTATTATAATATTTTAAACACGTAATTCTCTACAACACAATTTATTAATTTATTTTAATTTTGTATTTAAATCATTTTGTTAGAAATTTTAAAAATTTTTAAATTTTTTCGTTTTTTCAACTTATTGTTGAATTCTAAATTATAAACACGTTTCACTTACTTATTTAACAAATTATATTTTTTCGTTTTGTGCATTTAACAGATTCTTAACTCATTCACTGACATTTGCTTCTAATTTGAATTTAACTCAAATGTAGTTGTATACACATGTATGTATGTATTTGCTTTAGCAGAAGAACTGATTATCTCTGCTTTTGTTTTTATTTATTTTCTTTTTTAATTTTTCTGTTTTTTTTTTCGTTGTATAAAATAAGATTAAGGCGTGTTTTTTCTCGTTCTTTCTGTTTTCAAATACACGTTCCTTTGATTTCTTTGTTGAGGGTTCTGTAAAGAAAACAAAAAGAAATGAATAATATAAAAAGTTTTGTTTCAGATTAAGAAGTTTTGATAATAATTATTTAGTATATGAGGGTACAAAATTGTATTTTAACAGGGTAAAAACAAAAACAAAAGAATGTTTAACAAACAAAAAAAAAAATATTTACAAAAAAAGATGAAATATTTAGACGGGGTTTTGACATGTTTATTTACATCTGAGCCAACAAACTAAACAACTTAAGTGATCATATTTTTCATTGTTTTTTTTTTTAAGACAAGTTTATAAAGACATTAAAACGAATGAGTTGATTTTAGACAGCATTTATCTGAAAGGTTTTAATGTTATCAAACATAGAATTATATAATCCAGTAAGAATGTTGTATTATTGCTCTTTGTCGAGCCAGATAAAATAAGTTTTACATATTGTCTTAATATTAATTTCTAGCACTACAAAATATTCAATCGTTTCAATATTGTTATAAACCACTTTAAATCTTTAGTCCATAAAATTGTTTGTCTTGTACAGATTTGTTTAATTTTCTATAAGAAATAGTTTTATTTCAAAAGGAATATTTTAGTTAAATTCTTTTCTTTGTGTCGTTTCTTTCATACTCTAATGCGTTTTCACAGACAACAGACTGACGTCGTCTGGACGACTTTAAAACAAGTTAACAGTTACTTTTGTATCATGTTCATATTCAATAACAAACTTCTTGGGACAATCAATAGTTATTCTGTGGAAAGCTCATTTGTTTTCAATGTAGATGGTAATTTGTTTTACACAGACAGACAGACGGAAATAGCTAGAACAACTTTTAATAAGAGAATTTCATGATAATTATAACTCAGGGTAACAGACGTAATGACAAACTTATTTATACTCTCATTCATCACGAGTGATTGTGGAGAGGGACTATAACAGAACTAGTCATGTGACTGTTTTCTGGGGAGTGAGAAATTAAAAAATTCAGATAGATTGTAGAAATTTGTAGTGCTAAATAAACTGATCGTGCAAACACAAGCCGTTGCAATATCAATATTGAATCTCTGCCTTAGAACTCCTAGAATTGGTATGGGCTCTTTAAAGTATATAATCACGGAAGATCTGCTTCTCCAGGCTCACAAAGTTCAATTGCTACATGAACTGAAATCTAATGACAAGAACAATTTCTTCTTCATGTCTTGTTTATAGTTAAAATTTGGGGCTCAGAGAACTTACATGTGATCGGAAAGAGAGAAATTGAAAAATTCTGGTAGACTGAATCAACAAAACACACTGGTCGTCGAAAAACTTACTGTTCCAATGCTAAGATGGAAGCAGTGCGCGAAAGAGTTGGGGAATGTCAAGAACATCAATAGAATCTAAAATTTTAAGAAGCTCTTTAAAGAATATACTCACAGAAGATCTGCTTCTCCAGGCTTACAAAGTTCAATTGACACTTGAACTAAAGCCTAGTAACAATAACAATTTCATTTTGAAGGCTACCTTCAGAGAACTCTAATTTTATCGAAAGTAGATTGGATCAAGCAAACCCATTATCTGTGAAGTACGTGATAATTGTGGTGAATGTCAAGAACTGCAAGAAAATCAGATCCCTGCATTAACTAATTAAAGATCTGGGTCCTCATGTTTACACAGTTTAATTCACACTGAAACTGTAGCAAAATTACAATTCCTGTGATGAAAGTGGATTATTGAATATCAACTGATTTTTCGACCAAAAGAGATGATCAAAATTACCACTTGCGATTGTGCAAAGGCAAATGTATCTATAACTTGTCATTGTTTATTGCCAAAAATAAGTCTAGTCAAGCAGTGGCTGTTATTGGTGCTCGATACTAGGACAAGATAAAAAAATGTTATTTCTGAATAAATTAGATGATATTGATGTAAAAATAATAAGGTTTCATCTCATACAACCCCTGACACCATTTAATTACTGTGGGCGATTCTAGTCTCATTTCGGTCATCAGAATTGGTATAATGTGATTTAACATTATTGGATTTACTTTTATGAGGATATTTGAAGCCACACCTCGATTATTTTTTCCCACTTTAAAATAAAATGCTTGCATGATGATCTTAAAATTTTGTTAATAAATGTTTCTATTAAAAAAAAACTTGAAAATTTAAATTTCAATCAATGAATATTTAGAAAATAATATTCATTAAAATCTTAGCATTTTAAATTTAAAATGTTTTCGTTATAATATTCCGGAAGCGAAAATGAATACATTAATGCATTTGATTTGTCTTGATAACATCAGATTTCAAATGCTGAAAAACTCTATATAATTTTATTAGATCTTTTTGAAAGGAAAATTTGGAAATTAACAAATTTCTCAGAAAAAATAGCTTTCTAATTAGTTAAAATATGAAAGCGTTATCTGATGAACATTTAGTTGTAGTAAACTTCAAAACCGGTAAATATACTTTCAATCATAAGAACTCCACTTATTTTAAGGCAAACAAAAAAAAAAAAAACATAATTGATTAGAAAATTAATTTAAAAACTTTTGCAATAGTTTTCTAAAAAGGAAAACACAAACTTAACTTTTTAAATGCATATGAGGTAGAAACACCACCGTGTGATAGCTTAAGAAACATAAGAACTTTACTATAAATAATTTCTAAGCAAAATTTTCCCTTTGATGCATTTCGGGTCAAAATGACATCAAGTCTTTTAAAAGCAAAAAACATTATCTGATCTTAATGTTTAAAAAATAAACTTTAAAGCATTTCAAACGTATTTCGGGGTAATTTCTGTGCAGAAATATTAAGCCTTTATTGAATTTAGGGTCAATATACCCCCGGTTTTTTTTAGCGTAAATAAAATTTGTAAAGATACGGTCACACTTGGTAAATAGCACAAACTTGTTTGAAGTTGTTTACTTTTACAAGAGTTTTGCAAGATCAAACATAATCAAATAAGGTAAAACTAAATATTTGTTATGTCTTGTCCTAAATAAACGAAGTTTTTATTTTAAATAAATAAACGAGTTTAAATAGGTATATTTGATTTAGTGGTTACGTCTTTTTCGGCAAATATTTGCCACGTATGACCGTACCTTAAGTTAATTTTTGTTTAACAAGGAAAATATCTGTTTTTATAATCTCAAATCAAAATAAACCCTTTAGTGCTATTGGGGTCAATAAATCGTCGCATGTTTTTGCAATCATAAAACCAATAATGTTTGTTCAAAAATCTGCTGGAAAGTGTGTATATAGTTTTAAATTAGACAGGTCCCTGTTTTAAACTATAACTACATAGAATACTTTTCTACCCCCTAGTAACCAATTGCGTAACCACTTCTGTGTAGGTTCCTTATTCTTTAGGTAATAAATTAAAACCAGTTTTCTGGATTTTTAAAAGAATAACTATGAAGATTTAAAGCTTATCTTTAGTTGGTATTGAAAAGGCTACATTTTAATAATCAAAGTCGAATTTATACAGTTATGAAAGAATATTGAATCATTAAATGCATAAAAAGAAATGTAGCAAATACTTGTTATTTTCAGTTTGGTGTTTAAATCTGATGAAGGTTTTTGCTTATTCCAACTAAAAAGTAAAAATAATTTAATGACAGTTGCATTAACTAACCGTAACAAACTCCTTTTAGCCACAAACCATTTTCATCGCGATTTCTGCTGCACAATTGCCATTGTAAAACGACCACAAAATATATTCAAACAATGCGCATTTTTGTGCAGAATTAATATTATTAACAAGAAGGAAAAACAATTTAAGAAAAATGTAGATCACATTTAAAAGCAGAAAACTAAAAATATGTACTTCGTAAGTTGGTTGGTGGTACTTTATGAATGTAAGAGTATGTTTTACAATAACTATTATTTTTAGTGTGTTTCTTTCGGTTTTATATTTTGTTTTTGGCGAATTTGATCATGATGTTTATATTTCTGTTGACCTCATTTGCCGGGCAAAAACAGTGAAAGAAATTGCGTTTTTCTCCCAAAAAAAAAAAAATAAAAAAAAAAACAAAGAAAAAAGCCGTTAAGCACTTGGCGGTAAAAGTGCAGTTAAACTAAAACAACAATGTCTCATTTTTTGCGTTGAGTTGGCGGTTTGTTGGCTTGTGCATTTCATTTTAAGTTTTATTTCAATTTTTATTCCTTTTAACACTTTTTTTAAAGGTAAACTTATTTGGTTTGGGAAATTGACTGGTCCGTACGTCTGACTGCCTGGCTGACACTCAGTTAGCAATTGTTGTTTGGCTTGGCTTGGTTTGTTTTTTATTAAATGAGGTCAATTGCATGCGCCGGCGACGATGACGACGCCGCACATAAAATCCCAAAACGTCATTATATTACAGTGTACAGTGGTGTGGTGTGGTGTAGTGTAGTGCACTTTGATGCCTGGCCATGATGGTGTTGTATGCCATACAAAAAAACACAAACTAAGAAGCACCTAAAGGTTTTCTGCCTCTCGCTTTCTGCTTTGTTTTAATTTAACACTCAAACAGCTTGCTTTATAATGAAGATAATGATGACGACGTCTTTGATGATTATGAGATTGATGATGATGTGCTTACTGCAGTTGTTGATTGTTGTTGGTGGTTGGTGGTAAATTGTGGGTTAGAGTATTGTAAATTGTTTCTTTTGTTTCAGTTATATTTTGTTGACTGCTTATATCAGTAGTAAGTACTGTAAGTAAAAGTTGGCTGATTATTTTTGCCCATTTTACGGTTTTGACTATAAACTAACAAATACAACAATTTTACTACATAGCTGTATGTCCCCTTTTAAATTAAATTTCTATTGATGATCTTAAGCACATATAAGCACATACATGTATGTCCCTCTGTCCGTCCATCCGTCCGTCCGTCTTTCTAATTTCAACAAGTACTCCGTATGTTTGTTCAAAGTCGTAAAAAGGAAACAACTTGTACAGGAAAATAAAACACAATTTCACTGACGTTTTTTATTTAAAATGTTTATCATGATTTTGACTACAACCAGTCAGAGGATTAGCCTGATTTTTTTTTACTAAATTCAAATTCGGTTTATGAATATTCACTCAGTTCAAATACTGTGTGTACGAGTAGTTTAATGAAAATTAAATAATAGAAACTGAAAAACACAAAAAAGCCAACGAAAAAAAATTACCTTTCACTTTAATGTTTTTCAATTTTAAAGTTTTTCGTTTCGTTTTTTATTGCAAATGCTTTATTTGAATACAACATGTAGTGACTGAAGTGTCTCTCGTATGCATCGCTTTTATAGAGGGAGTTTTGGAATGGCAATAATTGTTTTATTAGTTTTTTTTTTTTTGTTTTATTTGGACAATTGTTTTGGATTTTTTCCCGCATATATTTCTTTGTTTAATTAGTTAATTATTTTTAAGACAAATTTATATCGCAAAATTTTGTGAAAAAAGTTGGACTGGACAATGTTTAATGACAAGCAAATAAAGGAAAAGTTTAAATAGCAATAAATAATAAAAAAGTATCATTAGTGCTTTTAGGGAAAAAATATATATAAATATTTTAAGCATTTAATTGTGTTTTTCAATATTGGGTATCAGTATAACTTAAAAATCCGGTGTTCATAACAGATTTGAACGCGTTTTTTTTTTTTTTTTTGTTTTTTAGTTATTGAACATTTTAGACCGTAAAACAACGTTTTTATGCCCTACACCACAATAGTGGGGAGGGTATATTGAATTTTTGCATATGTTAGTAACGCTCAGAAATATTGGTCCAACGCCCACCTTAAAGTATACCGATCGACTCAGAATCACTTTCTGGGTCGATTTAACGATGTCCGTCCGTCTGGCTGGCTGGCTGTCCATGTAAAGCTTGTGCGCAGAGTACAGGTCGAAATTTTGAAGATATTTTGATGAGATTCTGTAAGTGATATTTTTTCGGCCCAAGGACAGATGGGATTGAAACTGGTGAAAATCGGTCAATTATTTCACCTGGCCCCCATACAAAAGTCCTTCCGAAATTGGGGTTTAACGATCATAAATGTTTGAATTATGCAAGGAACCAAATCACATCAACAAATTTTGTGCAGATAATTAGTCGTAGCTCCCATATAAGGCCCACTTTTGAAAATCACTTTAAAGAGCATAACTCACTCAAAAATTTTGGTATCCAAATAATATTTAACACATACAGAATAATAAAAAACTATGTTAAAAAAAAAATAGAATTAAGAAATATGTAATATAAATAATATAATATATATATAATAATATAATATAATATAAATTTCCAAATAAAATTGAATTTAAAAAAAAAAAAAAATTTTGGATGACGGTACATAATAGGTCATATCTCCCATAGAGCACACATTTCTGAAAAACTGTTTACATATACTAGGTGTAGGGTATTTAGTGGTCGGGCTTGACCGACTATACTTTCTTACTTGTTTGAATTCAATTTGTTTTGCATTTTGTGCCAACAAAACGTAAAATCCGTGAAGTTTGATTTTACATCTTCAATTTGAAAATAAAAATTGCAGCTAAAGCACGGAGATTGTGTTCCATCGGTAACGAGAGATGGTTTGTGCGGTTTAGAGGTGATGATTTTATCACCCAGGTTAGTTAAATAAGTTTGAAGACCAAAAACTGGAGGCTTTCCTACATGAAGATTCTTCTCAAACTCAAGAAGATCTTGCAAAATTATTCAGCAATTTCAAAATGTTTTAAAACTGTTACGAGCAGAAGGATTCTTTCAGAAGCAGGGAAAATTGGTATCATATGAAGTTTTAAGACCAAGTATTAAAGGCATTACTCCATGAATATTGTTAAAAAACTCAACTAGAGCTTCCAAAACCATTGGGAGCTGCTCAAACAAGAATCACAGAAACAAAATCATGTTTCTTTTTCAATTAAACCTTTAATTGGTTTTAAAATAATTTTTAATTAAAATTTTAATTGATTCAATTACTTTTACTGATATTTTCAATTAAATCTCACACTTTTTTTAATTGATACTATCATTTTGTTTACAGGTAAATTTTTAATTGTTCCACAAATATTTTAATTGAAACTCATTTTTATTTTTTTCTGTGAATAGAATTCAGTCAAAAGCAGGAATATTGGATAGCATATGAATTGAAGCCGAGAGACCTTGAAACACGATTTTGCTTGTCTGAAATGCTGTTTAAACGCTATAAAAAGAAATTATTAATTTCAATGAAAATATACGTGCAGCCCTGCGAACCAGTCGAATCGACAACAAAGCCAAATATCTATGGAGCTAAGGAAATGCTCAGTATTTGGTGGAAAAAAGAGTCCTATCTGTTATGAACTGCTGAAATCAGGTTAGACCAGCACAGGGAGCGAGCATTGGCCGAAAAGCAGACATAATATGAAATCGTAATACCTAACAACGCTCTGTCACAATTTGCAATAAATGTTAAAAGCTATTTAAAAGAAGTGGTTAAGAAGTTTTGTCACGCCTGTCTTATGCACCAGACCTTTTGCCGTCCGACTAATATTTATTTCAATCGAGGCAGAAACCTTTCTCTGGAATACGTTTCACTTTAGCACAGGATATATGAAATTGGCTTTGTTAGTGCTGAGCAGTTGTTTGGCGCCAAATCCATATGTTGCCTAAAAGATGGGAAAAGCTCATAGCTAACAATGGCCAATGCCTCGAATACATTTATATTGTACAAATATTTCAATTGATTATTGGTTCCTTATCTCTACAACCAATCAAAATTAGTGAAACACAAGGATTTTTTAAGAACAACTATACAGGTTTCTAATATTAAATCACATACATATAGAATGTGTTTTTACACAAACATAGTTATTAAAGAAAAAAAGATAAGCTTAAAAATAATATAAAAAAAGTGTATGACAAGTTCATTTGCACTAGTAAATTTGTAAATTTGCTTGTAGCCACAAAAACGGAATTCTCCTAAATTTTTGATTTGAACATATTTCGCAAAAATTTAATTTAACCAAAAAAATTTAAGCCAAAAGATTTATAGTCATGCTAAATGGAGCAAAATCGTGTAAAAAAAATAAAATTTATCTATTTTCAAACCGTGTTATATTAAAAGCGTGTAAAAACAGAATTAGGAGAATTCCAAATTGTTTTGTAAAATATTTCTTGTTAAAATAAATTGTGTAAAATTTAAAGACCACTTGAGTCACTATGTTAAATTATTTCACAGCCGTAATTAAAGACATTAAAATCCAATAATATATACATTTTTTCTTTAAAAAATTGGTATTACAGAGACATTTTAAAGACAACATTAAGTTAGAACTTTTAAATATAAATTATAAAATATGTTAAAATTTTTACAATATTTGTTAATTTTTCAAAATTTTAATCGAAATCAAAAAACAAATGAAATTTTTTTTACATTTTTGAGAAGAATACCAAAATATTTAACAATATGACCTCTGAACGTTTAATGTTAAATATTTTACGATTTTGGTAATATTTTCCATAAATGCTTTATATTTTGAATTTGAAACATTTGGAGCTGAAAACATTTTTATAATGATTTCTGTAAAATTTATGAAAATTTGTATTTTATTCTTTAAACTAGTGTTAAATACATTTAAAAAAAATTCCAACACACTACTGTTTAAATTGTATTTTGAAACAATAATAGTTAACGAATTAATATGATTTAATTTAATTTTTAAATTAAAAAAAAATTGTTATAAAACCTTCATTTTAGAGCAAAACAAAAACAATTTTACATACATATGTAAAGCATGTAAGAAAGACATTTGCAAAAATACTGAATAATTGTTGCAATTATTTAAAAATTTTGTATGAACAATTCATCCCTAAAAATTAATTTTCCTTTAAATAGAAAATGTACTTAAATTAAAATGTTCCTTAGTTGAAGAAATTTTAAAACCTTTAGACCATTGGTGTTCACAAAGAGCAGCAGTTTAAAATGTTTGTGTAGTGCTGTTCAAATATACTGGGAGAAATTTCGTGCTAACAATGTTACACAATATTTTTGTATTAAAAAAATATTAATTACTGTGTGTACAACTGAACATAAAAATGTATGTGCATAATGAAATGAATGAAAATAAAAAATGTTTTTTTCCACTCTACGTGATGATGCGTGAAATATTTATATAAAATTCAAGTGACCTTATTGCTTGTAAAAAGAAACTATTAAATATTTCAAATATATTAGAAATGTTGAAAACAAGAGATCTATTTATTCTCTTTTCAGTTTCAAATACAATGTATTTTGTTGTTGTTTTATAATAAAAAATCACAACAATATTGTTGTTTGAAAACTATCCGAAAACTGAATGAAATTATGGTTTGTTACGCTGTGTGTAGTGAGTTTCGTTAACAGTCGTGTTGTTAATGGGAAAATGACGAAATGCAATCGGCCCCCCGGGGCATAGCGAGAACACCATAGCTTTCGACATTTTGTGAGATGCTACAGAACCAAAGAAAGCGAAATTGTTGTATTTTAGATATGGTCATGTAATTAGACGAAAATTATCAATTAATTTAAATTTCTTAAAAAAATTTCTAACATTGTTACAGCTTAACATCAATAATGAATTGATATATCTCTTCTTTTCATTAATCACGTGAGTAATCTCATTCGAGACAATTAAGTCAAATCTCCTGCTTTTACTGCTTGATTAAAAATGAATCCGGATTATTTCTGTTTTCACTTTCGAAGTCAGTAATTAAGACAAATTAGAAAACAATATTAACGAGATTACTGTATATGTATGCATAGCTATACTAATCCTACATTAGTTCTTTGAAATCTTAAGTGTTTTAACATCTTTAAAATGGGAGAAAATTAAAAAAATATATATCGATCAAATACGAGTACATTGAAAACAGCTTAACCAACAATATAATCGATTATAGTTTCTAATTGAAAATCCTTAATACAGAGTATGTTTTGTACTTAAGACTTTATCTTTATTAAGAGTCGATAAACGAAAAATGAAATGAAATATGAAACCAGTTTAGTTGTTATTCCAGTAGTGTCACACTACTGTTTAGATATACAAATCAGTCAGCTGGAGCAAAAAATTTCAAAATTAAAATGTAAATATTTCAATATTTCTGAACTGGTATAGATATGTTTCACTAATATTTTATTGATATAGAAAATAACTTTAACCTCTAACAAGGGTGGTGATATGTTTTCAAATAGTCACTGAGTTGGGGTACATTTCAACCCTTTTTATTTTTACATGAAATTAAGAGAAAAACTATTTTTTTTATAACAATTTCTTTTTAATAAGTTACACTCTTTTCAACAATTACTAAATTTAAAAAACCAGCTACTTTTGCAGATTGCAAGAAAAAGCAGCAAATCAAGAAACTTTAGGGTGTCAAATTTAGCACTCCGTAGTTAATTAAAGGTTAAAAAGTAGTGAAGGGAATTCCAGCAAAGTGAGCATCAAAATTATTTGTTAAATTATTAAGTAGAACACTGAACAGGTGAATTCATCTACATTTGATGGCTCTAGCTATAGTGCAGTTTATCAATATGTTGTTTTTACGGGATAGTTGAAATATCGATGTTCAATAGCAAACGAAAAAGGAAGTTCATTTTGGGGTCAATTGCAGCCTTTTTGGGGGACAATTGTCACAATATCAATTGTCTGTTGGAGTTTGTATTCCATAAATAATGGCAATGTTATTATTTGTTATAAAGGCAATTCATTCAACTAAAAAGGATACTTGGATTACGTTGTGTATTTCAGAGACATGAATTCACTAAAACTTCAATGATTTTTTAACTTCAAAAAGTTTTTAATTTTTTAATCTTTTTAAATCAAAACTGTATTTGTATTTTAGTTTTTCTTAAATTTTTACCAATATTTCCATTATATTTTACATAATATATATATTTTACATAATTTATTGTTTTCACTGTTTTTATGTTATATTAAAAATTGTTTAATTTATTTTAATAAATCACTGGAATTTGTTTTCTAAATAATGCACTTTCTTCACTTTTCTTAAAAATTCACTTATGTATTACATGCTTAAACATGTGTTTTTTTAATTTGCATTTTGCCTACAAACGTGCAATTTGTTGTTGTTGTTTTGCTTGTTTTAATTGAGCTTTGTTTTTCATTTCATTAGTAAAACTGTTATCAAGCTCTTTTTAATGAAACACTGTGCGAGAAATATGCAAATATTTAAATTACTTTTATTTTTCTTTAATTATAACAATTTGAATGTAATTTTGGTTTTCTTTAATTTTTATTTAAACTAAATGATTTTTCTTTTAATTTTACTAAATTTTTTTTTTTAAATTTATTCGAAGTTTACTTTTTTATAATTTAATTTTTGTTTCATTTTCCAACTCACTTTTTAATTTGCAATAATTTTTGCAAATCTAATGCAGCACCACTCAATAATAAAACACCTGTTGTTCTATAATCCACCAAAAAGACAAACAATGTGCCTTGATTCAACAACAAAATTTGTTTAAATTTTGTAAACAATTTGATAATTTTTGTTATTTTTTTTTTTTTTGCAATTTACACTGAGCATGTGCAGTAGTAGTTTTGTAAAACACAACCACAGTTGAATATTTATTTAAAATACACTTACAAAAATATGCAATACGCTTTGCAAATAAAAAAAAAATTATTTGGACGTTTAATTAAACTCTTTTCTTTACTTTTGCTATTCAATTAGAAAAGCAACCGCTATTAATCCATAACAAAATACATAGAAAAAACTAAACCGTCGGTAAACGTTTCTAACGTAGAAATACTGCGGCAACACGTTAAAACACCACAATAGTTCGCTCTAAACTGAAGTTAAGCCACAACAGAGAAACAAGTGGGAGCCCCAAATTAACACAATGCAACACAACACTAGACTCTTGTTAACTCAAGCTAAAAACCAGCAAGTAGGGAGATAAACACCAACAAGAAATACACAAAAGCATGGTTTTAAAGAAATGAAAGATGGAAGACAAAGTAAACAAAAACAACAAAGCCAACAATAAGTCTTAGAAAAACTGGTTCTAATTCAACTTTAATTTTTGTTTATTATTACCTTTGCAGGTGTAATAATGAGCAAAAAAAGGTGAATAGTGTTAAAAAGAGAGTGAAATCATGAATTAACAGCAAACGGTTTGACAACCAGGTAACATTTCACAAACACATTTAAAGAACCGGTTAACAGTGTTTTACAACACACAATAACACAGCACTAAACTGAAGGAGCTACAGAGTGAGAGAGAGAGAGAGAGTGCATTAACAATAAAGTAAACAAATGGAATGTTTGCAAACAAACCAGTTTTGTGTTTGTATATGTAAGGAAAAATATCACAGCTTTATTTAGTAATAGAGACGACAATAAGAAAATCAGTTATTGGAGCGTAATTTAGCAGGGGGAGAGAGAGAGAGAGCGAAATTATTAAATATAACCGTAGTTTCTTGTTACATGATTCTTTTGTAATGAGAGTGTGGTATTAAATAACTAAAAAAAAAGCTGAGAAATATTCTTGTATTTCCAACAAGTGTTGAGGTTGTTTCTTTAATAATTTCAAATTCTTGTCAAAGATCAGTTACGTATGACTAAATAGAATGGTGTGCTTGCTGTTGGTGGCATGAGTACGAAACTCACAATTGATTTGTTATGAACACAAGTGTTTGTTCTACAGAATGCAGTTGGTTATTTTGGTTGGTTAATGTTGTAAACTGATCTACATATTTATTTATAGGTATTCTATTGTTTGCTGGAATTTTTTTTTTGGTTTCTAAACATAATTTGTTTTTGTTAATATTTCAAAATATTCTAAAACTTAACATTGTAAATCAAACTTATTTGAAGTTTTTTTTTTGCTCTATTGCAAGTTATAGAAAACCAGTAAAAAAAACTAGTTATTACCATAAACATAAAAAATTATTTATGAGCTAATAATTTAACATGTTGTTGCTGTTGCAATTTCAATTGTTAAAGCCATTTATTCTTGTAAACAAAAAAAAAAAATTAGAACAATACAAGTACATGAGTGATAATGAGTATTTTGTTTTATTAATTTTATAAGGCTACATTATTTTAATAATACAAATTAGTTTTTTTGTAATTTAGGTCAATATATGAAAATATATTGGTTAAATGTTGTTAGCAAAAGAATAATTATGGCTAAATATCTTAGTCATTTATGTTTGTATATATCAGTTACTCAAAGTTTTAAATCAAAAAATGTTTTTCTGAAGTCATGCCCTTAGTGAGTGGAATACTTTTAAACTGACACTAGCTGTCTTTAAAATAAACTTAATCTTAATAAGAAATATCTGTCATGAGTAGAATTTAAGTGATTTTTAAATTAAACAAAAAAAGCTAATTAAACAATATTAAACCAATTTACCCCCAAAAAATTTGGGTTTCACTTTTGACTTCCAACACTGAAAAACATAGAAGATAGTATTGTCGGTCAAGGTGAACTATATATTACCCTACGACGGATATGTAAGCAAACAATTTTATATCGATATAAATACTTGTAAAATATTTATTCATGTTAAAGGGATTTTCTGATAAGAGTCTTATACGCGAGCTATAACTAATTATGGACCGACCATTACAAAAGTAAATGCAATGACGTTTGTACTTATTGAATTTATTTGTGTTGAATTTTATTTGAATACCAAGGTTATCAATAGATTTATGGTCGTTAAAGTGATTTTTTGAAGTGGGCATAATATGGGAGCTATGACTAATTATGGAAAAAGCGTTTTAAAATTAATTAAATGACTTTTGTATATATAAACGATTTTCATGTTGAAAATTATTTGGATACCAATAATTGTAAGTATTTTAAAATGATTTTCGTTAGGTTCTTATATAAGAGCTATGGCCAATATTGGACCGATCTGCACAGAGTGTATAGGCGTGATTAAGTTTCATAAATATATGTGTACATTCTTTGTGGTGAAATTAGTTTGAATACCTGTATTAATTAAACATTTATGACCAATGAAGTCTTATTTTGGAAGGTCATACGTATGGGGTCTACGAAAAAATAATGAACTAGAGAAAGAAAGAGACATTTTAATGAAATAGCTTTGCCATCAAAAACGTAATTTGACAAATATTTGTGTTGTCTTGTTTTGAAAATACTTCATAGTTCAAAGTAGTTCTTCACACCATAATATGCAACGAGAAGAGCTTTAAAATCTTGAATGTTGTGTGAAGCTTAACCCTGCTGTTAGATTAAAAAAAATATGCGAATCCTGTGTTAAGAGACCAGACCACTTGCTCCAAATAACGTATATACAAATGTAATCCAATTTTCGCATGCAATATGATTAAATAATTAATTAATACGGTATATCAGTATGTACATTCTTATTTCAAGTAAAATTATTGTATGTAAAATTTGTACATGACAGTGGAAAAAACGAAGTTAATAATGGCCTATTTGATGCAAATTTTGGTCGCCAAATTTCCAGGCAATAATGTCTGAAGGTACTTTCCACATGATTGCAATCTCTCTCTCTGCTTTGATAATGTGACGTAACGACAAGGTTGCTCCTATTCGTGCTCCCACATTGGCATCTCCTTCTCCAAACGTTTTACAATTGCCATGAGAATATCACATTTGGTAATACACCCATATCTGAAAAAGCCAAAAATGCAAAGCATAAACAGAACCAGGGGCAGCAAGTTGTGTTGGAGCTAATGAAAGGACTAAAGGGCAAAATATAACTGGGGACAATTTCTTTTCCTCTTTTGGTTTAGTGAAAAAAAAAATACTTGAAAGGAATCTTGCGTATGTAGCCACTGCGCCAAAATAAAACAAAGCTGCTGAATGTAAAACCACTCCAATTATACATAATTATGTCAGATTGCAACATTGGTGTCATATATCAGCCACATAATAACAGTGGAGCAAAGAAGAAGCCGAAGATTGTTTTCTACTACAATTTATACACTTGTTTGTGTAACTACTTTTGTTTACAATCAAGCGGCACTAACTAGAAGCTAAATTAGATACTACTTTAGTGAGCTTTGTTGGGTAGCTGGACGCTATAATGTGTTTTTGAGGATGAATTTGAAAGTAAAAGATTGGAAGAGACTTGGCAAGATGTCAAGACCTAAAGCAGATATTAGAACAGAAATAGTTGGATAATCATTATTATAATCATTGGCGTGATTACGCATTACTATTCGATAAGGGGTAGGATTATAGATAAATGTTCGATAATAAAGACAATTTGCAAATCATAAAGTACAATATCTTTCATCATATAGATTTAGATGGCTGAGTAAACGACAGGTTGGCAGATAATGCGAGTCTGAGATTGGAAGATATTTTCGGCTTGAATAAAAATTGAGCAGTTTTCACTTCTTCATAAATGTGACTGATGCATTTATCTTTTTTGTCTTATTATGATAAAAATATCAATTCAGCTATTAAGTTTCCTATAGAAAGTGCTTCTTTTTGCAAAACCTTTCCTAAGCTAAACTAGAATTATGTTACATTAAGAGAAAAAGCGGAGATACCAATATATATTAAAAATTCAATAAAGATAAAAATTTTAACATAACCTTCAAGCCAAAAACCTATTCACGAGATTGCTGTATGGGAACCGTATATTAAGTGTTATTAAAAGAAAAAGTTCGGCCTTTAACTGACAAATTGGAGAATATAAAATCAAGGGTCATTTACAGAAAATGATCACCTGCTGTGATAATAGCACTTTTTCACCATTTTAAATTAATGCATCTTGGAACTAATTGAAACAATTGTCAAAGCTTCTACTACTGATTTTTTTTTATTTATTTATTTTACTATCAGAAAATCAAATTGGTTTCTTATTTCTAAACAATTTTGAGTTACTATCATTAAGATATTACAACAAATAAATTCAAGATTTATATAATTAAAATAGCTTTTTACAAAAATATTCCACTGTATAGGAAAAAACTACTACTGATTTTTCAACAAGTAAGATGTTAGAAATTTAATTTTCTTCCAACATAACCCTTTTGGAAAACAAAAACTAAATGATGGTCTAGCGAAAACATTATTGAGTTGAATTAGAAAATTGTGATGCAATTAAGTGATAGTAATCAAGAAACTCTATTTGTATATTTTCTAAGTATTTGTTAAAGAAAATTTATTACTATTTTTTTTAATGAAGATATTAAATATTTAAATTTTTAGCAACTAAATAAAAAAATTATTAAAAATATATTTATTTGGATTGTTTTTTACTATAGGAAAAATTCACCCAACAATCTTTAACAATCTTTTGTAATTGTATTTCTTTTGTGTTAATATTCGAATAATTCATCTTCAATTCCAAATACAAATCAAACCAATATTTTAAAAATTATTATCATTTATATTAAAATTCAGCCCCATTGGACATTCTTATGTTCTGCTAAAACAAAAGACTTAGAAAACGAGCATTAATTTAAATAAATTAAAAACAACAAACTGTCGGTCCATTAATCAACGTAAACGCAAATAGTTGTAAATCTCTAATATTATTATTCAATACACTAAAAACAACACTATAATAAACTGATCTTTGACAACTTTACATCATTTCCATTTTTAATATTATTTAAATAGTTAATATGCTACAATAGTTTATTCTACAAAAAGCAACAATATGTAAAGGAAGTGTCAAGCGGCAATTTTTTTAAATTATTCACTCCATCAACTTGACATTCAAACTTGGCCACTAATCTGTTAAATTATCTAAGAGAACGTGCACATAATTTTTAAAGCATTGTTTTAATTTAAGACTTCACTTACGTTTAAACAGCAAGCTAAAGGTAATTTTGAAAATTAGAAATAAATAATGACACTCACATACACAAAACATCTATAAAAGATGACAGTGATTTACAAAAAAAAAAAGTAAAAAAAAAAATCACAGACTTAAGGATCACTTAAGTTTTGTTAAACTATTAACAACAATTTTGTTTGAATTTACCTAAATATTTTTTGTATTTTTTTTTTTTTTTGCTTTTTTGATTCTTAAACAATTTATTTAACCATAAATATATCTTGTGTTCTCTAATAACACAAGTGGCCTGGCTTTCCTGCTGTTTTCCTCCATTTATATGGCTTTTTAATGACACTTTTCGGTGTAAAGAAATAAGAACTTTTAAACTATTAAAATTTTCTTTTTTTTTACATGTGAATGTTGCCATTATAAAACTTGTAACAAAAACCATATTGTAAGTTTTATATTTAACTTTGAAAACAGAACAACAACAACAAAAGCAACATCTATAGAAAAGAGTATATGAATGTTCAATTTAGTTTAAACCAGCCAGACGGACGTCAATAGCAGCAACAATAATAGCAAAAACAACAACAACAACAACACCAACAAATATACCTTAAAGTGTTTGAAAATTGCAAAGCTCAACAACAAGTCACGAATATGTCGCACACCTTTGAATATTCAAATTGAATTAACGAGCTCAAAAGGAACTTTACGAATGCACTATGGTTTGTAAGTAATAACAAGCAATATATAAATATGTATGTAAGTATGTATGAGTAGTATGTACATTATACAAGTATGTACCAGCTATATTGAGTATGCATAGAGTAGAGTAGAGAAAACAAGGTACAAAAAAACAGTTCAAGTATTAGCATCATTCATAGTTACAAGGTGCCGCCAACTGCCAGTCTTACACTCACACAATTTTGTTTAAGATCAGCGTAATCTTCTAGATACACATGTTGTGTGGACAATATAGCAATACAAATATTTAAATATAAATTGTGTATCGGTAGAGAGTCACTATTTCAGATCAGATATTTGTTTCTGCTTATGTATCCAAAGACTTTCACCAAACAAGTGGTTTTGTAAAATTTCAATGTGATTGTTGGTTTCATTTACGGAAATGTTCGGTATATTTGTAAAACTAAAGAAAACCTTCAGCTGCCAACATCAATTTACAAAATTTGAATGTTTTTCCCACGGTTGTAATTTCTAACCATTGAAGTGTTTGCCCTTTAGCGTTTGATATTTCTATAACATTCACTTTGGCATTTTGAACTAACAAGAATATGTGTTGAAATCAATTGTCTACTGTCCTACAACCGAGCTATCAATTAAGCTAAATATCTGATTCAATTAAATATCAAAAACTTTATCGGCAACTAATTACACGAATAACTTTTATTTCACAAAATTGTATTCAAACCTTAATTTTCTTTGAAAATTAATAATGAAAAGACTCATGCAGAAAAAACGTCTCCAGATTATTCAGCTGTATACCGAAAATCAGCGTCCGGTGAGAAAAGTTGTTGGTGCACTTTGATTCAGTGTCAGTGTGTGTTACTGGATGATATGATATTTTATCAATTTCATTATTTAGTATCTATTTTAATTGAAGACTTGATTTCAATAAATAATGCTTTGAACATTAGAGAAATAATAAGGGCTCAGCTAGTCCCCAATAAACTTAATCATCTCATTTTTCTACCAGTAATACGATACTGAGATGGTATTCATATTAACGCAGAGAAAAAATATAGTTGTGTATGTTTATCACAACTATTTCAACATTTTTTAAATATTTTTTTAATATATTGTGGTGACTGTAATTATTTATATGATATATGCAACCATAATATGGATAAGTTACTATTTACACAATTATAGCAATCATATATATGATTAAAGCATTATGATAAAAGATTATACCATATTATGTTATTCTCTATCATAATCAAAGAGCAACAAATTATGATAAATGACCATAATATTGTTGAAAAACTTGTCAAAATGTTGACATTGTTGTGTTAAATATGTACAACTATATTTTTTCTCTGTACTCTTTTAGTCAACTCTTTTAATGACTACCTTGTAGGAGTTATAGACGACTGAATGATTACAAGTTTCGAGATCAACTTACTGTCCAGATTCGTATGAAAATATACATATACTTCATCGTTAAGGGCATGAGTTCCGTTTTGCTGTTACTTATGACAAATCTGCCTTCCATAAGATATTTGGAAACGTTACAAATAAATTTGAAAAATTGATTCGCCTCTTTACATAATGCTTTTTAATTAGTAAAGCTAGGAATAAATAAAACTGTAATTGTATCATCTAGTATCGAAGAAGGCTGTTCAGATTTTCAGAAGAAGATATGATAAACTTATAATTTTGAGATCAGTCTTTGTAATGTGAAAGCTCCTCTACACATTCGAAAAGAAATCTGCCCTCATCTACTCAATTTTATCAGGAATTAATGGCAACTTAAGATATCTATATTCATTACTAAAAAGCTAAGGAGCTTTGAGATCCAATAGAATCTGCAGTTAATATGAAATTATATCAGACCCATATATCTTATTTATCATAAAGTTTACGATTGTAAGTTCACTAGATTCTGCATGTCTTATACTCTGAGCCTATTAAAAAAATTTTAGTTCAAAAACTAGATTTTACGTTTTTACAGTAACCATGAAACTCGTCATGGCATAGTTCCTAATGAGACAAGGCATTGCTAAAAAGGTCTGCCGTATACGAGAGGTTTCATGACTTTTATATTTTGGCTGATACTTTTCAACGATAGGCAGAAATTTAGTAATTCACTGTAATAATTGTATAATACATTCTATTTATACAGAGTGTTTTTTAGATGTATAAAACTCTAAATTGGCAAAAATTTTAACCTGAGGTCATTTTGTCAGCTGTCAAGTGATTTATATAAAAAAGTCATCGCAAATTCAAAAGACGAAACCTCCAGATTAGACTACGTCCGAGCCAGTCATATGCCAAAAGTCTTGTTCAAATTATAATGCCAGAAGATTATCTTGCGAATAAAGTAAATTTCATGTTAATTTAAAAACACCATCTTTGTTTTATTCAATAGTTCTATACATTTAAAAAAAACACCATGGACTGCCTTAAAGCAATAAAAATTTTCAATTCCAAAGAGGTGAAGTCGAAATGTCTACTTGATTATATATATTGTGTTGCCATATTTAGAAATTACCATATCTAGCTAATTTGGGTCTCAGGACTCGGTGTCATCCTGGAAGATGAAAAGGCAGAAATCAATAAACTTTCAGTGAGTTGGTGGTCTGTTCTTTAAGACAATTTACTTCCCCGCCTTTAAACAAAATCTTCTCACTGTTTCCCAACATAATTCTCGTAGTTTTATTTTATATTTTATTCTCTTTTCGCCGCTGTTGTGAATGAATGTTCACGTGCAAATTTAGAATTTTCTAATGTAACCTGTTTCAGAAATTTATAATTCATTACTTTTTTTTATTCAAAGAATATACACTCATACACAACACTGCGTTTGCACTGTAAGTTTAAACTGAGAGTAGCTAAAAATGTACATATGTGTACAAGAACAATGTTTAACATGAGTAGGAAAATGGTTGTAGGTGTTTAAGCCGTTTTTTTTTTTGTTGTACTTAAGCAAAGTATGGAGAATTAAATGAGGAACTTCTATATCAATTATATATTAGTAGTAATAAATTAATAAAAAATAACAATAGATAAGCAGGCGATATTTCAAATAATTTTTACAACATTTATATCATGTTGTGTCACAGACATCAAACTCATAAATCTTGTAATTTTTATAGGTATAATTTGTTTTAATAATATTTGAAAAAGAAAACAAAAGACTTAAGCTAGGAACATGATTTGAAATTTTTTAATGTTTCTATTTACATGGCTAAAGATTTTATTGTTTTGTTTCTTAAAAACATGTAAATAATTAGTAAAACATTTTATATATTCCCGCTTTACGATAAGAAAGACTAAAATAAAAAAAATAAATAAAAATTTCTAAAAATATTTAATATATTTAAGCCAACAGCAATCAAAACTAATGTTTAATGGTTTTATGATCTTGTTTGTTTAACGGTCTCCGTTGTCTACATTTTAGGTTTGTGTGTTTTTTTTTTATTGTGACAAGGTTTGATTTTGAGTTTGAATATTATGTGAGGAAAATAAAATAAGCTATTAATTTTGAAGTTTTACAGTTAACTTCCGACTGTACTAAGGTGTACAAGACAGTTGACAAAATATTTAAATTTCTGTTTTAAAAATGATTTTGTATTTTTATAATCAATTAGGGTTTTGAATTCTATTTATAATTGATTTTATCTGCTTAAATTTTATGGCTTTGTAGATTTAGTATCACCTGTGTTTAAATATGGATTGGGTCGTTAAATTTTGTACATATGTACAGAGTTCTCTACCCACAACAGGTTTCTAATATAATTTAGATGTAGAATTGAACGCAATTATCTAATAATAGAATTATTTTTTACACAATACGACTCTGAATTATGGAGATGCATTTACGTACATACAAGGGCAAAATTGGATTTTTTTCAGTTTTTGCAATAATTTTGAAATTAAATAATTGTCGTTCTAAAAATTTATAAAAGACAAAAATTGATAAAAAAAAATGTTAAAGTTATTAAGTATTCCCCTGGCCAATAATGAGTTTTAGGACACTTTAATAAGAAGCGTAATATACTTGTTACTTTACTTTAAATACATCCGTATTTACTTGTACATGACTTTTTATTTTTGCAACATAACGTTAACCTATTATCTAGTATGGTCAAAAAAGGTTGATTTTTTTTTTAACGGCCGATACAAAATTCAGAGTTTTATATTTTAAAAATTTTCTTAAACAAAATGTTGAATTTTTGGAACATCTCCTTGGGATTTATTAAGAAGAAATGAGTGAACAAATATTAAAAAATTAGTCAATACCTGCCATAGTTTTTCAGTACCATTGATTTTAATTTTGTAGATTTCGAGAAAAATATTTTTTTGCCATATTTTGAGGAATAATTTTAATTCCCTTAATGTTAAGAATTTTAAATAAAACCTCTTCAGAATAATATATTTTGGACATTGTTAAATACTTTCTGAAAGTTTTATTTAAAACGGACAACACCAACCATTAAATCGTGAGGATCAAATTCAGATTTTTGTTATATTTGTGATGTCTAATGGAAAGATATCGATATGTTATACATTTTCGACTTATTTAGTCGACTTTTATGAAACTTGGAAAAAATATATCTCAAAGTCAAAAATTTACAAGAACAGCGCAAAAAACTAAATTAACACTTAATCCCAGTTGGGTGCAAAATTTTCACAAACTTTAATCGTGTAGGTCTTTATATAGTCAAGTTTAAAGCTTATATCGTAGTTCTAGTAGTATAGTAATATATTAAATAGATTCAATCGAAGGTCTTTCTAAGGTGTTCATTTAACATTAATCACAAATCTCGTTGCTCTTTATATAGTCTAGTTTAAGGATAAATGGTAGGTCTTGTTTAAGCTTCAATCGTAGGGATATAATAAGCTTCAATTGTTGGTCTTTAGGTTTAGATTTTTATATAAACTAGTTTAAGCTTTGATTTTTGATCGTTATATAGTATATTATAAGCTTCAGCAGAGATGTAGTTTATGCTTCAATTGTAGATAGTTTTTAATCATCAATGCTGGTTGGCCATCTAGTTAAGTCTAGTTTAAGCCACAGAGTTGAACAAAAAACTCACCAAAGCAAGTACGAACATATTATGGCAAATTTGTAGATTGTAATAGCCTCTAACTAAGCCGAATCGCTTTCTTTGGGAGAATGTAATCAAAATATTATAGTTGAAGCTTCAATCGTTGATCCTTATATATAGTCAAGTTTAAACTTCAACCATGGGCTTCATGTAACCTTCAATCGTTAGTCTTTACATACTCTAGTTTAAGCTGTAATCGTAGACTTTTATATAGTATAGTTTAACTATCAATCTTCGGTCTCGATTAACCCTTGCGGTACGAGCGGTGCACATATATACCAAAAAGTTTTAAAAATCTCTAAAATTTGTACTGTTTATAATTTTTTGTTTTTAAGTGTAGCATTTCGTTTTATTTGTTGTTTGTTTTTTTTTATATTTATTATAAAAACTCATACAGATTTAATGAAATAATTTTTTAATTTTTTTTTTTTTTAATAAACTTCTTTTTATTTTGAATATGCCTAATTTATGTCTTTTAGAACGGTTGGTATATATGGTACAATGGTGGACCATATTTGGTACAATGGTTTACCAGCTCCTCCTGAGTAACACTACTATAGAAGCGCCACATTTCCTTCTAGAATATTTCTAAAATATGCCTTTAACAGATTGAATACAAAAATTTCATTATAACATTGTTACTCAAAAGCCGTCGCGAAAGGGTTAAGCTCCAATCGTAGGGGTAGATTAAACTTCTATCGATAGTCTTTATATAATTTAGTTTTAATTGTAGGCATTTTTAAGCTTAAATTATAGGTTTAGTTTAAGCTTCACAGAAAATAGATCATCAATTGTCGCTCTATTTATAGTCTTAATCGTGGCACTATCTTAAGTCCTAATAATTCGGCAATCGCTGCTCTACATATATTTTTAGTCGTCGCTCTATTCATAGTTCCAATAGATCGTCAATTGTCGCTCTATTTATAGTCTTAACCGTGGCACTATCTTAAGTCCTAATAATTCGGCAATCGCTGCTCTACATATATTTTTAGTCGTCGCTCTATTCATAGTTCCAATAGATCGTCAATAGTCGCTCTATTTGTAGGCTTAACCGTGGCCCTATCTTTAGTCATAATAAAGCGGTAATCGTCGCTCTCTTAATAGTCTTAATCGTGATTTTATTTTCAGTTCTAAATAAACACCAATCGTCGCCTAATTTATAGGTTTAATCGTCGCTCTCTTTATAGTTCCAAAATATCGTCAATCTATTTATAGTCTTAAGATTGTGATGACCTCCTGTCGAATAGATTTGACTACTTTTCTTTGGTAGAATGTTATCTATATATTTGGATGAAAGGTTTGGATCACTTGAATTCCAGATTGTTCTTCAGATTGCAAGATTACGATAGAGTAATTGAAGCTGAAATTATGAATTCAAAAGAAGCCACAAAACTAATTTAGTATCAGAAACATTCAAAAATTGATTGATGGTAAAGCGGAAACTAGATCTCTAGCGATCAATTAGATCATATCAAAATGACGAGTAACTTTGTGGAAGATACTGATTTCATTGGTTGGATAATTATTGAGAGGTAAACAACTAATTTAACATAAGCTTGAACTCAATGTTAAAATAAGATGGAGAAAAGACACCACTGGCTGGGATACCAGAAAATCTAACATTAAAAGGACATGAGAACAAAACGTAACTAGATTTCACTTAAAGAAACTTATAGAGGTCATTCTTAGTCTTAGTGGCTTCATGATTTGGAATATTAAAAAAAAAGTGTTTTATAGATTATTAATGTGTGTAGTTTTAGAAATGACAAGAAATTATTTATTTAAAGTTTATTTAAAATAAATGAAAATGTTTTTTATGATTCCCCTCTTTAATAAATTTACAAGTTTAAGTATTTTCGCAGCAAAGGAAATCACAACACCAACTAAATACACTGGTGCCTCTAGTAAATATCCCCCCTTTATTTAAAAGGACTTGTTTCATTTCATAGAAATTCAAAAATTTTAAATTCCTCAGCATATTGCCATACATCAATGTCAATTGTGTCGGGGACACAACAAGCACTTTACACATGTTCCAGAAAATGACTTTCATGAATACTAAAATTACCCAAGAAACATTACACCAACTAAACTGAAAATAAAAAAAAATTACCATAAAAGGAAAACGTTGGTTAAATGTTTTACATTGTAAACTTAAAATGTGGTTGTGGAATAATTTTGTAAAATACAACAAACATTCACACACTGGTAATAATCACCTATAACAAAATACACAGACTTTATAAACTGCACTTTGTTCTACTGCATGAAGTTTGTATTTCCGTTGCAACAACTAAACAGATAAAATTATAGATTGAGGGTCAATGAGGAACAAATGAGAGGGACGCTACAGTTGGTAAGCAATGGTAATAGTGGATGAGTTGATGATTGCTTTTAATTCTCTTATAAAACCAGTGGATGTTTCTGAATAATTACATTTTCTATATTGAAAGAGAAAATTTCTACATATAAATTATTATTTATGTAGGTAGAGTTTTACATTAATCATATTATCATATTGTAAAGAGATTTTTAAATGGAAAACACAAGAGCACCTATGACCTCTTTTCTACTTTAAAACTGGCGTTTGGTCTGTAGTGGAATATTCTCCGGTTTTATTTAGGTCTTCTCATTTCATATTTAAAATCAAACTGTATAGGGCCACATTTAGTTTCCTCTTACCTGTTTACCATAATGATGTTACAAATTTCCAGCTAATGGTATATTGACTGTCACAGTTGTTACTTGTGGTTCTATTATGGTGTGAGAACTTCTATACTTTTCCATTCAACCTTAATTGACTTAATACCTTAAATTACGTTTTTTTATTTTCAATAATATCTTGTAATAAAAACAACCCCTATATAAAGACGTGAGACATGTTAAAGAAACCTTAAAAGAATTTATTACTATTTTACTACAAAGAAAATGCTCTTGAATGAATCAGCATGTAAAAAAAAACAAGCAACACAAACATATTAATGAAGATTTCCTAAATAAAGGTGTTTCCAGTCAAAACTATTTGTAAACACTTTCCACTTTCTTGTTGGAGTAAAGAAAGGTGATGATAAAAATCACATTAAGTGACAGTTGTTGAAGTATTTCATTGATGTTCTTAAATTTTTTGTTAGCAAAAGAGAGAAAAATTGAGCTAAGAAATAGAGATGCCAGAATTTTGCTGATATTGAAGGGGAAAATATACACAACAATATGATATTAGAAAATTTAAGTGCCATTGTTTTAGCCTCATTTTATAGAAGTTTCAGATTGCCAATTCCTTTGCAAATCCTCTAGCATATCCTAACATTCCTGATTTATTTATGATGTTAAAATGTTACCATACCTATTCTCAGTATTTTTTGAAATATCAGACACAATTTTTTACCGATTCCATTAAAACTATTTCTGTAAGTTGAACAATAATTAAGCAAATCATACGAAATAAGTTTTTAAGCAATATTTTCCAAAAATATTGAGTTTGTAATTTGAGTATATACACTGCGCGTCATCAGATTAGCGCCCCCCATTCGCTCGTTTGTTTTTGATTTTTTATAGTTTTTTATTGCACGCAAATTCGTAATATTTATTTTGATTTTGCAAATATTATGTCTGATTACTCTCACAACAAATTAAAGCGCTTAAGAAGAAGAAACGTTACATATTCACCCTTATCATGAATAAAAATTCAACATTTGTTCCTTTTTCACATTTTTCCTATTTAAATTCAATGTTAAAAAAAATAAGACGGAACAAATTTCATGTGGAATTTTTATTCACGATATTTTGCGTCCTCAGATTACAGCCCCCAAATGAATTTTTACTTTTCTCGCTTGTTTTGACAATCACGGTTACCAATTTGTTTGATGCAATTAAAATATTATTTATCTTTAAATAAACGCATAAAATGGGAAGAGGGACAGTTTTATCTTTGAAAGAAAAAGCTAAGATTGAGGCTTACCATGATTCTGGACTATCCTTTTATAAAAATGCTGAACAAATTGGAAGGCACACTAAGGAACACTACGGAAAACACTTCCAAGGCGGTAATAATTGAGTGCTTTCCCAAGCAGACAAGCGAGCAATACTGAGGCAAGCATCAAATTCGCACTACTCGTCTACCAAAGTCAAAGACAAAACTGGTATTAAGGCGAGCTTGTCAACTCTCACATACAGAGACAAAAATTAAAAAAACCACCACTTAATTGCTAAGAAAGGAAATGCTGTTAAATTTTGCTCGAACACAAATGACGTGGTCTACTGAGTGGCATTACGTTGTCTTTTCAGATGAAAAGAAATGTAATTTAGAAGGGCCCGATGGGTATAATTATTATTTTCGTGACCTACGTAAGGAGGAGCATTATTTGGATCGCCTTCACAGCCGAATGGGGGGGGGGGGAGCAATATCCTGATATGGCACCTGCGAGTTGCAGTTTCTAAGCACAAAAACTACAACAGCGTTTTGAAAACAACTTTTCCCCACTTTCAAAACTTATTTTCAAATTTGAAATGGTAACGATAATACTCCAATTCATACAGCCCGATCCGTGAAATCGTAGATTCAGAGCCAAAAAGTTGATGTCCTTGAATGGACACCATACTCACCCGCCTTAAATATCATCGATAACGTCTGGGGATGGTTGGCTAGGAAAGTGTAAGAGTCAGGAAAACAATATGAAACAACAACCGAATTAATCGAAGGCATCAAATACGCTTGATCCACCATTTCGTTGGATTATATTAAAAACCTATATAATTCACTTCCCAATCGAATTTTTGAAGTGATTTCTAGCAAATTCTCCTTATCAAATTCTCCACTTCTGAACCGCACAAACAGTTAAAATTCATGACTTAAAAAAAATATTTTGCATTATTGTGTACACGAACTGAGTTTGTAAAAGTCATGACTAGAATTTGACATGGTAGTAAAAAGCGATTAAGAACCATAAACACAGGTATACAAAATGTTATGATTGGACAAAAAATAGCGACGCAGGGAACAAAATACTAAACGGGCGATGTTTGTAGGCGTGGCAAAAATTGTAATCCTAGGTGGTGACTGACACAACCTTTTTTTGTATGAAAGGTGAACCACTCTAAAGCATAATTCTTATTCCTTATATCACTCGTATTTTTATTTGAGAGTATTTATACTCGTACATTTCTATACACATATGTAATAAGAATAAGAGAGTACTACGTATTGCTAGTACAATCAAGTGTATACTCGTGTTATCTGCCCCTCAGCCTGATAACTACAATTTTATCAGCTTAGCTTGGAAACAAATGACAAATATAGTATGTACCCTTCAAAATGACATATAAAGTACTAAAGACAAAACCGCATTCAAAAGATACGTCATCTGCTATGACTCCCGCATTTTTATATTATGCACCCAATAGTTGTCACATGAATATAAATTCCCATTTCCACAACAATAAATTTCTGGCAATATTTCAATTGTACACTTTACGTTTTATAGTTTATAGCTACACTTTACTTTTTCCCCTAACAGAGTGTGGGAGATTTGTTTTTCTTTTATTTAATCTAGTGTTTTCATAAATAATTTAGTTATTATTGTATAAGACAAAAACCACAAGCAGCAAAATATGAATTTAAAATGTTTGTATAAATAAATAAATGCTATTTATACAATGACAAGTACTAAAGACAGTTTACTTTAGGTAGTAATATTCAGTGCATTCAGTGTCTTTACTAAATGTTTATATGTAAACATAAATGTGTATGAGAATTTAAATGATATTCATGTTAATTTAACTGGAAACCGAAGGTGTGTTGGGAATATCAATGCGCTATTTAACTATATTTGTATATTTTCAGTATACATGGCTTGTGGTCTGAGGACACAAAATTTTGAGATTAGTATTTCGATAAATTTATTTAAATTATGTGTTTTTCTAGTGAAATAATCAAAATGAGGATACGAGTGAATATGTTTTCATTTTGATTGCAGTCGTACTTACAGGTTTAAATATTTATTATTTAGTTTTAGTTTTTTTTTCGAAATGAATCATGAGTTTGAAATTGTTATTTATGTGATTTAAGTTGGAGTTATTTAGTAGACACACATACAGCAAATGCCAAAAAGAGATTTGATAGATTGTGTGCTATGCTATATAAAAGCTAAGAATGTTTAAAGGGAGAATTCTTGAAATGTACAATATTTTCGAAACGATTTTTACATGTTTTAAAAACGATAATGCAATGCAGTTTACGTTTACATTCTAACTACGAGGGTGGTTCGAAAACTTGTTAGCCTAGAACAGAAAACGCGTTACAAACAGACAAAAGTTAAGAGTTTTGCAAACTTCCATTCGTGCTATGAACACATAATAAACTTCTTTTCGATCTGTCAACTCCTTCATATAGAACTCCTTCATATCAAAAAAGACGCAACCGCGATTTTTTCACAATGGAAAAATTAGAAATTTGTGGTGTGGTGGGTTTATCGGGACAAGAAATTCATAATGATATGAAGAATATGTTAGGAGAAAGTGCTCCTTCATATACAACAGTAAAAAATTGGGTTGCTGAAATTAAACGTGGTCGTACAAGCATTGAGGATAAACCATGTAGTGGACGCCCAAAAACAGCAACAACAACAGAAATTGTAGCCAAAATGCATGATATGGTATTAAATGATCGACGAATAAAAGTGCGTGAAATAGCTTAAATCATGGACCTCTCAAATGATCTAGTCCATTTAATTTTGCACGAAGAACTACAGATTAAAAAGATTTCTGCAAGATGGGTGCCGTATTTGTTAACAGTCGACCAAAAATGCAAATTCTCAAGCTTGTTTGAATCGTTTTAAGAAAAATAAAATGGATTTTAAACGTCGTTTCATAACTGTGGATGAGATACGAATTCACCACTATACTCCAGAGACAAAAGAACAATCAAAGCCATGGACTGAAGCTGAAGGAAGTGCCCCAAAGATGGCAAAAACAATTTAGTCGGCTGTTAAGGTTATGACAGTGGTTTTTTAGGGCTTCAAAGGTATTTTATTGACTATCTGCAAAAGGGTGAAACAATAAACTCAGAGTACTGTTGCATTCTCTTGGATCAATTGGGTGCCAGTATCGACTAGACGATAGATTGCCGGACTATCAGTTGATTCGATTCCTGCCAAAGATGCAGAAAGGCCAAAAAGCTTCGCAGTTTGTATTTGTTAATCATATTTACAAAAAAAAAAATAAATGTAAAAATTCGAGAAAAACGTCCTGGTTTACAACACAAAAAATAGTTTTTCATCAAGACAACGCATTGGCGCACAAGAGTATTTTAAGGATGGCTAAGATCAACGAATTTAAGTACGAGTTGCTTGACCAAACACTTATTATTATTCTCCTGATTTAGCTCCCAGTGACTTTTAACTGTTTCGTAAAAATTCTTAGCTTGCAAGCGTTTTAACTCAAATGAAGATGTAATTATAGTTGTAAACCACTATTTTGAAGGTATTGAGGAAAACTGTTTTAATCAAGGGATAGAATTGCTAGATAAGCGTTGGACTAAGTATATTGAAGTTTCAGGAGATTATATATTCTGTGCTAGGCTAAGAAGTTTCCGAACCGCCCTCGTAAATCATAAAAGTATGTACAAGACATACATATTTTTTCAAGAGCTGAAACTAACAGATTTTAAAACCGATAAGACATGAGTTAACGAAATCTTCACCTTTTTGTTTTTGCATAATATATTCTGTGGCCGTCCGGAATCAACATTAAAAAGAGCTACTATGGTCCAAAAAAAAATATTAATTCATATTTATTTTTCTAAATGCTTAATAACCAAAGGTCAGATAAAGTAGTTAAAAAAAACGAATGTAAAAAGCAAATGAACATGGATCGTCTTTACAAGCGAACAGTTTCATTTTCTACACACAGAAGATTATGTACACATATTAATGTCCGCAATTCTTCAGACTTTTTGTTGATATTTGTAATCACATTGCACCACCAGTTCTGCAAACTTACTTAAAATCTCGAACATTTTTCATTCTCCAGAACTTGTTAAATTTTCCGAAACTGAGGACATATATTTATTTATTACCTCGATCAGATGTTTTCAATACCAAACAATTGTTGATTTTTAATAACAACAGGGAGATAAAGCAGACAAAACTTTACTGAAGAGTTGTGAAGTTTGTCCTTATTTACACGAAGCAATACTTTAAGCTCAGCTGATTACCTTTTATCGGGGTGAGGGGAAGATAAGACGAGTACCCATTTGATTGTACTAGCAACTCGTGTTACTCTCTTATTTGTATTACATATGTGTATACAAATGTATACACAACAGTGATTTAAGCAATTACATTGTGCTGTGTGAACACCGAAGAAATTTCAAGGAAAAAATTGTGTCAATAAAAATTGCTTCGTGTAAATTGTTACTTTGTTAACAGGTACCAAACATTTCAGCAGGAATTCTTTTCAATAAATAGCCAAAGTTAAAGTTAAAGATATGACAAAGGTGCTGCTCTTCAGACCACATTTTCTTTATTTATTTAACACAGTTTTCAAAACATTTCATAAACAATTTTATTATCACAAACATCTCATTCTTTAACTGCCGTCAACTATTTTCATAGCTCTATAACGAAATGTCTTTTATTTACTTCACTTAATGACAAACACAAACAACACCAAAGTAATATAAATTTTTGAGAAGAATTGGGGTCAAGATAGTTCACAGGCAATTGGAAACTAAAATTCTTAACAAAATTCTAATTACATTGTACAAAATTTAAGTGTTAATAACAGATACCCAAAATATTGTAGTTATAAATACAAATGTAAATATTTATGTACAAATAACAACAATTACAATTACAAATGTAGCAGATACCTTAAGAAATTCTACAAAAAACACAGCATAAATACAAATAGTTAAACACACAAAATATATAAAAAACAGAACACTAAACATGTTTATTTCTGGCCGTCTTTTACTTTGGGAATTCAAAATTTTTCGGCCTGTGAAATAAAAATTTTGTTATAAGGTGTGTATGAACGCAGAGATAGGAAGCGAGCGTGCAAGAGTTAAAGGTGGTTAAACACGTGTGCTGAACATGTAATTGTCATGATGTACAAAATAGCAGCGTCACAACGACAACTTACCTGTGTGTGTTACACAAAAAATGTTTAAAAAAAAAACACTACCGTGTAATTTCAGAAAGTTTTAAAAGTATCAAAAACAAAATATCTTATAAATTCTTTGGGGATTATGAGTATTTTTTCTGTTTGTTTGTTTGTTTTACGGCATGTGAGATGTGACATGATTGAGTTTGAGTGTAAAAGATAGAGTGATTGATGATAGGCTTGACTATTAATTTATCTCTTTGCAGGGTTATATGGCCTTTGGTCATGGATTTGTTAAGAATATATTTAATTTTATATTGTATTTTAATTTTATATTGTGAATTTCCTGTAGATCATATTTCGAATCGTAAAAATGTTCAAAGAACCATTCAATTTTATACAGTATGATTTAGACTGTACACATAAAATAAGGCCACACTACAGCAACTTTTTTTAAAAAACCTGATGACACACATTTTTTTAACATAACTACAGTTATTCTGTCAAACATTTTACGCAGATAGAATATATTTGCAGCACTCATGCAATGGTATATCAAAATATAAAGAAAATCGAACTTCCTATAAAATCTGATATTTGCGGGACCCTTCTTCAAAAAATAAAGTAGCAATATAAGTACCGTAGAAAAATATGTTTCAGTAAGATATTTGCAGTTAAATATCGTCGAGCATAGCAGAAATTTCATGTCGCAGCGAAACGGGAAAATATAATTTTTATTTTCCAACAGCAACCAACAACAGATGTTGTTGGTGATTTGCATATAAAATGTTGTATAACCAACACCTACGACATAATAACATATGTTTCTCGAATGTTGTATGAACGTTTAGGGGTTGCCAAAAGTGCAAATATGTACCTCATCATGAAAATAACTCATTTCAGTTAAAAACAATTAAGAGTTTATATTCAGCTGTGCCGAGATTTAAGCACATTTAAGTGATTTTCGGGGCTACGGTCACGTATGGACCGATCATAATCATATTGAGATGGACAATTTTAGTGTACGAGTATGTATGGACTATGTTGAATTTAAACTTGATAGTGCTTTTATTAAAATTTCCTTGCTCTATGTCTTTTTTTTTGAAGATCTATAGTGATTTCACTAGACGGTCGGACATAGCTAAATCGTCTTAGAATCTCATAAGCACCCAGAATATATAGACTTTTTGGTTCCAAGATCATTATTTCGATGTGTTACAAACGGAATGACAAACGCAATATACCCCCCATCTTTTTGGTGGTGGGTATAAAAATAACCAAACGGTTACATCTAAATCATAAAGTGATTAACAAAAGTAAAATAACAAGGAAATAAACGGCACTTTTCTAATTAAAGTAGTAAAGAAAAACTTCCCGCATATGACGCTTTATGGACACAAAATTCCACATCCGACCGAGTTTAAAAGATACGCCATTTGTTATGAATCCCACATTTTTAATGTATACATCCAATAATATATATATATATATATAAGGCAAATTGAGGCACATAAGGTAGCATTTTTCACAAAAATACTATTTATCCAAAAAAATATCTTAGAAATACCTGTTGCATGTTTATGGGTTAAAACAACTGAAGGAAAAACCTCTAATTTCCTTTCATTTTCAATGTAGTAATTTTCCATTCGTATTACAGTTTTCCAACATTCATTCAATAAATTCACAACAAGTCGTTTCATTCATAAAAACAAAACCCGGCCATAAACCAAATTGACATTTTTGTTTAAACAAAACGCCAAAACAAATATACCTTAAAAATCAAATAAAAAATTTACTAACATTTAAACTTACACGTATGAAAACAAAACGCAGCCATGAATTTTGTATTGTAATGAAATACAAATAAAAAAAAACTAAATCAACATTAAATAAAAACAAAAAGAAACAAACAAAAAACACAACAAAATAAATAAATAAATAATATTGATTGATAGTTTTTGAAAATAAACACATGCTCTTGCCATAAAAACCCCATCCTCAACTTAAAGACACTCAGCAGAGGGGGTATTGTACCCAGTTATTCCATGGCAAAAATGTGCTGGTTCAATAGATGCTGCTTTATTAAGTTAAAGTTTGTTGGTTGCCTTAAAAGTTAAAAACACTTGAGATTTTAAATGAAACACCACAAACAGCCATCAATTGAAAAGAGTGTGTATGATTCATTTTGTTTTTGTTTAAATTTTTTTGTAAACATATTTTTGATTAGAAACTTGCAAACAAAAAAGCTTAAATTTGACTACAACTTTGTCAATCAATACAGCTTGTTGTCTAAGTATTTTTCACAAAATTTAAGATAGATAGACAGTTGGATGGATAGTCAGGACAGACGAACATACAGACAGACTTATTGAAAATAATGAAACTGCAAAGAAGTGGCGTGTTACGAGTATTTGTGTCGTCAGACAGACAGAGAGACACTCAGTCAGACACTTTGTATGAATACATAAGCCTCTGTTTTACACAAAACGTCATGCCGGGATTTTTAATGATTCGTTTAAAGTGTATTTTGTTCGGTTGCCTGACTTGCTGGCCAATTTTTTTTTGTGGGTATTTTTGCTTAGCCTCATGTAGTTACTGTCTCTGCCCTCTTACAGTAATAATTGCATTAAAAAATTTTTTGAAATTTTCCTCTATATATTCATTTTTGAGAGTTGCATGGAATATTTACAACAATTTAACTTTTGACATTTGTTGAGGATTTGGTTTCTTAATATTTTCTGTTTGCAGTAAAAGTGCCCATTTGATTTGAATATTGTTTTTGTTCGTTTTTAAGGAAAATCTTCCTTTTATTTGTTTTAATACACTGAAAGAAATTTAATAATAATAATTTAAATTTTTATTTTACTGTATCTGTATTTGGTTTTTAGCTGGAATTTAAGCAATGATCGGCACTTTTTTTTAATAATTTAATAGTTTTGTTTCATATATACCACTTGGCGTATGATTAATATTAATTATTTACATAATTTAGAAATCTGCAATTTTTATTTTTTTACCTATTTGGTACAGGAAAAAAGTGGGTGGAACCACGCCCCTTTTTAGAAAAATTAAAAATAGTAATATAGTCTTAACTACTGGGTCGATCGTCATTTAATTTTCACAATAGGATATTCTTACGAAATAATAAATTCTTGACTATATAAAGTTGTGAGTGGATAAAGGGCCATATTTTTTTTTGCATTTTTTTGACCTACGTCGATGATATTTGATACATAGCTGTGAGTAAACAAAGGGGCTTGGCCTCGCCTATATAACCCAAGATTTAAAATCGTCATAGCACAACAATTTTACATTAAAAAAAATTTATGTATTTGTTTAGAATTTTATGTGTATTTCTCATAAAAATCATTTAACAAAGTTTAAGCTTTCATAGCAGATATTTTTTTATTGAAAACATTACAATTGCAAGAAAATAGTTGGTCAAAAAAATAAAAAAAAGAATTTTAAAATGTCGAAATTTTATTTTTATCATGCTTTCAATTTTTTGTATAAGGAACTAAAACTTCTACAGCTTTCTAGTTAGTTTTTTTTATGAATTTTGTGGAGTTAGTACAATTTTTGAAGTACAAAACTTACCAGAACTCAAAATTAAAAACTTCATATTCAACACAGTGCTTATAAAAATTGTAAATTGTTTATAGTTTTCCTAAAGTCTTGTTATAATTCTCTAAAAATAGAAATAATTTACTAAAACTATTGCACATATACCTCGGTACGTATAATTAATATTAATTATTAACATTTTTTAGAAACATGCATGATATGGAGGATTTTAAGGCTGAACTTATATTTATTTCAGTGAAAAATTATTAACCAAAGTAAAAGCTTTAATAGCTAATATTTTATTTTATAGAAAACACAATAATTTCAAAAAAAAATCCTAAACTAAATTTATTCAAAAAAATTTATTTTTAAAAATTCAAAAAATTTTCCTTATAAAAATTAATGTTTTTTTTTTAAGTTTTATTAATTTTTACTTAAGTTTTGTAGTAGTTTTGTTACAATTCATAAAATTTCAAAGTATTGTTTTTGTAATTAAATAAAAATCCAAGTAATTGTTAAATCTTGTTGATATTTATGGGCAGTGATCCCATTCATATTTCATAAAAAGGAAGAAACTACTTTTAATCGCACGAGAAAGACAAATATTTTGCCCAACGAATTCTGAAAATGTCTGGTAATTTTAATCCTAATGTATTTGACTTTCTTGTTGTTTATGTTTATTTGCTAAAAGTGACGATTGCGATTGCCATACAAAAACATAACAAACGCGACAAATTTATCTGCGGATACAAAATTGATTGCCCAACAATTTTTTATATAGTATATTTTTATTATATTTCCATTTGTATTAAAGTTTCATTTAACAAATTCATAACAAAATTCATTCATAAAACTAAAACCCGGCAATACACCAAATTGACATTTTTGTTTAAAGAAAAAGCCAAAACAAATATACGAATACAAAAATGTTCGCCGACAAATTTTATATATAGTTTTTCAAGACGGGAAGTAAACTGGAAGTGAGAAACTTAAAACAAATAAATAAATGTGTTTCTATAAACTCCAGCTGAGAAAATACTTTTAATTTAAGTTCTACCGAGAAACGTTTTGTTTGTACAGCAACATCTTAAATTTTATTTCTAAGTGTATATACTTTAAACAAAAGCGAAAACAAATTATTTTAGGCACAATTTACAAAATAAAACCTACAAAAATAAGTGAAAATCATTTCCAATTGAAATAATCTTCACTATGTTTTGTTGGTTTCTATTCATTTGTTTGTATTCAAATCAAAACTGTTTTTTAAATATTTTGTATTCATCATTGTCTTGTTTAAGATGGGTCAGTTTATTTCTAGTGTTTTTTATACAATTGTTAATATGAAGTAGGTAATATTTACTACAAAGAAAACAAATGCTCAATAATTTTATACAAAAAGGTGCCATTAATTTTGAACATTTATAAACATTTCCGCCATGTTTTGTATATTTTTTTAGATTTGATATTTTGTAATATTTATAATCAGATTACGTTTTCATGCAATACATAGACTTTGTTGTTAGTAGTAATAAGTATTAGATATTAAATTAATGAAATTTATGTTGAATAATAATATGTTATAACTTAATCATGAGTGGATTTTTGTATGCAGGATTTCATAATTTTGAGAGTGATGTGAAAGATTTAAATATTTGTTTAATATAAATAAATAGAAAGAAAAAAATATTTACAGTAAAGCTTCGTGATCCTTGTATACAGGCAGCATGAATACCACAAAAACTTGTTTACAATCTGCATTATTCCAGTCGAAAAACCCTAAGTAAACCATCGGAAAACTTTGAGTGCTTTTAACCGTTAACAGCCTCCTGAATTCTTCAATGATTAACTATACATTACACTCGGTTTAAACTTTCCTTGGGCAAAATCCCAATATTATTTAAGTGGTCGAAGCTAGGGTTAATTAGGCGGTTTTAATATATTTCTCAATTAATCAGGTTCTCAAGAAATCAGGTGTTTTCTTCGATAACATTTAGATAGAACCTAAATACTAGGGATGCCAAACGGGGCTGGTTTTTCAAATCCTGGGATTCGGGATTTCATAAATGAATCCCTGGATCGGGATTTCGGGATTTTTGCTTCATATAAAAAGAACTTGATTTATAAATAAAAACAATTTATTTCAAAAAGTTCATGTTAAATATAAATATGTTTGAAAACAAAAATTTTAAAATGATTAAAAGTTTATAAAAAATTAATAAATAAAAACATAATGAAATGTTAGATTGACAAAAATAATATGCCATTTCGCCTTTAATTTCTATATTAATTTAAAAGCAACAGAATATTATCGATCGATAAAGCTTCTTAAAAATATTAAGGGATCTATAGTAAAGAGAGTCTTAATATAATTTTGCTAACAATATATTAACCTGACGAAAAACATCGTTTACAACGTTTGTAGACAAATTATTAGCAAATTCTTGTATTCTGATTACATAAACAATCCTTTCTCAACAAACATTTCTATCTCATTATTCACTCTTGAATTGAATGAGTAAATCATCCTTCTTTTTCGTTTTTTTTTTTAAGAAGAGATTTAACCAGATCCCTTTTTACTATCTTTTGAGCATAAATAAAATAGCAACATCAAAGAAGATTCATATCACTGCGACAAGAGCTTTTTCTGTTTCTTTAACCGGATTTAAAAAGACAACTATTTAATTAAGTAAAGCAAATTATTCATCTCTTAAGGTTTAACCGTTCTTTGCATAGTGGTGGAAATTTCCATCATAACATTCAATGCCCTCTTTTATTTCTATTTAGTATTAAGCTAATGATCTTACATTGCACGATGATGGAAATTCATTGTTTTTAACTAAATTTTATCATATTAAGATTCATCATACTAAGATTTTTTTAACCATTCTTCCTTTAATTTTTAACATGAATTTTATCGCTTTGATCTATTTCATCAATAAAGAAAAACTGAATCAAAGAAGGGTTAAATCAATTAAAGCTTTTTATATAGAAATTTCCAAATTCCCAAAACTGTAGACACTTTTCGACATACTGCAGAGGACATAAGCCAAACCTGATTTATGGGGATAAATATAAATAAGAAAGCAATTAGTGGTTATACTTTTATTGCCGTATTTATAAAAAATTAAAGTAGACTTCAAGTGTACTTTAAGAAAATTTTGTATGAAAATTTTGTCTTAAAGCACACTTCAATCCTACTTAATTTTTTTTAAATACGGCAGTTAGTGTTTTGAAAACTGTTCCTTTTTTCGACTATTGAATTTAGAAGAAACGTTAAAAATTACAATACAATAAAAACTAATTTATACGCCTGATAGTCAATGTATACAAAGGCTCTAAAAGTAACTTAAAATAAAATCAAATGTTCGCCATGCGTAACATTGTTCTTCAAAATAAATGTTCTCCTTTTTCTTATAAACAATCAAGTAGTTGTCTTAAGTCTTTTGTTTTTATTACACCAATTTCCTTTAGAATAAAAAATTAAGTGTCACATATCATCTTATTTTCATTACTTTTCAGCGCTTACACATAATTTTTAATTTTATTACTTTAATAAATTAAATATATTAACAACAATTTTGTAATAATTATTAAATTGTCGCATGTGGGAAAAAATAATTACGCACCAGCACCAGCTACAGCAACAGTAAGCAAACAGCAAGCACTTGGCGTTTTTCGTGGTTCGTTACGCATTTAACATGTGCTGACATGTTGGAAGCGAGTTGGCTAGTTGGTGGTGTTGAGCAGCCACCGTTGCTGTTGTTGCTGTTAGTTGTTAACTATTTATAAATCCATGTTTATAAAACAATTTATGAACAATTATCATTCATAAGCCATAAATTACCATTGTTTCTCGTTGCAGTTTTAACCATTTAAGTGGAGCGAGTGAGTGTATGAGTATATTGTGGAACTCTTATGTTTTTACAAAATATGTAATTAAATATTAATATCTTTTTATGTTTTTCATACAATAGTTAATGTTAATATTTAAAATAATATGGTTTTAAATGGTGGTTAATGAATTTTACATTTAAATTAAATTATTTAACTAGTTAGAAAACATGTGATTGTAATTTTATGGTCTTTAGTTAAAGTCTAAATAATTAGTAGTTACAATTAATATAAATTGTTACCCAAATAGCTGATAGTTTACTAGATAAGTAAAATGTTTTTTGCATTCAAGTAGTGACAAGGAAATTTCAAAGCTTTGATATGTATCTATTGTTTTGATAAAGGTCTTGCATTGAATGTGTAACTTAAAAAAGTGGAAATTTTTCAAATCTTATGATTTATTTGGAAACATTTGTAGAATATAAATTATACAGTTTGGCCATTGTTAGCTGGGAGCTTATCCGTTCTTTCTGGCAACATATACTAGATAACGCACCAAAAATCTGTTTATCTTTTGAGGCCAAGAACGAAGCAAGCCAATTTGGGATACTCAGTTCTGAAGTGAAGCATATCTCAGATCGAGCGTATTGCTTCGATCTAAATAAATTGTAGCAGCACGGGATTATATGAACTATAAGGCGGATGAGGCAAAACTTCCTAACTACTTCATTCTAAATAATTTTCAACACAAATTCGGTACAAGTTCCCCGTGATAGTCTAGCCAGATTTCAGTAGCTCATAATAGACAGAACTCTTTTGGTCCCACCAAATGCGGAGCATACCTTAGAGCCATGGATATTTGACAATGGTGTCGATTCGGCTAGTTGGCCGGGATTCAAACACGAACTTTATGTTTCGGGTTATTGAAATGGATCCATTTTTCTTCTTTGAGAGTCTCTTGGCTTCCATTTACTATTTTGTATGAAACCTGCTGCTCGCAAACGTATTCAATTGTACTTAAGTAACTCTCAATGATTTTAGAAGCCTTTGTTGAGTTTGACAACAATCTTTATGGAGTAATGCCAACAATTATTGTTCTTCAAACTTTTTTCGCTGTCCCGGGCGACCTTTGTCTGCTGTGTTAAAATTAGCACTTGAGAACGGCACAAACCAACTCTCGCACTTTGAAACCGATGGAACACATCCATCATAAGTTACGGTGAGCAATTGGTGTGTTTCAGCAGCACTTGTTTTTCAAATTAATGAATTAAGGCGAAATGTGACGCTTTGTAGGCACAAAATTTGACATGTTCGAAGCAGAAAAAAACTTTGTTCAATATTCAACCACTAAGTGAGAATAAATGACAGATATGTACTCCTTAAAATTACATATAAGTTACTAAAGTTACTTAAAAAAATAAAGCAATAGATAATAAAAATCAAATTAAAAGCAAATTCTGCACAAATTGTTTGAAAATTCCACATGTACGCGTTCAATTTAAGCAATAAAAAAGTACAAAAGTAATATAAATGGTGATATAAATCAATAGTTAGAGATCATAAACCAAAAGAAAACAAAAATATTATTAAAGACAAACTAGGAACTTACATTGAAAATACTACGTTCAATAAAGTAAAATCCGGGTCTCTTTGCGCAAAAACAGCGTAAGTATGGAAAGAAAAACGTTTGGATGCTAGTTTCTAGGTATATAGTGTAATATACCCTACACCACCATATACTCGTAAATTAGTCCAACAGTCACCTTAAAGTATACCGATCGACTCAGTATTACTTCCTGAATAGATTTAATGATATAAACAAAGTACAGGTTTATAGCTTTCATACAAATCCCAAACAAATTTCGCTACAAATAAGTTGTATATAAAGTCAAATTACTTCTACAGATTTTGTGCAGATTGGTCCGTAATTGACCATAGATCAAATATAAGGCCCACTTCTGAAAATCACTTTAAAGAGCATAATATTCAACACAAATATTTTTCATATATACAAATTCTGCCCAATTTTATGATTATCGGTCCATAATTAATCATATCTCCCATATAAGGACTACTTCCGATATATACAGAAATCTTGACAACTAGTTTTATAACGGTCGGTCCATAATTACTCTAATCGCCCATATAAGACATTCTTCTAAAATCACTTTCATATGCATAAATTTTTTTAAAGTGTTTTCTGAAAAACTGGGTTTACACACTGGTTCGGGCTATCGAACGTCTATTCCATCGTACTTGTTAAATATTCAAATCATAATAAAAAGTAAAATGATGTAGCTATATAATGGGCGCACATTCTTTGCAACAAAATTTGAACAATATTCAACAACTTTTAAAATTGGCAATTTGTAGTTGTTGTCTAAAATGATTCCTTTTTGTTACTTCTTCAACTATGATGTCAGCTATTTATTGAAGAGTATATATTGACTGGTATAAAAGAATGAAAAATATATGAAACACCACTAATTGTCCCAGCTTCGGCCACAAATCACAAATTTGAGTTATTTTCAAAAAAACATGTTAAGTCGTACTGCAGTTCTTGACAAAACAAAAATGTTTGTGATTTTAAATAATTATAAAGAGCAGTTGGAAAGAACTGTTGTGCAGCAATTCGCAAAAAGAGAAACACAGGATTTTCATGTCAGTTCCTTGTTTTAGCTTTTCATATATGTTCTTATAAAGTATTCAATCGATTTGTAGTTCACAAGCATTCAAATATTAAAACATTTATCTGAACGGATTGTATGTAAACAATACTTTAATAATTACATATACTCGTATATCTTCAAGATCCGAACAAAATCAAACGCATTTTTAAACACACTTGCCCAAAAAGAATCAAATCAAAAGATAAACTTACAAAATTGTTGTATTGAAATGTCACATTTATATCCTCTGTCAATAAAAATAAAGTTGTTTAACATTTTAATGATACGACCGACCGTGTATTCTTTCTTGTTTGTTACATTTTGATTTTGCTATTGGCTGCATTCAGCGGTAACACCGACGCCACTTTGAACAATTCTTTGCTCTTTTGATATTTTGTTTTGGCCAATTGACATTGATCGATACAATTTTTCGTTGTTGTGGCCCTTTTTCCCCAAAAAGCAACGTGTAGCACTGTGAATGATGTTTCAAAGCCCTTCCTTTTTTTCACATGTCGTTTAATGTTCTGTGAGATAGTATATGAGTATGTGTGTGTGTTTAATCAAGCCTAAGAAAGCCAGCAAACAAAAAAAAAAAAAAAACGACAACAAACAACAACAACAAAATCGGCAATAACAGCGCAACAATAATAATAAAAGAACAGCAAAATTAAATTGACTGACATTTACCATGACAGTGTAACAAGTTACACAGTAGATTTAATTTCTTTTCGAAATCAAGATAAAAACAACTACAATTTAAATTAATAAATCGTGCCTAAAAACCACAGACAACTGACTACTCTCCATTGTCTCTACCTAATAAATACATATTCAGCTAGAGTAGGGTATAGTGGAGTAGAATAGAGAGCGGTGCTAGTTAAGGGCAAGGTTTTCATCCGACTTGACTGTAGGTTCTTTTGGCAGTGTGTTTTAAATGCTTTTTGTCCACATACTTGCAGCTACATGACCAAGTACTTGTATGCTCAAGTATGCAGACAGCCATGGGTGGTGGCTGCCGTTTGCTGTTACTCCAATAACAAACAACTGCAGTACGAGAGGAAAAAACACAACAATTTGGCTGCTATGTGTTGCAAACTCTTGAGTTTTTTTTATAGTTTTTTCTTTCTATGATGGGGACTTTTTGTTGTGGAGAGATTAAACTGCATACAATTGCTGGTGATACGGATACCAAGTCAGCCAACCGACCACTTTATTAATGAGCTCACTGTTGTTATCATGACCACAAGATCAGCATCAATTAAACATTTTAAATGGTCTTTGTTTAGTTTAGTTGAGTTGAGTTAAATATTTAGTTTTTCTATTTATATTATTTTGTTTTTATTTGTTTAGTTTCCATACATTTCTTTCTTTGTTGACAACCTCTACTGCTGTTGTCCACTGTATTAAATTTGAAAGCTTTGTTTTTGTTAAATTGCACTTGCTAATGCATTTCAACTTTAGAGAACATTTGCACAGACATAATTTCATGGCAATTTGATTTGATTGTCGTTGAAATTTAATTGCTCCTTTGTATTGAAGAGTATATATTATATATATTTTTTTTGATTTTAGTAAGAAACACACGTCTGTCATTGGTGCATTTAAAATGTCACATTTTGTACAATCTATTAAGGAATTTTAAAGCATTTGATTTGAGATCATTTAAAGATTTAAAGAAAGTTTGTTTAAATCTTAAGAGTTAAAAAAATATGTGCTTTAAAACCAGCACATATAAAATCTGTCAGACAATTTTATGAGTTCAAAACAAACAATAGAATATAGAATATTGAAAGCACTTTGATATTGTAGCAGTATTTTGTTTTAGCCAGCTGAATATTCCCGCTAAATTCAAATAGCAAACAAAACTATAGAACAATAATTTAAATCTTCAATTTATTTTAAACTTAAAGGACTGAGACAACAACTGAACACTTTTAGAAGTTCCAGCTCACATTAATTTGTAGAAAATATAATTCAAACCGATTCTAATTTCTAAAAAGATATGGTCAAACATTGTTCACATAAAATCAGGTCGCATAATGTTTTATTATTTATGCAACAAAAACTGAGATAGAATTTCAACCACAAATTGATACTCATTTAACTTCGTTTGTATATTTTCTTAGAACTTGCTACTTTTAGTTTCGATTGATAAATTATTTTGTTAAATATTATAAATAAAATAAATGACAAAAAGCAGTGTCTAACTTTTTTTTATTTATTTCAGTTTTATCCAATAACAATTACACAAAGTACTATCTCATATACATAACGACAGCTCAATTCCAAAACATGCTAAGTCGAAAAAGTGAGTTTTGCAGGAAAAGCTCCTAAAGTTTGCAGGCGATATCTAAAAAACCATATGAGGTAGAACTTTGTTGTTTATAACTATTGATTGGACTAGCCAATCACAACCAAGAATTGACAGAATTTAAGTTGAAAAAATCTAAATTCAAAAACGCAAAAAAAATTAAAAACATGCTAAGTCGACATAGCATGGTTTGGAATACATTGTCTATATTGGTTCAAACAGATAAAGCGATGTATTACACCGGTCATCAAATATTACATAAGTTACATTTAAAATATTGCTAGATAAATGAAACCTTAGGCAACTTACGGATTTATTTACTGGACATTGTGGTCTTAGTTACCAGAAATATTCCCTTGGTAATGTAAGGTACAATATAGATTTTGTAGAAGGACAAAAGTTAAAAACTCAATTGTCAATAAACATAGCTTTTATATTTAAAACAGTTCAAAGCAATAAACTCTGATGTTTTTGCAAATAAAATTAATAAATAAATTAATAAATGCTAAATAAATGTTTTCATCCACTACACAACGGCTCCATTTAAGCAGGCGATTTATGGCAAAAACTAATTTATTTAAAGTCATAAGAATACAACAAAGAAAATTAACTTTTGCATTAAACACTCGGAAATTTATTACAATAAGTACTTTAGAAAATCTTTAGAGTGAGATTTTTTTCTCTAAAACCCAAGTAGAGTATAGTTTATTTCTCTTAATTGTTACTGCCTGCCTAACGTGGCTTAGAATGAAACTGAAATTTATTCTTAAAACTAAAAGTACAAACAAAAAATGGCAATAGTTTCTTATTGGCCACGAACTACAAGAATAATGGTTTCAGATAAAAAATTGCAAAAATAAAAAACAAAATGAATAAAAAAAAAACTTAATAAATTTTAAACTACATAAACAAAACGCGTGTGAACGTAACAAAAACACAAGTGAATGGATATTTTGCAGTCATTGAAAGAAAAAAGTACATAAACACACATAAAAGAAGTAGAAATATTTGTTGACGATGAAGACGAACATGAAAAGCTGTACGGCATAATAATAATAATAATAAAACAAATTAGAGATTCTGGAAGGCAATAAAGTTGGAGTCTCATATTCTTAGACTAGACTAAAAACATATTTGGCACAGTGGAGTCTACTTTTAGAAATAGCTTAGTCTTTTATGAAACTTCTGTTCTTATAGTTCTGCTAGTTCAGTGAAAGGTGCTTTAAAATCTACCATTATGAACTTTTTATTTTATTTACAATAAATATTGACAAGTTCTGTTTATACCGGCCAACAACAAACAACTGACTTCGTATGTTCTATTTCGATTGCATACAAACGTCATGTTTACAGCAACAAAAAAAAAAGAGTTCAACTTTGAATGCACGTAGTACACATAAATTGCCAACAAATTATGTGATAATTACTTTAAAATTGCTGTCATTACTTAACGCCATATGGCTTGGCTACGAAAAGCAGCTTAAAGTGCAAACCGAATTGTAGTCAAAAGTTAAAAAATTTAAACTAAATTGCCAATAAACGAAGCTTTTAAAGGTGATAAGTGGCTTGTGATAAAACAATTATAGACAATGTCAAAATTTGTAACAGCATTGGAAAAAGTTGTGGCAATTAAAGCATTCTTCTCTTAAAATACGGCCTCAAAATAGAAGCCTTTTTAAAAAAACTGTTTCTAAATATATAATGAGACCTTCTGTAGATACGCCATTTTAAAATGAAATGCAGAAAATTCCAAATTTAATTGAGAATTTATGTATGATTTGTGAACTGCATGAACTGGATTAATATAGACGTAACAAACTTCAATTTATATTGTCGTAGAAAACATGATTGTTCATGTGTTGGATCTAATGCAGTTGTTTCGCTACCTATTCCCTGTGGCCACAACATCCGCCTGATATGTGCAATTGCTAAAGCAGGCATTATTCAAATGAATAGTTGAGTAGTTTCGTTCACTGCCAAAAGCGCAAACGAATGGCTCAAAATAGTGCTGAATAGAAAGAAAGAGTTATGAAGTCAGTTTTGCTAACTCGTTCTGGCATGTCTGGTTCTGGTATGCCGCTTGCCACATTTGTCTACATCTAATATTCGACAATTCTCTAGAAACACTTGTACTTTTGAGTCCCTATTAACCAATGCTTAAGCTAATTTAAATATTTTATTCCAAAAGTAAATTCTGCTTATGCAGGGGAGGAGGGGCTTTTATATCTTGAAGAGTGAAAAATATGATTTTAAACAGAATTCGCAAATTCATTTAGGATTTTCGCAATTTCAAATTGAAGAGGGATTAACTTTTGAACGCTATTTTTGGCTTGAGTAACTTTTATGTCATTTTGAAGGGTACATATCTGTGTTTTTATTCTCACATAGTTATTGAGCATTAAAGTGTAAACAACAAAGTTGTTTTTGCTTCCGAAATGTCGAATTTTGCACCATGCGGGGTGTTTTGCTTTACTTCTTTAGTAAGCACACCGCTTACTCACCAAAAGCTATTTTTTGCGGTTTAGAAGTTGTGATTTTGCCAGCGAAGAAGTAATTTAAACTCAACAAAAGCTTGCAAAATCATTGGGAGCTACTTTTGCAGCAATTTTAAAATATTGGCCAGCAGCAGAACTCATCCTAAAATACAGGTACGAAATACTCTTTAAACGCTATAAAAGAAAATCGTTCTTGCTACGTATGATTACTTGCGATCGAAAGTGAATATGTTGCGACTACCCGAAAAGTTAGAGATGTCGGCCAACCGACTGAATTGAAACCAAATTCAAACATATATGGCTCATCCGACAACTATTTGTTTCGATCGATGCAAAATGCTTTCTCTCGAATACGCTTGAACTCGGAATAAGGTATCTAAAATTGGGCTGATTAGTTATTGGCCTCATGACCAGTAAAACACCACTTTTCTTACGAATGCCTGCATAAACGTCCCCCCCCCCCCCTTATTACACGACACAACACTTCAGCAGAGGTTTTGTCTAATTTTACATGACAGGGAGCATTAAATAAATAGAACATTTTTAAAGATTTGGAAGGAGCATGCAGAACAGATGAATTGAAATATTGGTCAACAGTTTATGCGTCCAACAAATTAACATATTTTTAGAAGAGGAAATACATTTTAGTTTCTTCTAATTTTTCTTAATTATTAATAAAAAAGTGTTAACTTGTTTTTTTTTAATACATCTGTATTTAAATATGCATAAGACCAGATTTTATGTGAACAATGTTTTAAAATAAAGCTTGGGTTAAAACACTAAAACACGCGAGGCCGTAAATAGTTTCTAGGAAATGGAAAACATTTAACACTTTCTTAAAACAGTTTTTAAAAATTTGTTCACTACTCGGCGTATGAGTGATTTTAATTAGTACGGTCAACAACCATTATTAGATAGTGTCTCAAGTTAAAGTTATGAGTTGTTGAGTAGCCAGTTGCAACATATCTGCAAATATAAACAGCCTCTAATAATATGAATTCAAATATCTGAAGAGTTTATTGACATTCCCAAGCAAAACGTTTCTACCAGCCAGCCTGCATCTGTAATTAAATTCAAAATTAATGAGCATAGAAAGCAAATGTTCTTTTTGGTCATACGACAGGTTCTAAAGATTCTCGGCTACAAGTTATACACCATGAACTAGTATAGGCATGAGTGTTGTAGTTCGTAGTTAAGAATGTTGTTCATCGATCGACACAACAGAACACAGAAGTACAAGTTTTAAAATTAAATTTTATTGAAAGACTCATGTTGCCCGCAAAAATTGTTGCAAGGTGGTTGCTGTGATTGAGAAAACAAAAATTTAATTAAAGCAGTTTTTTTTGTGGCTATTGTGGCTGGCTTGGCTTGGCTTTTAAAGTTTGTATGATTTATCATGACAGCGGAATCTACAATGACATGTAAAACTGCAACATTTTATTATTTTACATGTTAAATACAAATACACAATCGTATGTATATAAATGCCTACATATGTACGTATACATAGTAAAGAGTTATACAAACAAAGTTAGATTTATCATTTGACATTAAAAGCAATTAAGAAATGTTTTCTTTAAAACAGAAGTGATCTACATGCTGGCATGTTTGTTGAAAGAAATTTTAATGAAATAGAAATGTCAATGAGGTTTTCTTTTCATATCATTATTTGTGGTTTTCCTGTTGATGTTTCTGAGGAAATGCTTTATATTTCAAGTCAATGTAAATAGAGTGGTTATCATCACTTAACAGCGGTTTGTAGTTAAAATCTGCATGGAATTAATCAAGAATGTAACAACATGAAGAAAGAAAAAGTAACATTACATCACTACTTGCAACATTCTTACATTAATTTCCAACTTTTATTTTAAGTTTATTAATTTAATTTTTAGAGGCTACTGTTTTTCTTAATGAAAAGTTGTTGAACTTTTATATTTATTATTAGATAAAATTTATTATTTCGGCTTGAGTTCATTTTAATTAATAATTCAAAGAATATAATTAAACAGAAATATTTTTACACAATTGTCACATTGGAATACATTTTCTGCCATGTTTTTTATCCTAGATCTACTTGTAAACATCATTTATTTAACTGGCCATTATTGAGAAATAGACTTCGGGAATTAATAATATTTCCTATTACATGTTATGAGTTAGAATGAAATTTACATACATTTACAATGTGTGTGTATTCTTTATTATTATTATTATTATTACAAATTTTGTATCACTACACAGAAAAAAAATCATGTTTTTTTTCAATTAAACCTTTAATTGATTTTAAAATAATTTTCAATTAAAATTTTAATTGATTCAATTACTTTTTCTGATTTTTCTGATATTTTCAATCATCATTTTGTTTACAGGTCCGATTTCAATTAAATTTTTAATTGATTCCACAAATATTTTAATTGAAACTCATTTTTATTTTTTTCTGTGTATAAATTTATTGTTACTTTTATTGCTGTGTGTCCAACGTTATTAATTTAGCAAAAAAAAAACCTCCATATTACAAGCGCTTGTGGAATATTTTATTTATTTTACAATGCTAAAGGTGTCACGGTGCCACATGGCAATTATTTCCCGGAAAAGACGTAACCACTAAATAAAATATATTTGAACTCGTTTATTTATTAAAAAAAAACCTATTTTATTTAGGACATTCATTCCTTATATTAAGTTTCAAAAAATTTTACAAAAGTATAAAAAGAAGAAATTAGACGAAAATCCCAAGAATGTAATTTTTTAAAATTTTTCTCATAAGGTCCACATTGGTAAGGAATACATCAAGGTTTTCGAAACTGCTTCCGGTTTTGTAATCCCAACTTAGGAATAATATGTCCTAAGGTTAATTTTTTTTTAAATGATCTCTGTAAATATAGTTTGTAGAAGAACTTTAAGCTCCTAGCGAAAACCATTTCAGTTTATTTTCAGATTTTGCAACTACTCTATTGGAATATCTTCCAGAAAATAGAAAGACATTACCAGTATGTTCTGTTAAGAACATTTTTTCTACAAAGAAAATAGCAATACACCTAATTCTGTTTTTATACGGTCTTTTTTATATGTTGTTGATTTAACACGGGTTGCAAATAAACAAATGTTAATATTTTCAAATGACATTATTTATTCAATTTAGCACGATTTAAAATCTTTTGGCTTACATTTTTTCTGGATAAATTAAATTTTGCGAAATATGTTCACATCACAAATTTAGGGAAACTCCTTTTAGTACATACAGTTAAATAAACTTGTCATGTATGTACCTAACATTTTTTTACATCACTTTTATACTTAGAGTGCATATATTTGTTTTATTTAATAACTATGCTTTTGTTAAAACACATTGTATATGTATATGTCTTGTCTTTCATTAATTTCAATAGGTTTTAGAGATAAGGAACCAATCACCTATTTTGCATAAGATCAATATATTCTTTTACACGTTTTGTTTACACGTGTTTTTCCAATTTCCGTGTAAAAACAGAATTAGGTGTATTGTGTTTTCGGTAAAAAAAAAAGTGTACAAAAATAAATATTTTATAAATTTTTAATTTAAAAGCATTTATAAATGTTGCATGTGCCTTATTTTACTCAGAGTTTTTTGCAGCACGAGTCACCCATTTTGAACGATTTTTCAAAGCTGTCATATGTAAACAAAATCTATTAGTTTTATAAATGTGGCCATTAATTTATTTTGCTTTTGGTTTTCAAGTGTCAAAAAACATACATATATTAAAATCTTTGAAAACATTGTGTATTCAAAATGAATGAAAAAAGAAAGTTGCTTCTGCTGACGGCCATGGAAATACATGAGGCATTATTATCCGTATGAAAAAATGTAACATATTGACAACTTAGTTCATTTTTGTCATTTCATTTGATAAAATATAAAATGAAACCAATTCAATCTGAGAGTTGTTCGTAAAAAATATTTTTTCTCTCTCCAAAAGAGAGACGTCAAACTTCATATGAATCCAACTTAGTCCGAACACATATTTTGTTCAGAATAAATGGGGATTCACCCACCTTTATCTTTTTCAATATTATGTGTACTTTTCCTTGCAGTATTTATTGAAAAACGAAGTCTATTGACAGTTAAACCTGTAAAAATTGACTTTGACTTTGTCAAAAATCCAAAAACCGTTTATTAAAAGTATAAAAAATACCTTCGTAATTAGCTTTTCTTTAGAACTTTTTAATATGAAAAAATCTGTCAGTTGGTTGTCATTATTTGGCAGCCCTAATAAGCTAAACAATTTCTTCATGCACGAAAGCCAATTAATCCTTAATTTGACTGTCACTTGGCAGTTGTACATTAACATTCGATTCTGTCACTCTCAGCAGTCTGTATTATTGATGTTATTTAGTTCATTATTAATTTCAACTACATTTATTGCCGAATTTTCGGTCATAAGTTAACCATTGGTAAACTAAAATACTAACTATTGTTTAACTATTACTTGTTATTCTTATGGCAAACTAAGCATTGCGAATAAAGAATCATTAGTTAAGCCTTTGTCATTAGCTAACTAAAGACTGTGAATTTAGCCATTAAACTCTTAGAAGGTTTAATTTATAGCAAAATAAGTTCCTTTCATTTTAATGATTAATTTTTCAAACAACTTTAACCTTCGGAATCTATAATATTTTACTATTTCGAGACAAGTCAAGTTTACTGCAAAGCATCATTAGTTCTACTGATATAAAATGACAAGTTGCAAAAAAAATATTAAAATTGTAATAAAAAATAGTAAATTTGTAAAAATAAAAACAAACTTAAAAGACTTCTTTGCAAAACTATGATTTATGGCAATAAATTTAAACGTGAAACTTTACAAAAAAAATTAAATCTTTGATGCAGTTGAAGCAGAAGCAATTAAGCATGAGGATGGTATGAGTAGCCAACAACAACAACAACAATTAGCTCACGAGTAAAAACAATTTTAACGAATACGACAACAACTTCAATAATAATGACAATAATAATTTTCATTAATTTTGTGCGATGGATGCAACCTTACACATACTCGTACATATACTCTCAAACGACAAACCAAACTCACACTTGAATGATAATTATGGAGTCAACCGCTAAACAATTACAGTTCAAGTATTTTTTGATATTAAACAACAAAGCTACATCAGTTAGTTACATCAATTTTTCTAAAAAAAACTCAGCTGCAGCAAACAAAAGACTTGAGAAACAAACTTGATTTAAGCAGCGCTTTTCCAAAACGAACAAACAAAATCATTCATTTTCACTTTTCACAATTTCGAAATTTCGCCTGTTTTGCAACAAACAAATTTGTTTACTTTCTCTGCATGTGAGTGTTTTGTGGCAGACCAACATTATAATTTCCTTTTAGTTTCTTTCCTTCCCATTTATAATGGTTTATTCTGTGTGTTTTTTTTTTAATTTATCAATATTTTGTATTTTCACTTTTTTTCTTGCTGTTGCTGCAGCCTTTTTGTATGTGTGTGGCTAAGAAAAACCAGTTTAGTTTATGTCAGTGCTGACAGGCAGATGACTAGTAAATTGTAATTTATGCAAAATCTGTATGAAACTGCCATGTAACATAAAAGAAGAGGGAGACAATCAAAATATAAAAGAAGAAGAAGAATAATAAACGAAAATTGCAGACAAAACTTGCCACTATTATGGCGATAACATTTTGCCAAAAATATACAACAACTGCAAATAAAATTATGTTGCAACAACACGTACTGTTTGCCAATTATATGAAAATACAAAAAAAAAAAAAATATTGAAAACTTACAAAAGATCTCAAAGAGCACTATGGGTTGGGTGCAATATTTGGTTTCATAAATTATTTAAGTTTGTTGATTAATTACCGTATTACTGCATTGCTACATAAATATATACAAGTAACCGCTCAGTATTGTAGATGTGTTCTTTAAATTATTAAAGAACATAGTTACACAGATATACCACTTTGTTCAATATTCAAGAAAGCAAGATCCCAATATTGACAAAATCTGTAACAATATGCTCAAGATGATACCCGGTGCAGCTATTAAATACCCTGAGTATTTTCAGAATAAAATATTTTATACTGGTTAACATTATACCAAAGCCAGGAAAATATCACACAAAAATGGATTCATGTACAGATACAGTGGAGGAAAAAATAATAAGAATGGTTTCTTCATTTGTAATGTTATGAATAAGAAAATCTCTTAAACGAATTACATTTTTTAATTCTTACTGTCAAACAACTTATGAACTTATGGTGGATCTATACTGATAAGCTTTCTATGAATCTCTTTAATTGTTATAAGTTAATTGCTTAAATTTTATGGAAAATATTAATAAACTAGAAAATAATACAATCATTTTTCTATATTCGCTTATGCTTTCAATTACTTTCAGACAAGTAGAGCCTTACAGAGCACTGCACTTTATTTGAAAAATTAATTAAATTTAAGCTTAGAAAACAAGGAAAAAGTATGAATGAAATTTCAATACAAATTGATTGTTCAAAAACAAAAGTTTTTTTTAAGCAATTTACAATAAAAGTAAAAGCAGCAACAAGAGGCAGGAAACGAGATACAATCACACAGATGGATTTCCGTATTGGTAATCTAAAGAGCTTAAAATTTATTCATGTGCATCTGCTAATAGTATCAAAATCCGAAATAGGCTTCTTTACTATATATTATGGAGCAAACATAATGTTAAAAACATGCAAACTAGATAAGTCATGGTTTAGGCAACAATAAGTCCATTTTATGGGCTGACCCTCAAAATACACGGATTTAAACTCTATTAAGCACATTTGGGGAGTCTTACAAAAGAAAATAGTCCCAGGACACTTCTAGAGGATATTATCAAGACGTAAAATAAAGTTAAAAAAAAACAAGTAAGAAAGTATAGTCGGTTAAGCCCGACCATATAATACCCTACACCCAGTATATGTATAAAACAGTTTTTCAGAAATGGGCATTATATGGGTGCTATGTATAACCTATTGTGGACCGGTCATCCAAAAATTTAGTGTCATGATGCCTGTGAATATAAGTATTATATCTGTTAAACTTTATCTCGATATAAATACTTTCGAAAGATTTATGGAGTTTAAAGTGAATTACGGAGAGGGTCTTATATCGAATTTCGACTAATTATGGACCGAATATAATAAAATTAAACCATATTATTTGTATAGATATGAAATATATTTGCGTTAAATATTTTTTGGATATCAACATTTTTGTGAGACTTACGCTCTTTAAAGTGATTTTCGGAAGTGGGCCATATATGGGAGCTACGAGTAATTATGAACCGATCTGCACAAAATGTGCAGATGTAATTTGGCTTCCCTTACCACTCATTTGTGATGAAGTTTGTTGGATACTTGCATAATTCAAACATTTATGATCAGTAAACCCCAATTTCGGGAGGACATTTGTAAGGGGACCAGGTGAACTAATGGACAGATTTACACCAGTTACAATCCCCTTCCTCCTTGGGCCGAAAAAATATTACGTACCAAACTTTACCGAAATATCTTCAAAATTGCGACCTGTACTCTACGCACAGGTACTCTACGGACAGCCAGCCGGACGGACGGACGGACGAATCTCGACTTAGAAAGTGATTCTGAGTCGATCGGTACACTTTAAGGTTGGTGTTGGACCAATATTTCTGGGCGTTACAAACATCAGCACAAATCCACAAATCCCCACTATGGTGATGTAGGGTATAAAAATATTATTTTTATTACTATCCGGGGTAGCTACATAAGCATCTTGTTATTTTTTCAATACTAGGTGCTTTCTCAGAGTTTAAATCAACAATAGACTTTTCGATTTCTCGAACGTAAGGGTATTGTTTTTTTCTATTTCGGGAACCACAGTAACACTCCGCTATAACTTTCCTTGACATTCGCCCAATATTGACTAAAACTGATTTTTTCTATAGGTTTAAAAAAAGGGATTAAAATCAGCATCCACACATATGCTTTTTGTGGTAATTACACTGGACTTGTATTTTAGAACATATGTACTATTTTCTTTGTAAGTTCCTGGTTTCATTAAAAAACATGTTTTTAATGAACGTTGAACCTAATATTGGTAGGTTTTTTAAAAAACTAAAAAGTTTTTGAAAGAATAACTGTAGCTATGTTTTACAAACAAGGTTTTAGTATGATAGATAGAGCAATACAGCTACATAGCAAACTTCCTTACTTTATAATAAAATTATTGAAATAATTTGATTTAAAAAAAATCCAATAATTTTCCACCTTAAGTTTCTGAATTAGTATGTAGTTTATTAACATAAGTATGTTTTTGCGATACTAACAATACACGAGTATATAGAAAATTCCATCATTTAAATTTAACAAGGAATATAGGTTTTATGTTTTAAGCCCTTTATGCTGTTATTGGTCTAAATTTATAAAATAATCATGATTTCAAGCATATAAGTATTTATTTTTCAGTTTGAACAGAATATATGTAGACCCATTATGCACTTAGGGAAATATACAATACAATACACGATGAAAAAAAGGCGGCATTCTAAAAACACTACAAACCATGCCAAAAATAATAATAAAAGAAATCAAAAAAAAAAAGGCACTAAAGCCATTACCAACAAACAAACTAACCAGTCATACAGATGAATAGATAGACAGCCAGACAGACGGACATAATTGTACATAAGGAAAATTTATTATGTGTTATATAGGCTCAATGTTTATTATTCTTTTTTTTAGTTGTTGTTGTTGTTTTGCTTTTGGTTTTTGGGTAGAAGCTGCTGCTGTTGTTGCTAGTTATTTTTGTTGCTTGCAGTTACTGCTGTTTACATTTGTATTGCATATTATTGTATTGTGGTGGTTGTTTGGACGAAAAAGATGAATGAATGAAGTGAATGAATACCTAGATGGACGTATGATATGACCATACCATGCCAAAAAGAGGCAAACCATACTTTAAGGTGATGGCGACACCAAAACTCTACAGCCAGCCAGCCAACAAACCAACCTCCAACCACATGCTCATTTTCATTTAAAAAAAAAATTAAAAAAAAGCAACAACACAAAGCAAATCATCATCATCATCATGATGCGAATTTTTGGTTAAAAATACAGCAACACTTTTAAATTAAATAATAAAAAAAAAAACTAAAAAATAATTGTTAAAAAACATGACTTTGTCAGCACTATTGATGATGATGACGTTGGCAATGATCATTATTACAGCTCAGCCTGCTGCGTTTGCGTTTGCGGTTTAAAGGCTGCAAAGACAAGAGATGAGAAGCGAAAGGTATGAGTTTGTTAAAGAGTGACGATTTTACAGCTTAAAGGTATAATTTTAAAACATCAATCATCATATAATGTTTTACATATGTAGACGAAGATTTCGTAATATTTACTCTTGCTTGTTTCAAGTAAAAGCAAAAGCTTCCTAACTGCCTTACTTATCTGTAAAAGACCAACTTGAAATATTTGAGATTATGGTCACATGTGTTCTCATACTCTCGCTTCACATACTGTCAGTCATTTTGTCAGTTGAAAAAAAGGATGTGTTTTATAGGCTGGCATTATCAATTCTTAAAAATCTGTTTGTGGCTCAGATTTGTAAAAATGGTCATATATTATGCGCATTTTTATCAAATTTTAAGCAGGCCAGTGTATTGTTTTTGAGATTTCTTTACATGGTTTCAAGTTTGTGATTGTTTGATAATCGAGAGAGAATTCTGAACAAGATCTTATACCTAAATGGTAGTGAAACAAAAGCTAATCTGGTTTATTTTAAATCATGATTTTATTTTAAAAGTTGAAGGTGCCGCTTAGAGGTGGTGCAAAAGTACTGAAGCTGTGTAGGTGGTCAGTTATTTCAACATGTAGAGCAATTTTTTAGTATTGAGGAATTTAGGCAACTGATGTTTGTGTAAACTGAACTTTATGGGTAGCAAATATTTATAGGTGTATATCTACATACCAGTATTTAAACAAAAAAACTTCTCGGTAAATATGTTTAAATTTATCATTCCTATTTTATAACTTTATAAGCTTTTACGATTAGCAATTTAAAAAGAGATATTGGTGTTACTGCAACATTACTGTACAATGAGCTCTACAGAAGCATGATCTGAAAGTTCCAATAGGACATTGCAAATGCACACATAGCTTAATATCCAGTTTTGGTAATTTGCAATGGCTGACACGAACAACTAGACCTTACAAGCTCTAAAAGACAATATACAAAAAAAAAAATTCGAAAACTTATCGTCCGATGTTATTTCCGATTATTTTTTTTTGTGTATACCAAGCGGGAGGGTATATAGAACAAACTACGTTCAGGGGAAATCACAAAACTTTTTATCACATACTTTGTGCTCGTAATTAAGTGCATAGTAAGCTTCAAACAATTCAAGAGCCTGTCGTGATTAACTTTAAGGCTGAACAAAAGACTACGCCTCAAAAACGTACGATCTAATTATTGCATTGCTATTTTGAATATGTTCCATGCACATAAAAAAGGAAGTGATTATTTTTGTGCCACTAAAATTTTGGCAATTATTTTCAATTTTAGTGGCATTGGATGTGATGAAGACCATAAATTGACAGCTTCTTGAACTACAGGATATATTTTAATGAATTATTACACAGTTAAAGCTGAGGTGTTTTAAATTTGCCAAATTTTGTGGTTCGAGTGGAGCTAGAGTGTGACAATCTTGGAGGTGCGCATACTACCTCCTATTCTAATTGCGACATCTTACTAGTGCCAACCAACACAAAAATAACACCGACTGTGATTCTCTCTACACCTTATTGATGCATCATTTGACTGTCGGTGAGTTTAGCTGTAATTAATTACTGCAAGTCTAAAATATACTATCATCGAAAGGGTTACGCTACTTTCAAAACAAAACATCTATTCAAGGCTTTATTTCACCCCAGAGGAGATTGAAGAAGGGGTGGTATAACGAACGTATATCTTACTTAGATGAACTGTTGTAAAAAGCCTTCACTTGGGCAAAAAGTGGAATGCAGGCCTGTCTTTCAGAGTTTTTAGCAGAATATCCAGTACTGTCATTCATAAATTTTTACAGAAATAATGTATAAAATAATTGATATTTATAACGACTCACCACTTCTGCATGTTTGGACCACCGTAAATAATAACTATATGGAATTATCTCTTTGCCTGATTAAGTTTATGCTCACAGAGTTTACAGCCCTGGTGGGATAACAGTCAGCTTTGAATAATTCAGAATAATAAATCAGAATAATTAATTAACATATATAACTAAAATGCAATGATCGACACCATACAACAGTGTTAATTGTTCGGGCCATTGGACCATTTGTAAGAATGCGCATGCGGTGGAACTTCTTTTCAACACACACAGAGAAAAGATATAGTTGTATATGTTTACCACAAACATGTCAACATTTTTACAAGTTTTTCATATTATGGTCATTTTAACTATTTATATGATTGCAGTAACTATAATATGGTTAAATTACGCTTCAGATGATTACTAAAATCATATATGCGATCGTAGTAACTTTGTATAAACTTTTTTTAATAATGTTTATGATGAATCCATTTATCATAATTTGTTCTTCATTGGTTATGATAGAGAACAACATAATATGGTATAATATTTAATCATAAAAATGATGACCATAAACATTACATAACTGCTATAATCATATATATGATTACTATAATCATGTGAATGGTAACTTAACCATATAATGGTTGCAGAAATCATATAAATAATTACAGTGACTTTAAAAAAAATTTAAAAATGTTGAAATATTTGTGGTAAACATGCACAACTATAGTTTTTCTCTGTGTGTACGTGCTGGAAAATATGAACCAATGGTTTATATTATGTCCTGTATATATTGTATATCTAGACACAAGTTTTTAGACTAAATAAACTATTTTAGACATTGTGACCAATACCAAGTTATCCTACTAGAGCCCTTCTTTAGATGTTATACTCTTTCACTGGATTTTAGCCAAACGACAAAATAGTGCAAACGGAGAGCTATTAATTGTTCTTTACTTCTTGAAAAAAAATCCACAGAATATAAATGAGAATCTCTCTATTCTTTTAGCGACTTTAAGCAAAAATTAATTTGATTGTGTTTTATTTCAATCTATACTTATTAAAATCTTTCACTCTAACTGCACACCAATATTTAGTTAGAATTATAATATATAGACAATAATTTACAATGCTGGTTTTTCAATAAGAACTTTGTTTTTCAAACCAGAACTTGTAAAAAAAATCATTCCAATTTGTATAGTATTGGAAATAAAAAGTTTTATCGCAAAATTATACGGTCGACAAATTGGGTTTACTATAAATGTTTTTTTTAGATGTATTGAACTTTAAGTTGGCAAGAATTTTTTAATTGGCGGCCATTTTGTCAGCTGTCTAGTGATTTATGTTTGGAGTCTCTAGTCTACGCCGATTGACGAGCGACAACTTCGCCGCGTTATTGCCGACATACGGCCACAAATGTTGGAAAAAGTCATCGAAAATTAGAATTAGATCAGAGTATGACCGAGCCAGTCACATGCCAGAAGTTATATTTAAATTATAATTCCAGAAAATTGTCTTGAGAATATAGTAAATTTCATGTCAATATAAAGAAAATCATCTTTGTTTTATTCCATTTCAAAGTTCTATACATCTAAAAAAAAAACACAGAACCATGATCTTCAAAATAAATTTGAACAATTTTCAAGCCTTCTTCTAGCGTCAGTCTATTCATGTTGAAATGCCAAACCAAACTAAACATAAATCACTTGACAGCTGAAAAAATAGTCGCGAGTTAAACAATTTTGTTCAGTTCAGTATACAAAGGATTCTCAAAAGATGCTCTTAGATTTTCAGAAGCTAAAATGCGGAAATTTTAACGACAAAATTGTAGCAGTAAAAGTAAAATGTCAATATTTTTATTTTATACCAATATCACCAAGTTGGAAAACCAATTTCTTGTTAACAGAAACCGCTATATACATATTATTCTGTTTTTCAATACTGCCAATAATTTAGAAATTGATATTCACTGGGTACGAATGAGTAATATTAATTAAGAGGTTTTGTCATAAAAGTGCCTAAAACTTAATGAATTTTCAGACAATTTAAAATGTCATATATTAAAATAAATGAGCAATTATGCATTAGAAAAATTTTATTTGGCTTGAGATCATTTTAATTATTAATTCAAAGAATACAATTAAACAGAAATATTTTAAGACAATTGGTACATTGAAATGCATTTTCTACTTGTAAACATCATTATTAAGAAATAGATTTCGGGAATTAATCTTTTAATTCTTTTACATGTTATAAGTTTACATACGTTTAGAATAGTAGTTAATTTACAAGAAAATTATAACAAAACATAAAATATCATTACTCCATTTCAATACTTTTGAAAAATTAACAAAATTTAGAATTCTGATTTTGTTAAGAGCTTATTGATGTAAAGATTTTTTCTTCTAACAGTAACCATTGTACATAATCATGAAAGGAGCGTGATCTGAGTCTCTTAGATTTAATAAAAAAAAAACTTAACTTAACTTTTTAAAATTTTGCATTTGTTGACTTTGGTCAACTTGAATGTTATGTATATTTATTGAGCAGTTAGATGCAACTGAAGAGTTTTTGAACTAAATTTTGTTTATAATTAATGATACCACAGATTTAACCTGTTGAAATCTTTTACCTACACAATTAATATAAAACTGACTTCAGTTTTAGTTGTATGTATGGCACCATAAAGCTTTACATCACTCTCTCTCTCTCTCTCTCTCTTATAAATTCAAAATACAATTCCTTTAACTTTTAGCATGCTATCAATTTAATATTTGTGTCAATAGTTTTGGAGACTTAACAGCATGTTGCAAGTGACAGATATACCATATAGAGAGAGTTTTTTTTTTCTTTTATTTTTGTTTCGATTGTGTGTGTCAACAAATTAACAACCTGTGCTGCCTCAGATTAAAGATTATCACTCGTTTGTGTTTATAATTGATCTACTTTCATTTTGTTTTGTAATTATTAATATTAACATTATAGGAAAAACACATAGTAAATTTATTAATTAAAAAAATGATTTATGAAAGAAGCCGGCTGTCTGCTTGATTAAATCAATTTGCAAAAAGCAAAACAAACTCTTACACTCTTTGTAAAGCTAACAAAAAAATTTATGATTTGAAAATAGTATGGTTACTGCAGTTACTGCTGTTACATTTGATATAGATTTCTATTTGTTACTGATTATTCAATTTAATCAACAAATATTGGTAAAAGACTTAAAAGAAACTTGTTTTTTTAAGAGTTTTTCTGTTAAGTTTTTCTGCCATATTATAAGATTTTCCTGCTTTATTTTTTGTAATGTAATTATGTCAACGTATATTGAATGTTTGAGCAAATGCAATAATGGCTTTTGGAAAAACTAAGTAATAGAAATACATTTAATAGGATTTAGTTGAAATCTTAAATTACAATTGAAGCGATAGGCGATTAAACTGCAACTGCTGCAGAAAGAATCTCACATAAAAGCACAAAGTAACAAAATAATTTAAAATAAATTCAATAAATGTCTTTAAAATAGAAAACCTTTAACTAGACAAGAAATAAAAGTACTTCTTTCATTATAACTACATACACCCCTTCTTGTTTGAAAGTTCATCGCAGCAATTATAATTGATTTTATAAAATAACCTAAATCAAACTTTTGAAAACCTTGTTAACCACTCAACGAGTACTGAAAATCTTAAAATGTTTCTTTACAACCAACATAAAGACTGATAATAAACTAATGAACATTTGTCATGTTGACACACTTGTTGACTTGTAAAAACTTTTGTAGCAAATCATTAGTTTTTTTATTTTTATTTTTTTGTTTTTTTTTTAATCTCAACTTAAAACCAGTAATTAACTTGTGCGAATTGATGAAGACTTTGTTAAAATTAAAATTAATACACACATCATGTTGAAAATGAAATACAATTTATTGAGTGACATTTAAAGAAACATAAGAGTAGAGACATAAACCTTTTGACACTTATTCTAGAAAATAAATTACATGCAAATGAGTTGCGTGCAAGAGACAAAGTAATATATTGCACAAATAAACTGGCTCATTAAAAACTTAAATATTGCCATTGGCTTTTATTTAATTTCTCATGAATTTTTAAGTGATTATAGCTATGTACGTATCTTAACTTTTGCTATCATTAATTAGTTGTTAAATATATTAAGACTTCTTTAAGTTTTAGGCATAAACTTTTAATTAATATTAATCATACGTACAGATGTATCTGAAAGTTTCTTTGATTAAATACAGATTTTGCATCAACAAATTATTACCATTTCGTAATAAGATTGACTATATGCTGCTGGTGTTTTAAAATTGTGAAATTAGCTTTAACTAAATAGTATATATGTTACCATCTTTACATCATATGGTATTAATACCATACACAGTGGGTGAATTTGGCAAAAAGAGGAATATAAATTTGTAATTTCTAGTTATTTTCTTACTTTAATTTACTTTAAAAATTACTAATAATTAATTACTACTAGCAAATAAAAAAGGATCAAATTCTCTATACCAAAATTAATTTGACACATGGAAAAGACAAGAAAGTTATATTATATATTCAGTGGGTAGAAAATTGTGTCTATTATTTTAAATACACTGTGTTACATAACTATAATTACATTCGCACCAATTACAAATATTAGCCTAACTCCTGGCTGGCTTAGTCTTGCTAGCGATATATCGATATTTTATACTTTATATGGGCCTATGGTCAAATATGAACCGATTGAAACAAAATATAGTTTTGTAATTTCTCTTTACATGAACCTTATTTTTGCTTAATTTTGTACCCATTTTCCGGAAAGACATTTGTATGAGGACTATGAGACATCAAGAACCGGTTCTTACTACTTTTAATAGGACCTTAACCTGTACAATAAACATAATAAGTTGAAAATGCCACACAATTATTTACAAAAGATTGAAAGAAAATAGTAAAATATGATTGAAAAACATCGCAGTTGTCTCAAATTTTGGTTCATAACTCTGGATCCACTAAACCGATTTTGCCTGTTTTCTATACCAAACTGACCTGATTAATAAAAAATGTTTGTTAAAAATTTCATTCTCCTCATTTTTTATTTGAGGCTCTATTGTGTATACTACAGGCGGACTGACGCCATAGAAATTTATAAAGCATAATAATACTCGTATACGAGGACAGTTTGGAAACTTCTTAGACTAGAACAGAAAGCCCGGTATAAACAGAAAAAGTTAAGTGTTTTGGAAACTTAAATCTGTGCTATGAACACATGTTAAATTTCTTTTCGATCTGACAGCTCCTTCATTTTTTTTTTAATTCGTGGTGTCATTAAATACTTAAATAAAAGAGGTTTATCGGGACAAGAAATTCATAATGATATGGAGAATGTGTTAGGTGAAAGTGCTCCTTCATATGCAACAGTAAAAGATTGGGTTGCTGAATTTAAACGTTGTCGTACAAGCATTTAGGATGAACCACGTATTGGACGCCCAAAAACAGCAACAACAACAGAAATTGTAGCCAAAGTGCATGATATGGTATTAAATGATCGACGAATATAAGAGCGTGAAATAGCCAATACCATGGGTATCTCAAGTGATCGAGTCCATTTAATTTTGCTTGAAGAACTACAGATGAAAATGCTTTCTGCCAGATGGATGCCACATTTGTTAACAGTCGACCAAAAACGCATATGATTTCTCAAGGTTGTTTGGATCGTTTTGAGAAAAATAATTGAATAAAATAAAAATAAAATAGATTTTAAGCATCATTTGGTAACTAATGATGAGACATGGAGCCATCATTATATTCCAGAGACAATAAAACAATCCAAGCAATGGACTGAAGCTGGAGGAAGTGCCCCAAAGAAGGCAAAAACAATTCAATTGGCTGGCAAGGTTATCGATACGGTTTTTGGACTTTAAAGGTATTTTATTTTTATTGATTGACTGCAAAAGGATAAATAAATTAATTGCGATAGCAACAATTTGGATCAATTAAATGTAAAAATTCGAGGCAAACGTCCTGGCTTACAACACAAAAATATTATTTTTCATCAAGACAACGCACAATAGTGCCTAAAATCAACGAATCTAAGTACGAGCTTGACGACCCACTTTATTCTCCTGACTTAGCTCCAAGTGACTTTTACCTGTCAAGCGTTTTACCTATTTTATCAAGGTATTCTATACCTTAAGATAAGCGTTGGACTATTAAAGCTGCAGTAGATTATATTGAAAACTAAAAATGTTTCTGAAAAACTAACTAACTTTTCATTCTGTGCTAGGCTAAGGAGTTTTCGAACCGCCCTCGTATATACTTTATGGTTCTACGATCAATATTTCGATGTGTTGCATATGGAATGACAAACATAATATGTGCCCCATTTATTTCGTGGTGGGTATATGTTAAATATTTCATGTTTCTTCGAAAACCCTCATTTCATCCTAAGATTTGAGCCACACTATTTCATTTGAAATTTTATAGATTAATAAATTTATTTACGTTTTATGTGATACCCAGCAGAAGTATGCTGGCTAATAACTTGAAACTGCTTATCGGCAAATATATCCCCTTTTTTCAATTCCAACAAATTTAATTTAATAGACATTAAATATTAGTTCCTACAAAATCTGGTAGCATAAATGTTTGTAAATATGTAACAAAAAGGAAATTAAATAAAATATCGATTGAATAATTTTGTACTACAAATTGAAACTAAAAAAAAAAATAAATTTATTTTTCTTCTTAGAAAAAATCCGAGTTTTTATTTTAATGTATCTAAAGCTACGGTCACACTTGGCAAATATTTGCCGAAAAATAAGTAACCACTAACTAAAATATATTTAAACTTGTTTATTTATTTAGAAAAAACTTTGTTTATTTCGGACAAGACACAACAAATAATAATTTTATTTTATTTGATGTTGTTTGATCTTGCAAAACTCTTGTAAGAGTAAGCAACGTCAAACAAATTTATTCTAAAATAAGTGGTTACGCTTTTGTGACCGTACCTTAATTAACTGTTCCCCTTTCACTGTCATTTAACAATAAATCAATACTGTTAAATTAACCGAAGCTGGGGCAATTTTGAGGGTTCATATCGTTTTCTATACGGTTGACCTAATTTCTTGTATACTAACTCTTTGCATCGTTTGAATAATGGCAATGGAGTCATAGAAGCAGCAAACGTTACTGTCCGCCATCTCCTCGTAACGGAGCAAAATAAAATTTAGTTTCCGTTAGCTGTTGTCTGAGGTTAAATTATATTGAAATGTTTGTTAGCAAAACCATTCTGTTTCACTGCGATTTGGATATTTAATTACACGTTAAATTTGAAAACCAGTATCGTCACAAATTCTTATTGGGGTTCTAATACTGGTCTTATTTTGTTCGTGGTCACTGTCGGAAAATCCGGATTTTGTTCTTGGTAAGTTTCTGATTAGTTTTAATAGCATTTTTCCTTATTTTTGTTTACAATTTGTGCCTAAGATTAGCTTGCAACGTTTAATAAAGGACATTTTGGGAGCTATAGGTTTTTTTTCAATCATTGAACCCGCAAATGTTGTATTTTCAAGAAATTTACATAGATTTCTTTTATATTTTAACTTAATAAATTCCATGTGATTAAAGTTTTAAAAAAGCTTATGTAGTGTGGCCGAATTTTATGTGAACAATGTGTTTGATAAAAACTTTTAGCTTTTATAAAATTGAAGTGAAATGTTTAATACCTTCTATATGACCATTCGAGTTTTAGCCAAACCTGCTGGGACACACCATCCTATTAGTACGAAAAATATTAATTATTTTTAATTTTTTTTATTTATTACTCAGTTCCGCTACTGCACGATTCTTATTATTTCAAACATATTTTTATAATTTTAATCATTTATTAATTCTATGCAACAAATTACTATGAAAACAATTTTAGTATAATGAAATCAGCAGCACAAATATTTAATTAACAAAAGAATTGATTAATGATTTTCAAATGAGTCAAAAAAATTGCATTTAAATAATCAAAAAATCATTAACTGCATTTCAATTAATTACACAAAAACTGTTTATATTTTAGCTGAAATAAAATTTTGCATATTCATTAAAATTCTTTTCAGACAATATAAAAATCAAGAAACAAAAGCAAGACAGACTAGACCAGACCAGAACGGGCCAACTTCCTACACCAGACAGACGTTCCATACAAGTGTATAACTGAAACCAGTTTAATTGTTTAAAGATTTTGTATTGTTTTGTGATTTAACTAACGTACATACATATTTGTTTTTTTAGTTTTGAAGCTAAATAAAAACAAAAGCAATTTAAAATTTTAAATTGCATGTTATGCATAGAGAATTTTAAAAGGTTTTTTCTGCGGATTAGCAAAATGTAAAAACACCGAAAAGGAATTGAAAAATAAAACAATGTGTAAAATAATCAAAAAAAAAAAAACATCAAAAATCAATAAATAATTTAATTGTTATTAAAATAAGAATTTTGCATAATCATTGCAACCACCCATGCTACAGGTTGTTTAAATGGAATTTTTTTCATTGATTGATTGTCCGACTTATGAAGGATTAAGCAAAGCATATTTTATAAATCATGTTTGAAAGTGAAGTCAGTGATGTATTAAAATAGTAGATTTTATTTAAAAATTTATTGTCATTGTTTGTGTATTATTACACGCTTAGAACCTTCTTTTTGTTAAACTTTCAAATACTGTTACTTTGAAGATAGAAGTTGTTCAATCTTGAACAATAACAGTTTTATTCAGAAAAAATTAAAGTAGACTTCAAATGTATTTTAAGAAAATTTTCTATGAAAATTTTGTCCAAAAGCACACTTCAAACCTACTTTATTTTTTATGAATACGGCAGTAAATGTTTATTTTGTTTTTATTTAATATTTGCTGTATTTGCTTTATTTTTACTGAGGGATGAACTTTTTTTTTTTGATTGTCATATGTACATAAGCAACATGTTGCTGTGTGCATAGAGCATTCCACAATCTCAGCAAGAGATGCTGCACATGCCTACCACATGGTTACAGGTAGCACAAATTTAGTTTTAAGATACAGAGAACTACATTAAAAAGCTTCAAACCAACCCGAATCCGCATGCTAGAATTCTAGCTCAGAGGCAGACGCAGTCGAGCCTTCGTAGAGCTTATCAGCCAATAATAAATTAATGCTCTGTTAGAGAGTAATTAGATTTAATTTTAGTTTTAAGATTTGAATACTTATTGTAAGGCCTAAGGAAATAAGGCAGATTCAATAATTAATAAAAAAAAGATATTTAATATTGTTTATTATTGCTAAAGTTTTATAAATAAAATTTAGTTGCTGTAGAAAGTACGAAAGAAAAAGTAGTTTATTTTTCCTCGTCTTCCTACTCGTATGTTCTCCTTTGACAGAAATATTCAAATCTAATGTGCACAAATACTACTCCCTCTGTCTACGCTCCCATAACCTTTTTACACAGTTCCAACACAATAAACTGCATGAGTTGGGGTCATCCATCACTTGAATGCTGGTGTAAGCAAAAAAAAATGTCAACCTGTATCTCAATTTCTTATCTTTCCAGGCAACACAAACATATTCATCCATTTATTTTAATTTAAAATTGAATACTGTAAAAACTACACCAAAACACAATCTTTAAGTTTATTTAACAAATTTCAATTAAGTGCTGTGCTTAAGTGCTATCTTCGAGCTGTATGCCCTGTGGTAACGTCTAATAAGCTGCAGATCATATTTTTGCAAGCATTTAAATATATTAATATTAAATACATTAATATTTATATAAATATTCCAAGTATTAATTGAAGAGGTGACAACTATAAATTGCTTGGAAAACCTTTGCCTTTTTATCAAATTTATCCATTTTGGTATAGTTTGGTATGTAACATAAAATTTTGTTTCTGGCAGCTGTTCGAGGTTAATTCTCACATATGTTTCTTTATATAGTCATTTATTTTAATTTTGTTAAAACTTTATAGTTAAGGCGTGAATGTTTTATTACAACCCCAATTGCACTATAGATTTAAAAAAAGTAAAACACAAAGTCATAATTCCGGTTTCATTTTTAAGTAATCTTACATTATTGGGAGAGATTCACAAAATTTGCTTGCATTTATTCCAGCAAAAAGCCTTTAGTGATTTTAGAAAGTCTCAATAGATTCTTTAAATTTAAAAATTTAACATAAAATAATAAATACACTTTTGAACATTGCCATATAAAACTACTAAAAATAATGTTATTTTTTCTTATTTACAGCTGAATATCCGCATACATATAACAGTCCATCTCAAACATGCAGTTGACGTTTTACAAGCATTAAAATAATCCACACCACAAAAACGCAACTAAAGAAAACAACGCAAAGTAAGGGAAAAATTCCAAAACAACAACTACAAAAAAAATATTAACAAAACAAATCCTACATAAGCAATCTACACGAAAAGTGCTTACATGTGTGCTGATCTTGTAAATGATTAACTATGAAGCATGTAAAAACAAGAGTAGAGAATAAGTAAGAGCAAACAGTACAAAAGCACCCAACAAGTACCACCACCAAGGGGTTTTATACAATTAAGAGCAGGAGGTAGAAGCAAGGCCTTAACAAGATGAATGCCGATGATGAGGAGAAACGCAAAATAGTTTGAGAAGTATAAATACTTACAAACACGGACAGAGTAGGAGGTGGCTACTATGTACATATGTATTTAGAGTTGAAATTGTAATATAACAACAACAATAACAAGTTAGAAATTGATGCTTACACACATAAAGCAACAATTGTATTTTACCACATATAAATAGTTGCACGAATACCAAACTTTAAGTAACGCAATATTGCAATGAAATGTTTTCCAATTTCATAGGGAGTTGCTTCTACTTCATTTTATGTTTCTTTATCATCTGCCCAAAGACGTGTTGCTATTAGTTTGTTGAGTAGTTTCGCTTTAGTTTGTATTCGCAGTATGTTAAATTGCTGAAATATGTTTTTTTCTGTACAATTTCGTTTATGATCTACTCTTCCAAATGAACTGTAAATAACTCCCAGCATAGTTTGTAATTACAGCACTGGTAAATGAATGTTATAATAAAAAGTTATTTGCTTTTATTTTTTACTTTTTTCGTTTCTACTCGTATTATAATAAACTGTTCACTAATGCATTATTTATGTTATTAGAAAAAAAGACAAATATGAAAATTTAGCTTAGATTTGCACAGGCAAAAATAACATTTCTGTTAAGATTTTTGTTAAAATGCTGTCTGCATACAAAGTTGCAAAAGCTAGAGGTTGTTTAAGATCTGCGACAAGAACAACATAGTTTCATGTAAACAAAAGAGTTGGAAAACAAACTCCAAAAAGAGAAAATAAAATGCAAACAGTGGAAACTATAAAATTTCTATAATTTGAAAGAAGTAATGAGAACATGAGCATCATTGTTAGAAATATCATAAATATCAAAACTTTTTATGAAACCATTTTTTACTTTGTGTTCAGAGAATTAAAAATTATTTGTATATGTAGGATTTCCAGCAAGCGATATTAATATAAAATTTTTCAACATGGCATTTTGAAAAATACGTGTTGATGACTGGTTTCAAATATATCGTGCAATTAAATATTCAAATCGTAGTGTTAAGCAAAAATAATAAAACTTCTTTTCGATTATAAAGGACATTACACAGCTCCTTCTGGGAGTTGCAATAAATCCTTACAATACAGCACTTTATATCTTTAAAACAGTGATGTTCAGCCCATACAACAATAGTTTAAAAAATGTACACACATTTGTTATGCTCCTTTAAAAACTTTTATTCAGTCGTCGTTGAGCAAGCGATGAGAACACATACGGATTGTTATTGTTATTTTTTTTAGAAATTTATTAAGCGTTGTTGTTGCTTTTAGTTGGACGAAACACACGCGAATCAATTACAATTGAACCAGAAAAATAAAAACTGTTTAGATGGACCTTTTTTTGTTTTCTTTTCAAAACAACTATTCTAAAATTATTTTTTGATATTGATAATTATTATTTACGGTCCCTGATATTTTTTCTTAATGTGTTTATATCTGTCAAAAGCCCTTTTTTATTTTAAGCGTTTGACAATATGTTTGCTGGGCAAAATCTCTCACCACTACATCTTAATTGTTATTTTTATTAGAACTAGAATCCTTGGATAGACACTCTCTGTTTTGAATAACACAGACACCAGTATAAACCAAATAGAATAGTGCAGCTTCAAGCTGAATATTATGGAATAGGTGGTTTATTTAGACCTTATTTTATATAAAAAACTTAATATATAACTGGCTATGGGAATCTTGAATGTTGCTTCAAAGAACTAATTTTTACAATCAGTTTTTGAAAATAATATCATTAAAATAATGGTCGCGACTATGCTGTTTTTGGTCCATTTGGAAGATTCTATATTCGGTTACTCTTTCCAGCATTGAAATCGGTACTAGTGAATTACTTGTAAGGTTACCTTCCAAGTATTCAAGCATAGCTGGCTTATCGACAAAGATGTGGATGTTTATTTGGCGGCGTATAATCCAATAACTTAAACTGGGACCCGTGATATTAGTAAAATGCAAATCAGACGTTGCTCGACGGGCACAAAAAGAATGCGAGAGTATTTTTATAGAGATAAATCTGCACTGAACTATATTATGACAAATTCCCTAGAGATTTTTGTGATTGCACAGATATGCAGAATGTCACCTATAATCGAAAGAAATTTGTCATTGTCCTCTGTATTAGCATATGGTCTTCACAAAATTACTTTTTTAGAATCCGCTACTTTCAGTACTGATCTAGTTAAACCTGCATTTCAAACCAAGCTTTCAGTTTTTAATAAAAAAAAATAGCTTTTACCTTCAGCAAAAATCCTTCAGAATATTAATTTCTATTTAGATGTTAGTTTAAATCAGCTTTCCAAAGTTTGAAATGACTACAATCGAGGGTTGAAAACGGCCAAGTGCGAAGACGGGTTTAAATAATTATTTTTCGGTTGATACTGTTTTATAAGACCATTTTATGTATTAATAAGAAAAGGGCAATATATATTTAAGGATTTTTGCACCCCACGGGAATGACAATACTCCCACGGAAATGATATTTGTTCCGCACGGTAATGATGCAAACGTGAGTATTTTTGGATTTAAATGTGGAAATCTTCAAAATTTGTTACAAAATATAATATAATCCAATGAAGACTTTAAAAATGAACAAACCAATATCAATAAATTCGGAAATTATAATATAAATAACGGAAAAATATACTTAACACGAGAATGACGAAATTTCAGGAACATGCGCAAAATACACTAAACACTTGTGGAATTTTATGCGGTCAACTGCAAATATCTTTTGATCATAATGGACAAGACAGTATAGTCGAATCGAAATAAAACAAAAAACATATAGAATTAATGTCGTGAAATGATTCTTTAAAGTGTCATTGGAAAGTGCCATGATCTGCCTCTAAATATTAGTTACTAAATCTACACTTTGAATATTTTTCCGAAAATTTGGTATGCTAATAAAGAGAATGCTTGACGGAAAGGTGACCATGGATTATTCACAGTCACTATCCTGTAAGTTATCAAGTATTCTAAATGAGATCCTAAACAAGGTTCGAGGCTAACTAGTATTTTTCAAGTCGCGATTCTGTCACATGTGAGCATTGCATCTTTTTGAGAAGAATAACAGCAATCTGCTGCCAATCATAGCTTAACGACATAACTGATTAGTTTAACATAAGGATCGTTGGAATATTAAGATACAGGGACAAACAGAAGAATGCCAGGTTGGGAGTTATATGATAGACTGACACTATATTACAGGTTCGATTAAATTTGTATATTTTGTATAAATACATCCCTACTCCCTTGCTAGCTCCAAATGACGATCGTATAAGGTCTTCTAAAGGGATCTTAATTTGTGTTTACCTCTACAGTGTTACTATGTAAAAATTCTGCCATTAAGAAAGCTTTACAAGTTGTTGGAACTGAATATATTACTGTTTACAAATGAAAGGCATCGTTGTGGTATGTTGGTCCTTGGTCACCAAGGGCGATTGCAGGATAGCCAGCAATTGTAGCAACATTTTAATATGGTATAGTAGTACATTATTACTTTCATTAAGAGGCATATTTCTATGCTGATATCTGTGATATTTGAATATTGCTTTTCTGCATTTTTATTTATAGAGAAAAATAAATCAAAAATTCTTTCTCAAATATTAACTATTAATCAAATAAAAATATTAAGCAGTTGGATGTTTCATTAATTATTTATTATAAAAGAGTAAAGTGTTTTCCAATATCAAAGGGTCGATGTTGACAGACAATGAGAGCCATGTATTTAGTCAGAGATGAAAAATTACAATAATGTCTAATTTGTCAAAATGACAAAAAGTAATCATCATCAACCTTATAATAACTACATTAACAATATAAATTTGGATGAAACCAACAGACAGGAGGCTCTTCAAAGCATACACAAAATGATACCGTTTGGTGTGGCGGCAAATAAAGTTCTTATTCAAAAACCATGTAAGCGCTTAAGAACACATTTCTTCTGACTCGAAATGACTAATATGTACATATGTAGACGATCCATCAGAACAACCTTACGTGACACAAAGTGATATCTGACACACACAGTTTGTTTCATTCCACTTCAATATTACCACTCCCTTATTGGAAAACCCTTTATTACAAGATTGTTTTACAAAAGTTTTCACTGTGAATAGTTTTATTCGCTTTTATTATTCAAGCCTTAAAAACCCATCACTTAAAAAAGAATTTTATTGATTTTTTAAAGTTAATATTGGCACATAAGAGCCAACATTACTGAGACCAACCCTTTTTTCAAGCAACTTCAGCTGGCGGCGTCATGTTTCCATAATGTACTTTCTAACAGCTCATTATTGATGTTGAATTTATCTTTCACAACAACTATCGTTTAACAACACAACATTAAATTTTCATATATTCTATATTAAAGTAAAATGATTTTACATGTTGCTACTTTTCTTTAAAGTGGCCAAGTTCAAATTATTATTATTAAATTCATGTAACAATTTATTTGTTACTTTAAACTAAAATCAAGGGGTATATTTAATAACAGATAAAGTTTTGTTATATTTTTAAGATTTACATTCATATTTTAAAAGCAGATTTGCATTCCTTAGTTGTTATTAAGGGGATAAACTCCAATATGTTTTAAACAAGATTTTATTTTCAGCAAAACCAATGTTTATTTTATTAACAATCATGTTTTTAATTTAGTTTCAACAAATAAAATTTGTGTTTTTCTATTCTAAATTACAAGAACCACCCACGGCGCTTTAGAAACATGATATTCAATTAATTTAAAATAAAAATAAATATTTTATTGAATTTTTCTATAAAATACATAGATATGTTTTAGTTGTATGCTTATAAAATCATTTAAATATATCTAGGAAATAAAGTCAAATGATTTATGAGCTCGAGACCGTTTTTATTTCTTTTTATTGTTCTGTTTTTCAAACACTTGTTTTAGTTTTGCATAATTTATTAAGCTTTTTAGGATACGAAATTGAAGGTGACAGCTGGAAGGCGCCATCTTTTAAAAGTTATTGTAAAAGTCAATTGTAATTGTGAAATATAATTGAATGGGTTTTGAAACGAAAGCGACAAATAAAGTAAGGTGGACATTAATAAATTAAATGGAAAATGCTGAAGCTGACTAGAACCCAACAGAGTCCATATTATAAAATAAATCAATGAAAGCCAAAAAGAACACTTGTTATTACACGTTCATTATTCTCCTAGTCATCTGCGCAGCTCCAGTGGAAATCTCTGAATTCAATACCTATACGCTACATATGTTGTCCAAATGGGACAGTATCAAGTTCTCACATCCACCACCACAGCATATCATTACGTCATTCTGCTTAGTTTTCGCTGTTGATTTAATAACTTAATGAATAGAACTTCATTGATGTTTAAGACATTGACAAAATTCCGCCTATAAATTCTACAGTGATTTAGAAACTTTCTTGATATGCTAATATTGAAATTTCTAGAGCATATCCCATATTATTTACCAGGAATAGCATTTTATTTAGAGAAATTTATGCATCATGAAAGTATAGGAAGAATGAATATACATATGTAGTCTAAAATTTATGCATCATAAAATTAGAGGTATGATGCCATCACCCTGCAAAAATCTGTGGAGTACGTGATAGTAGTAACTTATTCATGGTCCTATGTAACGCACTCATCGACCATTTTATTTTCAAAGCAAAACTTCTTGTTACGTGACAATTATTCGTACTTTAGCGATCGTAATCGTTGTTCTAAAACATTTGAAGTAGTTCCAAATAGTAGTTTTGGGACTAGTCCTGTGTTATGCAAAGCTGGATTATACGGACCAGCCCTAGGACATAGTAATGTTAAACGGACTAGTTTTTTCATACAAATGGATTATGTTTGGAGTAATCCTGATCCATTGTGAAGTAGTCCATACATGCACTACTGCACGTGCCACAACCGATATGCTGAGGGATGCATTTCCCGGGCGCCTAATCTCCCGTTTTGGCGATTTGCACTGGCCAGCAAGATCGCCTGATTGGAAGTTTACTTTTGCGCCACCTTGTACATAACAATTAAACCGCCCATTGAAGACTATTTGAAGTCAACTCTTAAGCTGTGTTAACATTATGTGTATTTGTCATGTGGGATGTCACTTTTCTACCCATATGTGATTTCATATGTAGGTCAAAATTTGAGTTTTACATACGGTTTATAAATTACATATTCATGTGTTGTTTATGTCACATACATATGTACTTACTTTTGTTAACTCCTTTTCAAATTTTCCCTCCATTTTCAATAATAAATTTGTGTAGTTTTTTTTGTATTTTTGTTTTACTATTAGGTATAAATTATATTTATTAAAATTTCAATTAATTTTTGCCGCCATAAAATTTTGGTTATAAAAAACAGCTGATGTCAGATGGTTTGTCACTTGCAAATAGAACTCGTTCTAAATACAAAAAAATACAAAATGTATTGCACACAGAGAAATAACACATGATATTGTTTGAAGGTGTTCAGACTATATGTACAAATTTGACATGCGAAAAAGTGACAGCCCACATGACAAATACACATAATGTAAACACAGCTTAAATGCTTTCCAATTAACAGAGAATATCAATTATCGCACCCATTCCATTACATTAAATTGGACTTATAAATTTAAATATTGTTTCAAATAATAATCGTAAATCGAGAAGTTTATAAATCATGATAGTGAAGGTAAAATATAGAAATTATGGAAATATAACTAAGTTTTTGCACTCCACTGTAACCGAGGGTGTATTGTAAAGAGCACTGGTAACTCATATTTTCGCTCTTTTTAGATCGGATATATTTTTGTCTTTAGAGCAGGTCAGTTCCCAAGGTGGCAAACATTCCAATTTAAGTTTAATGTACTGTACAGATAACATTTATTTTAATGTTTTTTGTATTTCAAAATTAAGTAAATATCTTATATTTCTTGGCAAAGATATGTAATTCTGTTTAGTTGGGATATATGATAAGCAAAACTTGCCCACCTAATTTGGATTAATGGAATGCAGAGCTCTTTTTTCTTATTCTATGAGAAACTACAGAGTAAAATCGACACCATATAATTTGAAAAGTCCTGGTTTCACAGCACATATGAACATATTGAATAGACAATTCCACGTTGTATCCATTACCTATATATCACGATTTCATAAAATAATAGAACAGTAGGTGTCATTTTCCTGTACTGACATAGTGGATAATACTAGATAGCCCCAAAGCAGAATGGAACCTTTTATGCACAAACACGTTTCTAATATTTAGTTCTAATAATAGTGGATGGAAGATTAGATGGAATACAAAATTTCTCCAGTACAAACCATTTGAGATTTTCACTGATAGTTCGAAAAAGTAATTGGCTCTAAAAAGCCGAGCTTAGGCGAATGATGTCAAGGCCTCGCCTTGATAAACCAGATACCTGAAATTCAGAAAAATCAGGTAGAGGCGGACGACAAAAGGCTAATTGCCTTCGTACGTGCAACGGGATGGGTTGGTTAATAAATTAGCTTATTTCTCTCATTATTAATAAATTACTCTTATTTCTCGCCTATTCTTCAAAATCGTTGTCTTATCTTCAAAGTTATACCAAAGAAATCCATGGTGGACCCCACTTTGACAATTTTAAAGTTGGCTACCTCTTTATACAAACCTAATACAGACACTCAAAAAACTGTTCTTTTGTTAAGTTTCTTAACGCCTCTTCGGCGTCCAAGTATGTTAAAATACTGTAATCACCAGTAGCTGGTCTTTCTATGAAAGTAGATTAAAAAATGGCACATGAGAGCGGAAATGACAGATTTATAGCAGAGAATTTAAATTATGGCAATTACATACATGGCACATTCATAGCCTTTATTATAAAATCAGGTCCAGATCTCTTGTATGGCACAACGCTTTTAATCACATTGATTAAAGTTGGTCGATTCAGCATCAGACATATCAGATGACAAATTTATCTCGAGTGAACTTTCGGAAAAATAATACACAGGGAATATCAGAAAGGATATTTTTTAGCCAAAAGTCTAATGTCTAATATTGTTTGTAAAACAGACTTTTTCTTAATAAACTGCAGACATAAGAAAAAAAGAATAATGAATATATGCAAATAGAACTAAATAAAAGTTTTCTTCCAAACATACTCATTATTTGGAATTTATTTTCTTATTTAGCTTATTTGATTTAAAAGTACTAACATATTCAAATTTATCTTCTTTCATTTGCCAAACCATAAACATAATTCAAATCAACATAATTAAATAGTTACAAAGAAAAATCAACACAACACTCAAAACTAATAAATTTTCACGAAAATATTTCAACTCATGAACTTCCTTTCTTTGATACGATGGCCTACGGCGTCAACATAATCTCGTGTTAATGTTTAACTGTTAATAACGCAAAATTAATGAAAGAAATAAAGAAAGATAAAATGAAAATAAAAAATTAATCCTAAAGAAAAGAAATACTCTGGCAGTTGTAAAATAATAAGCCAAACATATTTCAGGCTGACTTCCTTTTCAAAAATGAAAAATAAAATAATACTGCTACTGCCTTTATACATGTTACGTTAAAGTTTCAACGAAAAAACGCCTTTTTATGCGCGTGTTTGGATTCATATAAACTGTTGTTACACACACACATACACTAACACTAAACGACACGATACAGGTATAAAAAAAGTTATAAAAGATAGATAAATAAGAAAACAAAAACAAAATATATCTACAAAACAATTTAAGATGCAGGTGCACACACCAAAATGATGAAAATGAAAACAAATACTGCGAACTAATATGAACGAAAAGCCAACAAACAGTACGAACCAGCAACACACATTATTGTGTATTAGTGTCTTTGCCATTTGCTACCTGGGCTGGAAACTTTAGGTTTTAAGTTTTACTTTAAACCATATTCAATACATTTACAAATAAATATACACTTTTTACCAGGCATGAACCTTTTTGTGAAAACAAAAGTCTATAATCAAATACAGTTAGTTTAAGTATTGTGGCTTAAAAACCAGATAACGAAAATAACTTGTTCTGAAATCAAATTGTTAGAAAGTAACACTTATTTTTGGGACTGTTAATATACCAGGTAATTTTCTATAAAATGTATAAAATTAAGAACTAGGTTCTTTTCTCTTGAATAGGATTCCTTAAATTCCATTCTTCAACTTCTTTCAGTGTTCCCCTTGCAAGAGTAAATTTTGTTATACCCACTACCAAAAAGATGGGGGTATATTGCGTTTGTCATTCTGTTTGTAACATATCGAAATAATAGTCCTAAAGCCAAACAGAATGTTCTTATAAGATTCTAAGACGATATAGCCATGTCCGTTCGTCAGTCCGTCTGCTGTTAGCACGATAGAGCTTCGAAAAAATGACATATAACAATGAAATATTTGGTATTGCAAATGGGCAAAATCGGTCCAGTAGGATCTGAGTTATAGATCAAAGTTTCAGACTACCTTGATATTTCTCAGATATTTTTTGCTGTTTTCTTCAAATATAATGCAGGTAATATCATGCAATTTTGCACACTTTATTTTTATTTAACAAGAACAAGTTCTGTTGCAAATGGTAGGAATCGGTCCATAATTTCTCAGAGCCTCCAGACAAATGTCTTTCTGAAATATGACTTTATGGTACATAAATGTCTTTAGAAAAGCCGTATCGAAACAAAATTCTGCAATAATAAGTTTCATGCAAAGTCAAATCTAAATATTTTGCTTGCATCGGTCCATAATTTTGGCATAACCCCATTCAAAGGCCACTTCCGAAATTTACTTAAATGAACATAAATCTTTTTCAAAAATGACTATCAAGTGGAAACTCGACAAGCATCATCAATATATACATTTAAATCGTCGTACCAAATTTCACGAAGATCGGTCCATATTTGACCGTAGCCCCCATAAAAGTCCAGTTCCGAAAATCTTTTAAATGTGCATAAATCTCCATAATAGGTGATTTGGTGGTGGGTGTATGAGATTCGGCGCAGGCGAATATAAACTCTTACTTGTTTGACCTACTAGCCATAATTACTGATGGTGATTTGCTGCAAAATGTGGATTTGAAATGAATAAAAAAAAAATCATTTAATAACCTTTTGAAACTAAGTAACCACCTTATTCACGGTTTGTGCTTTAATGTTAACGCTTTAGGCTAAATACTTGTATAAAAAAGCTAATGTTTCCTTTTTCTTTAAGCGAATACGTGTCCGTTGAAGCTGTGGAAAAAATCAAACTAACTTCAGTCGAAAAACAAAATAAAATTTTTAAATATTTTGGTAATATGAGATTGTGCTGAGGTAGTAAAATTTTTCGGTCATTAAATTTCATTTGTGTTTGAAAATAAAATTTAAATGAGAAGACTACTACACTTAGAAGAATAAAGGAGTCAAACATAAAATTCATATTAGAATCTTATGGTGTTTACAAACGAAAAGAGAAAAATTTGTAGGCAGCAGAATAATAAGATGGTATTTACAGATTTATCGATTGTAAGAAATTCAATCGACAATGATGAATGTTAAAAATAGGTTGTGTTTAGTTAAAAAAAACAAAATTGGGAAAATGTGCTTTGGCCAGCTGATACAAAGATAAGATTTTTTTTGTTCTGATGGCAAAACCTTAACTCGAATTCTAAAAAAGAAAGAATTGGGCCATAGGTTTAACCAAACAAATAAAATTAGAAGCATGGTGCAATTTATTGGATAGATATAAAAATGTGTAAAATCAATTCCACTGCTATGGGAATTCATGCCAGACAATGATCCCAAGCACACATCCAAACTAGGCAAGTCTTGGCTTAAGTCCATGTTACTGTGTGAATAAATGGAATGCTGCAATGGATTGGTATGAAAGATTTCAGGTCGACGTATCAGCCCGACCATTTACATAGTATTGCTCTATGGTTAAAGGTATGTTAGCGATTTGGAATAAGTATTTAGCTAAGGTGTATCAACTGTTTTTGTGTAAAACAAGTAAGAAAATATAGTCGGTCAAGCCCGACCATATAATACCCTACACCCAGTGTATGTGTAAAAATAAGTTTTTAAAAATGGGCGGTATATGGCGGATATTACCTATTATGGGCCGATGACTCAATAATTTAGTGCCATGACTTCTGTGCACAGAAATATTATGTATTCTTCTTCTAAAAGACTTACAGAGGTTAAAGTGAATTACGGAGAAGGTCATATATTGCAGTTTCGACTAATTACGGACCGATCTTCACAAAATGTAAAGATGTATTTTGGCTTCATTTACTCCTCATTTGTTATGAAATTTGTTTAGATACACTCAAAAAAAAGACATGTACTAAATTTAATGAAAAAAAATTCCTTAAAAATAGTTTAAAAAATTCCCTAAATTTGAGTAAAATTTAACTAAAATTAAGGAAATTTTATTAAAATGTTATAAAAATGACTAAATCTGAGTAAAAAAGCAAATAGTTCATAAACTTGAAATTAGTTTATTATTTTCTATAGATAAATTACTTGATTGTAGGAAAATATTATTAACCGCAAAATAATATTTACTAGAAATTAATAATTTTTTCCTAGACTTAAGGGAATTACATCATAAAATTAAGTAATTTTGCTTTTAGTTCAAAAAACTGAGTTCAGTAAATGGTTTACTCCAAAATAGTTCATAATTTATAATATACTTAAAACTTGTTAATGGTTTTCTTTGACATTAGTTAAAATTTTCCTAAATACTGAGAATTTTATATTGCATTTTAATACATATGTATTAAACTTCAACTTCGAGTTTATTGCTTACTAATTATTAAGAAATGCTTTCAAGAATCTAGTTCAGATAAATTAAGAAGCAAAGCAATATATTATTTCCTACCATTGAATAAAAGATGTCTTACTTCTTAAAAAGTAACAAACTGATATTTAGGAATATCTTCCTTAAAAAAAGTACAGATAAATTTTAAACAATTGTAAATATAATTGAAAATCGTAACTGGTACAATTGTGCTTTGATTTTAGAACATAATTAACTAAATATTACTTAAAATGTAGAAAAAATATAGTAAAAATTTACTTGTATTTAGTATATATTTTCTTGAAACAGGTAAGTTAAATAATGTAGATAATTTAAAAAATAATGAAAAATTTTACTAATTTGAAGTAAAAATTTCTTACAAAAATATTGAACATAAAGTCGTTTTCTTGAAAAAAAAAATAGTTTTTGAAAACATTTTTATAAGTAAATATTTACTAAATTTTAGAAAATAATTTACTTAATTTTGAAATATTTTGAACTTAAACGTAGAACATTTTATAACAGATATGACAATACCAAACTTGAAATTAAGGTAATAAGTAATGCTAAAGTACTGGTTTTTACCTCTAAAAATGATGAACCTGTTTTTTTTAAGTTTTAATAATATATTAATTAAGTACCAAACTATAATATATTAATTAAGTAACAAACAATTTACACATTTTCATTGATTTAATTTCTAATATTCGAAGTTTTATAAAAAATGTCTTTAATTATTTAATTATCAAATCTTCATTATTAAAATTCTACATAATATATTTAAAAGAGTTGACACTACTATTAATGTACCAAATACATATAAGGGTTATTTAAATGAAGAAGAGAGCGAGAGAAAGAGATCTATAAATAGTGCTGATAAATCTTACTATTTACATAGATACTTAAATAATCGTATCATATTATTTGGTTAATCAATGTAAAAACAACGCTCTTTTTATACATTATATAAATGCATAATATTGTTACAATTTGAACCAGGAGAAATTGTTTAAAATTGCATTTTTATTAATAAATCTTAACCATATATATATATATTTATGTGATAACAAACTAAATAAATAAACCGAATACCTAAACTAAATACGATTAGGTAAATTGCAAAATTAAGCAGCACTTGCGTAATATTGGAATGTTGAAAGTAACTGTTTTAGTTATACAAAAAACACACATACCAGTTTTCTTTTGATTTTAGTTTTATTCTGAACGAGTTGTAGTCGAAAACAGTCGATTGAAATATAAAAATATAAACTGTGTATTAACACTTAAAATAAAATAAAAGTGAAAAATTAAAAATATAACAATTAAATTTTAAATACAATTATTAACAAAAATATAAAAAGGAAAGTGGTAAGTATTTATTGTCAACTATAGAATATGTACTATGTACATACATACATACATTGCCGTGTTTAAGTTATACAAGTGTCAATTTACAATATTAAAAAGTGGAAAGTTAATTACGTTAGTTTATGAAGAGTTAGTTTATATTCGTAACATTGTTTTTGTATTTATAAGCATATTTGTGCATGCACATTCTTTTTGATTATTTGTTGTTGCTTCATTTGTTAGTGTTTAAATGCGCCAACGTCGTCTGATGAATTGAAATGTTATAATAATGGAATCCGAAGACACTTTAAAATATGTATTGACACTACTCAAGGGAGATGAATTTTTGGAAATTTTTACAGGTATTTTTTCTTGTTTTTATCATATTTTTTAAACGATGGCTAATAATTACATTTTGTTTATTTTTAGACCATAACATTGATACAAATGCATTAAAATATATGACACCAAACCGTTTAGATGTTATAGTTCCCAAACCATTATTCGGTGTAAGAATAATATTATTCGAGCATCACCTTAAAACATGGCAAAATGAGATGTCGTCGTCCTTTAATGATTCAAAACAATCATCAATAAACTCATAATTAGAACATGAAGAAGTAAGTTTATTTTTCGGTCTTTTTCTAATATATTTACAAAATTTATCCGAAATAGTTTAGTATTGAAGCAGTATTAAAATCGTCTATATCCGGGAAATCGATTTTAACTCATTATGACATCAATATATTTGCATATTCTTGAAAATAACTCGGAAAACTTTGAAAATATAGAACTGATATGTGTGTTACAAATATATATACTTAAACAATTTTCTTTAAAACAAGGTTTTCAATTTTTAAATTTGAGCTTTTACGTAATTATTGTTTGTTTCCTTAAATTCAAAAAGTGCATCTGTATTCAAATTTCATATTTTCCAATGAATATTTAATTATTTGTAACTCCAAATATATGATGCGCTATTTGTATTTTTGTAACGATTGCCTTGGAATAGTATAATTAGGAAGACTAAGGACCTTCAGTGTTCCATAGCCAAAGAAGCAGTGTGTCACAAAGAGTGTCCCTTCCACGTAGTTCTTCTGAAAAGAACCATAATTTAACTATGAAAAGGCTCTGAATTTTCTCACAATTTATCACGTAGCAGTAAATTCTGAAGTACATTTTTTTAAATTGTTTTCCTTGTTTAAACAGAATCCTTAAGTATACATATTTTAACTATATAAAATTGGATCTGTAATTTATGGTTATGACCCAAACTTTACTGCATCTAAAATTCAAGAAATTTATGAAGTTAATGGTAATATATTTCTATTTTGTCAAATTATTAAAATTTTATCATATGTGAAAGTATTTTCATCATATTCTGTTAGCCCTGAGTTCTTAGAATATAAAATACTACCAGCAACATCCATAAAGTCACCTCCAATTCATATTCATGAATTAAACTGTAACTGCTATTTAAGACCTATTAAATACTTGGTAATTATAAAGAAATAATAAAATTAAATTTAAATCCTGTACAAATATTATATTATAATTTAAAAATATATCTTCAAAACTATAATTAAATCAAATATTAATCTAAATTTCAAACAAAAATTAAAAATACTTTTTATATAAAAAAAATTAAATTTAAATCCTGTAAAAATATTCTATTGTAATTTAAAAATATATCTTCAAAACTATAATTAAATCAAATATTAACCTAAATTTTAAGTACTTTTTTGTTATTCCTACATTGTAAAATATTTTAATAATAAATAAACCTTTTAAAGAACCTATTCGTATACGTTTATTTCTAGATAAAGCAATATTTAGCATCTAGGAAAATAATATTAAAATTAAGTAAATATACTACTCCTAAATTGGGAAAAATGTAATTGTATTTAGTACTTTTATTCTAGTAAGCTAGAAAAAATAGGTTACTACTTGGTACATTTATTCCTTAAAATAATGAATAAATGTACTAGATAGTAACATATTTTTTATTTTATTAGAGTAAATGTATTTAATAAGTAACAGTACATTTCTTCCTATTTTCTGGGAGTAATTTACTCTGTTTTAGTATTTTTTTCCGTTAATTTTAGTCAATTTTTTTCTACTGGGGTGGATGCGCTTACTCAATTTCAGTTCTTATTTGCAGATTTTTTTCCTTGTTTTAAGGCTTAAATGTACTCTTTTTTACATATATTGTATCCAATTTTGGGAAAAAAATTAACCTAAATTCATAACTTTTTTATAAGTTTTTGGTAACATATTTATTAAATCGAAGTAAATTTTTACTCAGAACTATTACATGCTGTCATAATTTTGAATAAAAAAGATTTATCTTTTTAACTAAAATAGAGGAAAAATTTCCTAATTTTTATTGTTCTCTCAAATTTATCTGAACTATATTCTTGTAAATATTAACTAAAATGAAGGAATGTTTCAGATAATTTATGAACTAGTGTAAAAATAATTTTTTCCACTATTCTAGTTAAAATTTACTATAATTTAGGAAAATTTTGTATAAAAGTAGGAATTTCGGACTAATATTAAGTAAATTTTTTTTCCCAATATTAAGGAAATTTTTTACTGACTTGTAATAAAAAATGTCTTTGGCGCCATACGACAACCATTACGTCCTCAAAATAAGTAAAATTTCCTAACTTCTAGTTCATTATTTTTTTGAGTGTACTTACATAATTCAAACATTTATTATTGGGTAGGTTACAAAAACAAGCGTAAAAGTAAATATTTACTCAAAAAAGCGTAACCAGTTGTTTTAGCACAAATTTGTTTAACGGTTACAAAAGCTTTGCAAGATCAACTATCATCAAATAAAATTGATCTAATATTTGTTGTGTCTTGTTCCAAATAAACGAAGTTTTTTTTTTAAATAAATAAACGAATTCAAATAAAATTTATTTAGTGGTTACGTATTTTTATTTATTTCGCAAATATTTTCCAAGAATGATTAAAAATTTTAATTTATTTTTTTCCAGTGTATTTTTCTTAACAAACTCAAATCATATGATTTTTAATATTTCAAGTATATTGTTTTTAGATTCGTTGCTTTATTTCCATCTTAATGAAAAACGCTCAAATTACAAATTTGATTTAGAGTTAAAGATTTTTCAACACAGCCACAACAAGATCAGCAACAACAGCAGCCAGCGTCAGCTCTAACAACACTTGTTGGCTACAAACAAACAAAAAAAAAATATACTACAATATAATTGGTTTTAAAACACCTGCATTAAATTACTGTCAGACTTTTAGCATATTTTAAGTTTAATTAATAACAAACTTACAATATGAAAATGTGTTTGAATTTGGCTTGTTATCGTCACTTGGCGTCCAACAGTCTACGCGTAAAATGACCAGCCAAATGAATCCAACTACAACTGTAAATAAACATTTAATGCTTTAAAGTTTAAACCACAAGTTAGTAAAAAACAAACAAACAGAAATATTTAACCGCAAAACAATAACGAAATTGCAATTATTTAGTTACGATACTAAGTGATTTTTTTCTTAGTTTTTCTTTATATTTTTTATTTTGGTTAATAACGAGCATTAAAACTCTGTTAGAAAAAAATAACTATAAAGATATTTTCTTACTCGCACAGGCATTTATGAGAGAGTACGTGTCTGAAAAGATAACTAAATATGATTTTTGATTGAATATTATTACCCTACGCTAGCATTTGACAGTTGTCTAAATGCAATGAAATAGAAATTTTTCTAAGCAAATAAATATTATATTAGTGCTACCAATTTTCAAAACTTAAAAATTAGAAATTCTAATGATGTTATTCATTTTATTTGAAACGCTTCAAAATTAGACTTTTTCTTAAATTATCTAAAGAAATGTCCCGGGTTTCGTACTTGTTTCACATTGAGTAGTGGGTTTCATAGTCTATTACATGTTTATTAATTTACTTCTATTTTTTTTTTTTGCAGTTTTACTTCAATAACAATTTCCACCATTATTATTATTAAATTAACCATTAAAAGAGTAAGTGAATGAATGATTTTGATTTGAAATCAGCAAAACTATTTACAAATATTTCCCATTAAACTAAATAATGATAAATGTTTTACAAAAAATAATGGTGATCAAACAATTCAATTTGATAAACGTTTAAGTACCCTACATACATTACTGATGCATAGTGGCAATTTTTTTAACTTATGACAAACGAAGTATACAAGGTGGCGCAAAAGTTATCCTCCTATCAGAAAATGCTACAAATTTTGCGATTGGCTCCTAATGTCAGTTCTGTTTTGACATTTGTGTAGTAAACACATGCGAAATACACGTTAATAAACAATGTTACGCTACACTGCTCCAGAACGCGGAATATTGCTGACTATTTATTTCACCAATAATCGGTCGGTGACTTTGGCACAACGTGAATTTCGTCGCAGATTTCCTGGCCGTCCAACTTCTACTGGTGAAACACTGCGACATTTAGCCGCTGCCAGGCGGGCCAGACCCCGGAGTAGCCGTTCTGCAGAGAATATTGCTGCTGTAGCTGAGGATGTCATGGAAGCGCCGTCGACCACACGACGTGCCATGCAAATGGATATCAGTCGACGGTCTTTACAGCGAATTTTGGTACAAGATTTGAAGATGTTTCCGTACAAAGTCCAGACGGTGCATCAGCTGTTAGCTGCTGACCGCCAATCGCGTCTAACATACACTCAAGCCATCCTTAATCACCACCAAGAGGAAGATGATTTTTCATCAAAAATAATCATGAGTTATGCGGCCCATTTCCATCTTAGCGGGTACGTAAATAAGTAAAATTTACGCTTCTGGGGCACTGAAAATCCGCGTGTAACACACGAAGAGACATTACACCCGCTGTCACTGTATGGTGTGCTGTTTTTGCTGGAGGATTCATCGGACCTATTTTCTTCAAAGACGTCGCGGGCCAAACGGTTACTGTGAATGGTGAGCGCTACAGAGCAATGATCAACGAGTTCTTTTTGCCGCAACTTGATGAATAGGGATTGGAAAACATGTGGTTCCAACAGGACGGTGCAACGGCACAAACTGCACGTGCCACAACCGATATGCTGAAGGATGCATTTCCTGGGCGCCTAATCTCCCGTTTTGGCGATTTGCACTGGCCAGCAAGATCGCCTGATTTGACCGCTCCAGACTTCTTTTTGTGGGGCTTTTTGAAGTCGCGGGTTTATGTCAACAAGCCTCAGACTCTTGCAGCTCTTAAAGACAATATCCGTCAAGAATGTGAGGACCTATCGCCGGAAGTTTTGGCCAAAGTGATGAAAAATGCCATAAAAAGGCCTCAAATGACAATCAACTGTGGCGGCGGCCATTTACATAACATCATATTCTCGACTTGATGTAAAAAAAATTAAAAGACCAAATAAAAATAATCCACAAGAAGAATCAAAGTTTTTCATTTTTTAATTACAGCCAAAAAAAAACATCAGAAGTTTACCTTTGCGCCACCTTGTACTATGATCATTATATAATGTAAACCTAATATGCGTTCTCCATCACTGAGCTAGTGTGATCTGCTGATAATAATTTTTCCGTCAAATTAATATTTTGTTAGAGATAGTGTGAACTTATGCAGGGATTCTTTCACCTACAATCAGTTCATCTAAAGCCAATATTTTCTTAATAAAATGTTTCTCGATTTACTAGCAATGATGAATTACGTACCAATGAATGGTTATTAGATGCAGAGTAATACAGCCAATATTGCGACAATTTTCAAATGCAATAATTATGTTATCATGACTTGACTAGCCTCGTTTTTTGAAAAAAGTATGGTAAAATTACAGTAAACTTGTAGGGTCTTGTAGATAAACAATGTTATCAATATGAAAATGCTCAAAAATAGTTCAAAATGTGGCGGCCAAACTTTCATTATTTCTGAAATATTGTTCAGTAATTAAAATGCATTTGAGAACATTCTCTGTTCTTATTAGGCTTAGAACCAGTCGGAAGATAACAGAAGATACTACATATTTTACCAGGAAGCTACTTAAAAATATGTCGTTGCGTTGTTTTGGGTTCGAGTCTAATTTTCATTTTTGAATTTTTATTTTTGACTTTCAATTTTTTTTAAACTTTTGCAAAATCTGCAAAATCATTAGATGCTAAAACGATGACCCGTACAAGAAGTGCTTTGATGATCGAAAATTATTTATGACATAAAAAGTAAAGCATTATTTAACGATAATGACAATGGTAGTAATACCGCCAATTGCTACAAGAAATTTTATTTTACGTTGAAAAAAAGCTGTTCAGCAAACATCGCACTAATTGTTTGTGAACGAAAGCCGAGGACTTGGTATTTTCGTAACGCTAGAACCTATCTTTGATCTTTATATACAAAAAAAAAAAAAAAAAACAATAAAACTTTTTCAATTACTTATTCCTAAAGGACCTCCCTACAAGATAAAATCTGTAGGTTTTTTATCTATATTTAAAGTAGTTTCAAAAAATCTTCTTAGTTTGATCCCTTTGCTATTATTTCACTAAACACTATGACATTTATAACTCAATTTATATTTACTACATTGCCAGAATTTCACAACGAGTAACAAATATAATAAACAACCTAGAAACCAATTTACATACATGTGTCTAAGGTAATTTTACGGTCTGCTCAGCAGTGAACTAATTATATTAACACGCACCCATGCAGCGATAATACTTATAAGAAACATCTTTGAATATTGAAAAATCGAAGAATATAAAGGTACAACAGCGGTTCGGAAACTTCTTTGCCCAGCCAAGAAAGAGAATAGTTAGTTTTTCAAAAATATTTTTATTTTTCAATATAATCTCCTGAAACTTTAATGCACTTAGTCCAACGCTTATCTAGCAATTCTATACCTTAACTAAAATAGTTTTCCGCAAAGCCTTCAAAATAGGGCTTTACAACTGTGATTGTATCTTCATTTGAGGTAAAACGCTTGCCAGCTTGGAATTTTTTTAGATTTGGGAACAGGTTAAAGTCAGTGGGAGTTAACTCAGGCGAATAAAGTGGGTCAAGCAACTCGTCCTTCGTTTAGCCATTGTTAAAACACTCTTGTGCGGTGGTGAAAAATGATGATGAAAAATTATTTTTTTGTGTTGTAAGCCAGGACGTTTTACTCGAATTTTTACATTTAATTTATCAAAAATATTGCGATAGTACTCTAAATTTATTGTTTTAGAGTTTGTTGCCATAAACATACCAGCCGATTGAATTGTTTTTGCCTTCTTTGGGGCACTTCCTCCAGCTTCAGTCCATTGCATGGATTGTTCTTTTGCATCTGAATTATAGTGGTGGATCAGTATCTCACACACAGTTATGAAACGATGTTTAAAATCCATTTTATTATTCTTAAAACGATCCAAACAAGCTTGAGAAATTTTAATTTTTATGCGTTTTTGGTCGACTTTTAACAAATGCGGCACCCATCTGGCAGAATGCAGATCATCTGTAGTTCTTCATGCAAAATTAAATGGAGTCGATCATTTGAGATGCATATTTTTTTACTAATCCAAGCTCTTATATTTGTAGATCAATTAATACCATATCATGCACTTTGGCTACAATTTCTGTTGTTGTTGCTGTTTTTGGACGTCCAATACTTGGTTCATCTTCATATGGAGGAGCACTTTCTCCTAACATATCATTATGAATTTCTTGTCCCGATAAACCTGTTTTATTTAAATATTTAATGACACCTCGAGTTTTCAATTTCTTCCATTATAAAAAAAACCCGGATGTGTCTTTTTGAACACCTGTTTCTATATAAAGGAGTTGGCAGATCGAAAAGAAATTTAACATGTGTTTATAGCACAGGTGGAAGTTTCCAAAACACTTAACGCGTTTCTGTTCTAGGTTAATGCTCTTAGTCATAAATTAAAGTAGACTTTAAATGTACTTTAAGAAAATTTTGTATGAAAATTTTGTCTAAAAGCACACTTAAAACTTACTTTATTTTTTATGAATACGGCAGTAAGAAGTTGTCATATAAAGGTTCTTGTACTTAATTTATATAGCAAATTGGAGATTATTTGGCCACCATGCCTCTGTGGCATCATTAGTTAACCAGAATAATGTTAGAACTGATAATACATCTGATTGCATATGAGAAAGAGGATAAGACACTCGAAATTTGTTTATATTAAAGTCAAAGAAAAGACTTTATATTAAGGAGAAATATCTGTCCTTAAGAGCCTTTATAATCATAAGGGAACTTAGCAATCGCCGCAAAACCTAGAATTAAAAAAATGTGATATTGAAGAAACCTCTGAGTCTTTCTTTACTATTGGTCTTCTAATAAATTATGTAACATATATCAATGATTTTTTCAAAAGGACTATTTTGTAACAGGGGTTTTGAAAACATTTCTCGCTACAGTTTATTACATTTATTACAACTATTTTTATTATAAAGCTCAAACTAATCGAATTTGTTTCACTTGAATTTTAATTCATATTATTTCAAATCAAAATCTCAAATTGAAAAATCGTTAAACTTATATTTCCTTTTTTGGCAGTTTATAGGCATTAAATCATACTTAGTGGAAATAGTGCAATATGATTTTTTCAATACGTACATATTAATAATTTTTTGTTTATACATGGTTTTATATTTTATATTATTTTTTTGCTCGATTTTGCTTTTAAACTTTTTTAGCTTCATGCTTATACAGTAACTCATATAAAAAAAGTATATTATATACATCTTGTTGTTTGCCATGTCTTTCTAATATCTGGCTCAAATAAATCATGAATAGAGGTATAACAAAAAAAAATTATGACAATTTGATCAAATTATTGCATAAAAATGAAAATCATTTATATCAAGTGGTTGTTTAGAGTTTCTATATGCTGGCAATGCACAGAGAAACAAATAAATAAGTATAATACAAAAACTAGGGGTGTTCTCTTAAAGGGGCAAAACCAAAGAAATAAAAATTATTGTTAAATATAAATTAATCTTGTTCATTTCAATTTACAAGTCCTAGAGTAAATCTGTAAGCAAACGTTATTTTTTATGAATTTCCCTATGAAGTGAACCTCCTTTATATTTTGTGTATAATGTCTATTGCATGAGGCATTATATTCGTCATAGACAATACATCACCTTAGCAAAATCAAACACAAAAACCGAAAAAAATAACAGCAAACAAAATCGTAATTCAGTCTTGTCATTCCTCTTACGCATTTAATAAAAATTATTGCAGATCCTTAAGTCTAGTCATGAAGTGAAAGCATGTTGTAGTTATGTGTTGCATGAATATAACGACGGTTGGCTTAAATCGCAAATTTTTTTTTCTGTGGCCCCAGCATTAGTAAAAAATATTGTTTATAAAAACCAGCAACAACAGTAATAAACATTAAACATACAATATGTTTAAAAATTGTTGCTGTTTGCAACAACATATTTGCTAGATGTCTGCGTAAATTAATTCATTTGTCATTGAGTACAGATACAGAGAAAAAACATATCTAACGAAACAAACAGCAGGATGTCATGTTTAAGATCAAACAGTCATACAAATTAAGATGTTTCAAAGAAAGTTTTGCAAACTATGCAACAGCAAAGAAGGAGACCTGTTATAGGGGAGAAAAAAATACAAAAAAAAAATTAACAAGAACTCAAAGGAAACACAATAGAAAATAAAAGTGGCTAGTACCATACATCCTGTCTATACCAGTGGCTAATTCAACGACAACTTTTCTACTGATTGCTATTGCTATCAAAATTTATTTTCTTCATTTTAGAGGATATTCTACAGGATTGTTTGTAGAACGCGCATTTGTCATACATCTTTTCAAAAGATAACTCGCTTATCTTGTAAGAAAGTAAAGATTATCATCCTTTCATCCAGAGCATCATCCTTTTAAAATACAACTACATCACTCTTACTGCAATAGTCAAATATCTAGATATTAATGCTTATGCTGGAATGACAGTTGATGTTTACGTAGTTTTGAGATCTAATTGGTAAAAGGAAAGTTTTATAAGGCTTTTAAATATTTTTTTAAAAATTGAATTATAATACTGAGAAGGTTTCATATTTTTAATAAAGTCTTCATCAATTTTTAAATTATAGCAAAAATATTTTTCAACTAGTAAATAATCCTGTGTAAACAAACTACCTTTTAATAGTGCATTTTCAAGATTGGTCCTGTACTTAGTTTTATATAAACGAACTTTGGAAAAAATTCGTTCAAAAAAAAAGGTGTTCGAAACGAAGTCTCGACATGAATAGGAAAAAAAATCTAAAGAAAAAGAGGCAACATGTAAATAGAAATTAATAAATAAAAATGATAATTACAGCAAATTTCGAACCACCAGGTAACACTGGTTAAAAGATTGATGTTGGCCTGTTGGTTAGCAGACACCACAAGTGGTGCAGAGGGTTAGAATGCAAAGAATTCTGATGAAAGAAAGTGGTGTTTCTCGAAACATATGTAAATTCAACAACCTAGGTTCGAATCCCAGCCAAGAAAATTATCAATAAAAATTTTAATAATACAAATTTTTCAAGTTGTAAAACAATTCCTACCTTCAATAAAAATAATTTAATGAAAATTAAATTTAATTTAGGCTCGAGCTAACTAAAATAAATATCGAAAATTTCGTCAATGTTGGAAAAGCTACTTCGTTATTTGCACGAGTTATTTTAGAAATTGTGGCCCAAAAATCTTTACAGTTTCCATCGTCTAAATTTTGAGTATCAATTTCATTAATTAAATTTGGAAATCTTTCCATTCGGGGAGACAATGAAGAAACTTTTTTTTATCAATAATATTGTGTTGAACAAGAAATGAAATTTCTTTTAATTTATTCTTCTTCTTGAAATCAAAACGTTTGGCTAATTGCTTACAAAACTCTATGTAAAACGAAACACAGTAATTTGTGACTTCAGTCACTTCACTACTGGTAAAATTTGTATGAGAAAACTCTTTCTTTACCAATACTCCTAAATATAAATCTTCCACTTAAAAAAAATGTCTTTATTTCTTATATTTTCTTCAATATTGAAATTAATTTACACATACACAGAAAAAAAATGATGATTTTTTTTCAATTAAACCTTTAATTGATTTTAAAATAAGTTTCAATTAAAATTTTAATTGATTCAATTACTTTTTCTGATTTTTCTGAAATTTTCAATCAAAATTTTTTTTAATTGATACTATCATTTTGTTTACAGGTCCGATTGCAATTAAATTTTTAATTGATTCTACAAATATTTTAATTGAAACTCATTTTTATTTTTTTCTGTGTATGTACATATATTGGCTTTACAAAATTGTCCAATATTCTTAAGTACAAACGTTCCATATAGTCCATAACAAGTAACCGCAACTAGCATTAAGTTTAAAAAAATATTCCAACTTTTCAATTAAAATAAAAAGGCTTTATTATAAAAATCATATTTTTGGAAGAAAGAAAATCATACTTTTAGCAAAAAAGAAATTATCAAATCAAAAATCATCAAAAATCATTCTGGCAACGCTGGACATCATTTAAGAGAGTAAATTTTTCTGAAAACTTAATAAAGAGACAAGAGTCTCTTAGGCGATTACCGGGACAATAATCCCGGTAGGGTTATTTAGCAACATATGATGATAGTAAGAACAATCTTACACTACGGAGTCTCTATATGATGGATCGCATTGAATACAGTTGCAAATCGTTTTCTTGTAGAATTTGTTCTGCGTAGTGAGGCCATTGTGATAATAGTTAACATGAAGACCAGGGATACTAAGGTAATTTTCACTATGCCATACAGTTAAGCAAAAGATTGTCAGATAGATCTCAAAATGTCGATTTATCGATTAATTGAAGACCCTGGTTAATGTAAGGCACATAGACTGCTGATCTTTAAAACCTGATTCGATTTTCATACCCGGCTAACACAGCAATTGTGAAGAAACAGCAGAATTTCAACATATTTAGTAGTATTCAAATGTTTTAAATCTTTGGAAATTTCCTTGATAACTAGACACTGTTTTTTGTAATCAAGTGGTTAAACTAAATGCCTTTTGTCATATTTGAGTATATAAAAACGAGAATGACAATTTCAGTGATTTCTTAACGTGCAGAAATAATCAATTTTGATGAGATCGACTGTCAAAATTCTGTTCTTTAGCTACGCTATAGAGGTACTGACTAGACAAATAATAAAACATAAACCCCATTCCCACCCGTAACATGTTTCTAAGCCACAGACGTTTAAATGTGTATCCCAGCATAATGTTTCACAACAGCAACGGCAACTTAAATCAAAAATCATAAATATTTTCGAAAACACTAAGCCCACCCATTAAACTCTTAACACTTTTAATCAAAATTTAAAAATTTTCTCATTCAATTTAACAAAAGCTGTTGCTAATATATTGCTCTTTAGGGATTTAACTTGTCAAACATATACATATGTACATTATTTAAACTCAAATGTATGTGCTATGTTTGTGTTAAATACAATTTATGGCCAAAACATGCATTTCCAACCAAATAGATATAAATGTATAATTAGAAACGAACACAACACAAATCTATCAAATTAATAACAAATTTTTGTTCATTCCCACACTTTTGGTATTTTTTGGGTATGAAATTCATCAATATTAATTAGTTGAGATCTCACTGGATTACAAATCGAGCGAACGAGCATAAGTTTTTGTCAGTTTTTGGTCAGTACATAGTCAGGTTAGTTACACTGTCTTACAATGCATATTTCATGTAGTCGACTTATGTTTACATTTAGTTAATACTAATTTTCTTTTTGTTTTCGTTACACATTTAGTTTGGATCATGTTTTTTTACATTATTCATTTTAGGTTTTTTTTTTACATTTAACAAAAATTCTTAATTACATTTTTATTGGCTGTGTCAGGTTGTGGGGGGGGGGGGGGGGGGGTTCATGAGCTTAGGAAGGTGTAGCAGTGGAAATTGGTATTGAATTAAAGTACTTAAGTGGAAGGCACAAAAACCAAAACAACAACAAAATTAATCATGGTCTAGTGATTAACAAATAACAATAAAAGAAATAAATAATATGAAATGAGTTGCATTATATTGCTTTGCCATAAGTAGGCTTTATTGGCAAATATTGGGCGTATTTTGTTAGATCGGGTTTTACACTTAAAACAAATATTGCATATTTATTAATAAAAAGTGAAGAAAGAAGATTTATAGGAAATTTAATTATATATGTTAATAAGATTTTGGTAATTATTTAAGCTTTAGGTCTTTTTTATAAAAAATATTAATTTTATTTCAATATTTTTATCCTGAAGAAGCTACTCAAAGAGTAGCGAAATATTGAAATACAATTTAATTTTTTTTTTTTATAAAAAAGACCTAAAGCTTATTTAATTACCAAAATCTTAATAAAAAAAGGTCAAATAAACAATAATAAGATATATATGTTAATAACTATTTAAGTGTTTTATAATGTAATTTTAAATTATTCATATAAAATCTTATATTAAACATGTCCTTGTAGGTGCCGTAACTTTATTTTTAACTACAATTTTATTCAAATCTTTGTGTTTGTTTACATAAAACATACATAATAAAGCATGCTTAGGCTGAAAACCCCCAAAATATTATTGAAAATTGTCTATTATTTCATCTAATCAACTCATTCTCAGGTTATTTGAAAATATGTGAAAATTCTCTTTTAGCATTTGCTTGTTGGCAATTGTATGCTGAATAATTTTTTCTCCAAAAAATCCCATGGAATTAACATCATGCCTCAGAAGAGGATCAGGAATCACTTATTTTACGTTGTCAAGCAACCATTAATTTTTATGGACTTATACAATGTTGGGTCATTATTGTGAAATTGAAAATGACTTTGTATACAGAATTTCGCTGCACTATCTTCCAAATTGTCTTTTAAAATATTTGCACAATTATGCTTGTCCATTATCCTTTCAATAAACATCTTTTGATCTTTTGAACAAACACATGGCGTCCACACCATCACACTTCGCCCACCCACACTTTAGATGGCAGGACCCAAATATTTAGCCATCTCATCCGAAAATGTTTAACTCACATCTGTCGGTAAATAATACATCATTCCAGAATCTTAGTTTGATTTAAATCGGGCATCGACAATTGTTCGAGTCAGTGTATTTGGAAAATTGTTTTCTTTGAAATAGCATCGGACAATGATAAATAATCTAGCTGAATGTCAGTAATTTTGGTTTTTAGTTTAAATGTAAGCGTATTTCAAACAGAAAAATTTAACAGATTGAGGTGCTACACGATGATCGGTCTAAATATAAATATAAAACACTTACTGCCGTATTTATAAAAAATTAAAGTAGACTTCAAGTGTACTTTAAGAAAATTTTGTATGAAAATTTTGTCTTAAAGCACACTTCAAGCATACTTTATTTTTTATAAATACGGCAGTTAATATATAACTGGTTTAAGCCGATAACCTATGTTGTTAGTGCTTTAATTTTAAGGTTTATTATAATTTTAATTGTAACAATATCAAAATAAATAAATAACTAAAATTGGAATCTTTATTATTTCCCTAAAGACCAATCTTTAATATTTGCTTTTTAAAAATAATTTCATTCAAATATTGGCAGCAACCGGTAGCTGTAAATGGTCCATTTATCGATTATTCTCTTCAACATTGCTGCCGGATCCCGCAAATTACGAGAGTAATGATAGATTGCAATTGTTGTATCGTAACCGACTTATTGACAAAGACTTTTAACTTCACATAACCCCAGAGCTGTGACATTAAATGATCTAGGCGGCCTGTTGAGTGAACCCAAACAAGAAATTAGCTGCTCAACAAACTGACTTCCCAATAAAGCGTACCGTAGCACGGTCTTTCTAAAGACAAATATTGCCATCATCACTGGCTACAATTTCAGGCAACAAAAAACGCTTTGTCACGCTGCGATATCATTCGCTACTAACTTTTTTCGTTTTACTTTTTAAAAAAATACGGCTTAATGCGTCCACCAGCCCATAAACCACACGAAACTGTAAATTTCTGAGAATGCAACTATAGTTGGAGTATACTTTTTGTTTATTTACATATTAATTTAGCCAGAAATGTGCCCTCATCACTGTTGCAGCGCTAATTGACTGAAACCAAACCGGAAATTCTTGTCCAACTCCAGGCTCCAGTTTTCAAACGAGTTGGATTTGTAAACTTTATTCCAAGACCCTGGAGTAATCGCCAAATTGTTCCAAATGAAAGTTCAACATGCACGGCGTTTGGTCACATTCTTCACCCACACTATCTTTTGCAGCCATAATATTTTCTCAACTACGGGCTGAATGTGATCTATTCGGTGGCGTAAACGAATTGGATTTGTAAGCTTTAAATCAAGACCCTGGAGTAAAATTCGCCAAATTGTTCTAAATGAAAGTTCAACATGCACGGCGTTTGGTCACGTTCTTCACCCACACTATCTTTCGCAGCCATAATATTTTTTCCACTATGGGCTGAATGTGATCTATTCGGTGGCGTACCCTATAATCCAAAAACGTAATTTGAGACACAAATTGGTATTGGAAGTATTTGTCTGGGAAGGAACGTTGATCGAAGTGCAAGAAAAACTTTTCTCATAGAACGCTGATTTTGTTGGTACAGCTTAATAATTTACAGACATTGTTGCGGTGTGAACCTTTACATGAAGAACTTTACTGCTCAAAAATAAGACGACAGTATGACACCAGTTACAAAAAAAATTATCTAAAGGGATCACCCATTATTTACAAGTGATAGTGGTCATATGTAACAATTATTAACATGTCTTCGCAACACAATTTGCTGCTGCGATACTTTATAACCATCATACAATTGTTTTTCTGCGTGTATACATATGTTTATGTTTTGCCACAAAAACGGAAACTAATAGTTTTCGCAAACAGAAAATTGAAGTTTAAAGTTTGTTGGTGCATAAAAAAATGTCAAGTTCATATTTAGCTGGAGGAACATAGATATTTACTTTTTTTTTTTTGTAAAAAAAACAAATGCATCGATGATTTTAAACAAAACCCTCTATAAAATTACAAACAGGTGGTTGCCAGAAAACAAACATGCAAAATACTTTTAATACACATAATTGTAAAACTTTCTACTTTTTAAGATTAAAAATTACATAACGTATATCATCACTATTTCAAAAAGCATTTCTTTAAAGTTATTTTGTTTTTTTTTATAAAACATATATATATATATGTATGAAAATTTCTTTATTTTACAACAAACAAAATTTCCTTATTCTGCTGCCGCCATTCATTGATTTTAAAATACCACCTTTAACACCCTGATAACTCCTCGCTTTCCTTAAACAATATAGAGTCGTATATCAATTGTTTTTAATTTATTTTATTTTGTGAGTTTTCTTTAACTTGGCTATTATTTGCCTTTATTTTGTTAAGTTATGCACGTCCATAATATAAAGTTATATACCTGCCAGTTAAGACGTCAATTCCTATTAACAACTATAAATTATGCCATCAAGCTATCAGCGAACGCATAAAACAACTTTAAAGTTTCGCAAAATGCTGCTGCTTCTTCGTTGGCTTCAACGGCTCATAGTTTATCTTCTGCTGTTGGAAAATAAAGAATTCTTTGAGAGAAACATCTAAACATCACAAATGTTCACTATGAAACATAATTCACACCCTAAACAGACACTTCTGCCCAAAAAGAAAATTAAATGAAAACAACAACTGGCAACAAATCTTTTTTTTTTTTTTGTTCAGAATGTGCCAGCACTATGGGGGAAAAGAAGCAAGACTAGTTTTTTTTTAACATTTGTGTGTGTCTGATAACAAGGGTGAAGCATAAAGCTCATGCTCTGGTACTCAAGAGCAGCTACAAATAAATTTTATTATTTGCTGGACCCAGTTCATCTATGAAATGAGTAATAAACACAGCCTTCAGGCTAGGCGCATTTAGTGCATTGTTCGTATGTCTCTTGTAATTTATATGTACTTTTGGAGGGTATACACATATTGAGGGTGTATAGTTAATGAACATTTGAACACTTTTGTGCTTTGTAAATAGCGAATTTTGTCTAAAACTTATGGTGAATGTGTTCTATCGTTTTCAACGTGCGAAAGATGGTTTTTGCGTTTCAGAAGTTTTGACTTTGACAGGTAAAGATCACCCATCCCAGCTAAAAAAAAGTTTGGAGACCAAGAATTGTAGGCATTATTCCATGAAGATTATTTTTAAACTCTACAACAGCTTGCAAAATTATTGGGAGCTACTCAAACAGCACTTCCACAATGCTGGTTTCATATAAAAGCAGAGAAATTTGATAACATATGAATTAAAGACGGGAGACCTTGAAAGACGGTTTTGCATTTCCGAAATGCTGTTTAAACGCTATAAAAAGAAATAATTTTTGCAACGGCTCATTGTATGCGTTGAAAAATGTATGCATTACGATAACCCGAAGCGTAAGCGATAGTATATGAAGGGCTAAAGTAATGCTCTGTATTTGATAGGACCAAAAGGGTCCTATATATGTATTATGTGCCACAGAAATCTGGATATATCATCTCAAGAAACCTGTACTGAATGCAACTGAAAATTCCATCATGACAACGTTCGGACACACGTTTCAATATCTGTTAAAAACTATTTAGAAAGAATTGGTTGGGAACTTTTTCCTTACCCCGCTTATAGTCCAGATCATGCCCCGTTCTGCTCGATTTTGCCTCAAATTATGAGCAGTTATTTGGACGCAGAATCCATATGATGGCGGAAGCATTCAAAATCTTCCAGACAACATTGATTATAGCACAGCCATATTGTTTTTCTAGAGAAACTTTCGTTTTTCAACTCTGAAAAGACATGAAATTCGTGGTTTGTCATTTATATGACGGGTTTATTTGTAAAGAGCATCGAGTTGTTGCAGGTTTTTACATCCAGGAATTTGGGATAAGGATGAAGTTTAGAATTTCGAATGGGTATAGGATTTTTCAAACTAAAATAAATGGCTTATTGGGATATTCGATAGGGATACAATAAAGTCTCTGATAGGTGTCGAGCAGGGTTCAGGAATGTCCGGCAGCATTGAATAATAAGGAGATAATCATATGGGTGCGTGGATATAGTGATATAATAGCCAATTGCGTTGTTGGCGTCCTGGCGAAAAAGACCCATGCTGCCTGACAGAGACATATACTTCCTACTATTACTCTATTAGATAAATAGGGAATTTAGCCTTCCTGCTTGATCACACCGATGATAAGGCCTAAATTAAATTAGGGGCTACAACTTCTTAGATTACTACACTCCAAATTAAGCAATTTAGTGGAGGTAATTATGCAAATGTGGTAATAATGCAAGGATACATGACTTGTCCTACTATGACTACTGCAGGAGCCACCATAATGAATGGGAGCATAAAAAATTGTTTCACTTTCCTTGTCATTACCTTTTGAAAATGACATTTATTATGCATTTATTATATATTATATTAAAGCCTATATCGAGTTAATTATATATAGAAATAAAAAATCTTTTATAAAAAACAAAAAGTGACCTCAAGCTTAAAAAAATTACTTAATAAAAATCATAAAAAAGGTCGAAGAAAATAGAATAAAATTATTAAAGCCTATATTATATCCTTTATTATCTTTTCGACTTTTTAATATCTACCTCACTCTTTACTTCATATCTTTTCCAGCAATACAAATGGACCAACTGAACAAACCCAAATGTGGTGCACGATTGGACGGTCGCCTGTAAAACCAAACTATTGGTTGAATCATTCATAGGAAACTCATGTATTAGTTATATTGGACATTCCAATAATCGGTTTCTTCTACTCGGTTGCTTTCTACTACAATAGGACAAATCTTCTTCATTATACCAGCTAGAATAGAACAGTCAAATAACCAGTACCAAAGTTCGATACAAAAAAAGTGTAAAATGAATACATTTTACGTTGGTCCAAGTAAGACAAAAGACTTACACCCTTATTCACAAACGATTATTAAATTTAACAAACGTTTATTAAGCAAATTTTTATATGCAAATCTGTCTTAATAAACGTTTGTTAAATTTAATAATCGTTTTTGAAAAAGGGGGTTAGATGACATATTCAAAACAAATTTGAGAATACATAAGTGGTTTAAAGAATATAGTAATATTTTTAATTTGGGCAAAACTCACAAATTCCCATTACGAGTTTAAAAATTGTGCATAGCAGAGATGTCACATGTTGAGACCCGCAAGGCCGATTCTGATGGGTGTTCTAACTTCCTCTTCTATGTCTGTGTCATTTGTCATGTCAATAAATAGAAATTATTTCCAAAATATTTCAATTCTAGCTGTGAAACCATTATCAAGAGATAAACTTAAAATAAAATTTTGCAATTTTACCATTTTTCCACTTGCCAACCCATAGTGCCACAAATAATATAAACAAACCAGCAACCAACTAAAAAAAGAATACAAGCAGCCGCTTAACTTAATCCTAAGGATAGATGTATTTTTTTTATTTATTATTGCTATTGTTGTAAAACATAGCATTTGTTGTTGTAAGACAGACTAGTATATATTTAAAAAATAAAATGCAATTTATGTTAAAGCCTCAACAACAACTTAAAACAACAACAAAATCAAAAAAAAAGATGAATATCATTGTGTCTAGTGTTATAATAATACAACAACTACTACGACAACCAACAACAACAAAATTATTATTCTTTACAACAAAATGTGAGAAAAGGGGCCTTAACAAAAAAAAAAAAAACTATGTAAAATAATATACAGTATAAAAAAAAACTCCCTCAAAGCATATTTTATAGTATTTTTCGCCTGCTTTATTTAGTTTTATTACTTTTTTTCCGAAAAAAAGCGGCAAAAACATCTAAATTATAGTGCGTTGCCAAGCCACAGAGCTGCTTGGATTTGTTATTTTTTTTTGTCTTGCATTTTTTATGCCAAAATGCCAAGCTAGACATACATATTTCACTTTTAATGGCAGCTCTGCTGCATTCTGTGCTGTTGTTAACAAAATACGAGGTCTGATCAAAAAATAACCGTTATTTTCCAATTTCGTGAGTTACGTATGTTCGATTTTCGCATTTTTTTTCTGTTATGTTGGTACACATGTCTGTTATATATGTTGGTAATATCAGCCTTTTTGGATTGTCAGTTTGTTTTTGGCAAGTCTACTATGTAAGACAAAAGACACAAGTTCAATTGTGGTATAACCGGTTTAAGGAAAGCCCAGAAGATGTCAATGAAGATGCTTGTCCTTAACGCCCGAGCACGTCAACAACCGATGAATACATTGAAGCAGTGAAGAAAATGATTTTGGATAATCGTCGAATCACTATCAGAGAGGTGATGATGTTGGCATATCCTTCGGCTCATGCCAAGCAATTTTGACGGATGTTTTAGGCATGAAACGTGCGGCAGCGAATATTGTTCCAAAATTGCTAAATTTTGAGCAAAAACAACGTCGCATGAACATTGATCAGGAGCTGTTGAACATCGTCAACGACGATCCAGATTTCCTCAAAAATGTCATAACTGGTAATGAATCATGGGTGTATGGCTATGACATTGAAACCAAAACCCAATCATCCTAATAGAAACGTCCAGAAGAGCCAAGACCGAAATGTGAAGGGTTTGCTCTCTGTTTTCTTCGACTGCAATGGCATCGTGCATCATGAGTTCTTGCCACAAGGTCGTACGGTCAATAACGAATACTACCTTGCAGTTATGCGCCGTTTGCGCGAAGCAATTCGTCAGACGCGCACAGAATTGTGGAAAAACCAATCATGGATTTTGCACCATGATAACACACCAGCTTACACATCGATGCTTGTGCGTGAGTTTTTGGCCAAAAACAAAACCGTTATCATGCCTCAACCACCGTATTCACTGGACTTGGCAACCGCTGACTTTTTCCTCTTCCCAAAACTGAAGACACCGATGAGAGGAAAGCGTTTTGCTACGATTGAGGAGATAAAAAAAAATCGAAACAGGAGCTGTTGGCGATACCAAAAGCGCGTTTCAGAAGGGTTTCGAGGATTGGAAAAAACGCTGGTGTAAGTGTATTATATCTGAGGGGGATTACTTTGCAGGGAACAAGATAGTTATTGATGAATAAAAAAATAATTTTTGAATAAATTTAAAATAACGGTTATTTTTTGATCAGACCTCGTATATTTTATTTATGTATAAAAGAAAAAAAATTTTATTTTTCCTTAAAATTTTAGATTTTTAGGCGTTTTTTCTCTTTTCAAAATATGTATTTTCAAACAAATATTCAGTGTTTTTGATAGCTTGACTTGTGTTTGTTATTTTATTTTTCTACTCTTTCGTTTTCTATTGTTGCTGGCTTATTGGCAATAAGCGCAAGCGTGTTGTGCCAAAAGGAATTTTGTATAATTATTGGTTGCAAGTTGCCAGTATTTAGTAGCATTTGCTTGAATTATAATCATAAAATAAAGATATTAAATTGTTCGTTTGAGTCTATTAAAGAATGTATTTGTTTAAAGTTGTTAATAGAGTTATTTTATTTATTTATAAATATTATTATGAGGTTTCCTGAAGACAAGCTGTTAAATTTTTAATGTAATTTACTTTCTAATGAAAAACAAATAAAAAATATACCATCCAGTATATGTGTAAAAACAGTTTTTAAGGAATGGGCGCTATATGGGACCTATTATGGGCCGATCATCGAAAAATGTTTTGGCATGACTTTTGAGCATATAAGTATTTTTTGTGTTGAATTTTATCCAGTTATAAACACTTTTAGAAGATTTGTGCATGAAAATGACATGGTTCTTATATGACAACTTTAAACAATTATGGACCGGCAGTTATATAATTAAGTGTCAAGATTTCTGTGTATATGAAACTTATTTGTGTAGAATTCTATTTGAGTATCAAAATTTTTAAGAGATTTATGGTCGTTAAAGCAAATTTCGGAAGTGGGCCTTGTATGGGACATATGGTCAATTATGTACCAATATGCACAAAATGTGATTAGGCTTCATGTCCAACTTATTTGTGAAAGAATATGTTTCGATACGTAAAAAACAAGTAAGAAAGTATAGTCGGTCAAGCCCGACCATATAATACCCTACATCCAATATATGTATAAAACAGTTTTTCAGAAATGTACGTAATATGGGAGATATAACCTATTCTGGACCGATCATCCAAAAATTTAATGTCATGATGTCTGTGAATATAAATATTATATGTGTTAAACTTTATTTCGATATAAATACGTTTAAAAGATTTATGGAGGTTAAATTGAATTACGGATAGGGACCGACCATTATAAAATTAGGTGTCATCATTTCTTTATACAAAAAACTTATTTGTGTCGAATTTTATTTGGATACCAATATTTTTAAGAAATTTATGGTCGTTAAAGTGGTTTTCGGAAGTGGGTCTTATATGGGAGCTACGACAAATTATGGACCGATCGTCATAAAATTCTACCATGTTATATGTATATAGACGGAACATATTTGTGTTCAATATTATTTGGATACCAGCATTATTAACAGAGTTATGCTCTTATAAGTGATTTTTGGAAGTGGGCCTTATATGGAAGCTGCGACTAATTAAGGACCGATCTTCGCGAAATTTGTAGATGTGCTTTAGCTTCATTTACTACTCATCTGTGGTAAATTTTGTTTGCATACTTGCATAATTCAAAGATTTATGACAGGTAAACCCCAATTTCGGGAGGACATTTGTATGGGGTCTAGGTGAAATAATGGACCGATTTCCACCAGTTTCAATCCCATCCATCCTTGGGCGGAAAAATATCATGTATCAAATTTTATCGAAATATCTTCAAAATTGCGACCTGTACTCTGCGCACAAGCTTTGGACAGCCATCCAGCCAGCCAGCCAGACGGACGGACTCAGAAAGTGATTCTGAGTCGATCGGTATACTTTAAGGTGGGTGTTGGACCAATATTTCTGGGCGTTACAAACATCAGCATAAATCCAATATACCCTCCCTACTATGGTGGTGTAGGGTATAAATAATACTAATATTCTATTAATGTGGTTAAGTTAGTACCGATTTTTAGTTACATCTTTACTCCGTTAATTGCCAAATTTTAATTACTTTAGAAAATATCCAAAAAAATATTACTAGAAAAAAAGAAAAACTAACACTAAATTTTGATCGACAGCAAATATTTGAGGAAATTTGTATTCAACAAACAGATGAATATAACAAGAACATTTTTGAATTTTATAAGGATCCAAAATATATATAATGTTGTAATTCTACCACCAATATAATATCAATAATGTTACTTAAAGTTATTTATTTTCAAGCACTTGGATTTGTGGACTTTGTCTTTATTTAAGATAAACATTAGTTGAAACAAAATGTTTCGGATTACATAAATCATTTTTAGATATTTAGGTTAGGTTAAAACTGGACAGGTCATTATATCCAAGGGGCAATTGTTAAGTCTTTTTGAATAATAAAGTAACCAGATTCTCTAATGACGGCCGAGGCTACAGACTTCTCAGTGGTGGCGTTGAGGTGAAAAAATAGACATGCATAATATATTATCACCATCAAATATTCTTTAAAAGGGAACTTTTTCTAACTTGCAGGAAGATTTGGATGGTGTAGAGTATTTGATCTTAAAATTTCTACCAAGACGCACCTATTATTAGCTGTATAAGAGTTAGTCTAGATTCGATATTGATTCCAGATATCACATGATTCTGTTGGGTAATGCTGATAGTATTTATTTGTATTGGGTTACAACTATCCCAAAGTGAACGTAGCGTAGTGAACTTAAATTGTAGCCTTAATTCTATTCTACAATTTTATAGCCATTTCATTGAAGTCCATGATATGATATTGAATATATACATATGTATAACTTAAAAATTCGGGATTCATAACAGATCTTTTGAACGCACTTTTTATCTTTTTATCTTGAATATCATTTGGTAGGGTACATATCTGTCATTTATTCCGACTTAGTTATTCAGCATTATAGTGTAAAAAAGAAACTCTTTTTGCTTCGAAAATGTTGAATTTTGTGAGAATATATTTTGCTTTACGTCTTAATTTGATAAAAAACATTGCTGGTGAACCACACTGACTGCTCACCAAACTTATGGTGAAAGTGTTCCCTCGGTTTCAATGTGTATTAGATGCTTTTAACGGTTCAGAACTGGTGATTTTCACAAGGCAGACAAAGATCGTCCTGGCTAGCCAAAGTTTAATGAGCAAGAATTGGAGACATTAATCCATGAAGATTGTTATCAAACTCAACAAGAGATGGCAAAAACATTGGGAGCTACTCAAGCAGCAATTTCATACCATTTTAGAAGGAGTTAAGAAAAAGCAGGGAAATTGGTTACCATATAAATTGAAGCCGAAGAACTCTGAAAGATGATTTTATTTGTCCGAAAAATGCTGCTAAAACACTTTTCACAATAATTATTTTTGCAATGAATCATTATTTGCAATGAAAACTAAATACAGAAGCAAAGGGGATCGTATGTGAATCCAGTTCAACTAGAATCGACACTAACGTCAAATACCCATGGCGCTTAAATCTATTGATATTGAAATCTAACCAGACCTTTACAGGGAACCTGTACCGAATGCAACTCACCAGTGATGGCAAACATGGTAAAATTGCACTTTTATTGATACATTTTAGAAACAGTTGGTACCGTGGTGCTATCACGAGTCATTTGGTACAATTTCATTATACTGTTGCATCAAAATTTGGTATTTCAAATGAAATAGATAAATATATAATAAATATATTAAGTTACTATTTATGTAATAGTGCAACCAAAAAGAGATTTTATTAAATTTCATGAACATTTTGGAACTGATATTAGTTTGATCTTTAAATATGCCTCTATAAGATGATTATTACGAACAGAAATTTTTGGTTGAATTATCGAACAATGGGAGCCTTTGACATATTAATTTGCATTAAATGATTTTGAATTCAAAAACTAACGTAGTTAATCAGGATATCACAGTCGTTAGAAGTTAACCCTTCTATTTCTTCTATTTTTGAAGTAATTAGCGATAATTAACGCAAAGAATATTCTTAAAGACTCAGAAGTGGCCGTCTAACTATAGATTTAAACAAATACAGATAAATCCAAAATGAAAATAATTTACATTTTATTACGAAACGAGCTCTGTTTCTTTGTCCTTCCAAGATGAAGAGGTTTAATTTTCTTTGATTCAGATGCATTAAAATTAAATTGTTAGAGTATGCTTTGGTAAATTTCTTCCTGGAACACTAGTTGCACATTGTGAACAAACGCTTTATCTGGTAGAATTATTCGCGTATAAAATTATTTAAAAGATATATCGAATTTTCGATAAAGAAAGTTTGTGGTAAAATTTTATTATTATTCAACAAATATTACAAATGGTACCGTGGACGTCTAAAAAGTACATTTGGTTGACATAGTTGGTATGAAATCCAAAAACCCATTTTCCATCACTGCAACTCACTCGTTAGAAATGAACGATTAGGTTAAGCGGCCATACATGAAAGCGTAATATTCCATCATGACAACATTCCACCACATGTTGCAATACCTGTTAAAATCTATTTAGAAAGTAGTGGTTGGGACCATGCCCTGTCCGAATGCTATTTCTTTCTGTCAATGCCACACACTCTCTGGGATATGCTTTATTTAAGAACAGAGTATTCATTCTTTTCCTCAAAAAGTGATGCGTAATCTAACAATGGCCAGTACTTTAAATAAATAAATACTACACAAATGTTTTAAAGCAAAAGCCAAAAAGTTTGAAAAAAAAATCACGCATTTGTACTTATTCACCCAATGCAACATTTAAAAAACTTATTGTTATTCTTAGGAAATGATTAAGTAATTTTGTGTATTACTCCATCCTGCCAGGCTTTAAGAAATGCTTAAAAAATATCTATAAATATTGCAGGCCAATACTGCTTACTGTCTAATGTTTTTCGGCCAGTATCCATTATATAGAGTTAAAAATAAAATAAAACACTCTCAGTATAGAGTAAGGCAAGCTACTTATCATTGTCGAAATAATCTTAACCATACCATGTGATTCTTCTGCTTTGAGAGCTTCAGTGTCTGGCTTCACGATAGAGCACCGGAATTTTATTGTCCGGGTCACTTTAAGCATGAATAATTGTAAGTGTAAGACAAATACGGTTTCGAATCAGGTAAATACATTTTTCTAGTAAGAAGCAATTGTATATAGCAACAGAATATGACATATTTCTTATAACCTTTATGATTTCTTCTTGGTAGGGACTGCGTTTCACAGACCGTTTCTTAGATTTGATACCTCATTATACATCAAGGCAAGTCATAGTCTTCTTTGGAAAAAACCAAATGTACATGCGTTTAAAATAGTTTCGTTCAAGGCAGAAATTACCAAAGGATTCAAATAAGATTTGCTGCTTTTATGTCTATCTACCAGGACTATAAAGATAAAATAGACACTTTTATTTTAAAAGACTCTCCGTCAAATCTAAGGTCAGAAACATGCCAAAGTTATTTGAATACTTTAAATAAAAATAGAATTAACTTTTTATTCTTTACACACATTATTTATCTTGACTTAAACCCAAAATGTTTAAAACAAACATTAAAAAAATGCTTCCTGTTTAATGTTTTAACGCCAAAAACAAAACAAGAAGAAAATCATCCTATGAGTTGCAAATAAGTTTAACTTGCCCATTCGCTTGCAGTTAAACCATCTAACAACAGCCACACATGCCATTATGTATTCCTTCTTGGTATGTGCACTTTACGTTTGAGAAGCGGCTTTCATTAAGGCATTTTAGATTTAGTTCTTTTTTTTTATAAATTTATTTTTTTATTTTTTGCTTTTCAAACATACGTCGTTTTTGTTTTTACGCTAAAATAAGATCCATGGAATATAAAAAAAGGAAAACGTATAATAAAACTACATAGGAGAGTATAAAAATGTTCAAGACGCAATACGATAAACAAAGTCAAAGTATTAAATTACCACACACATGTTACTGTTTATTCTAAACAACGATGAATATTTACTTATAGTAAGACTACGAGTTTGACTACGATTACATTTATTTGCTTAAACTTAAGCCACAAATAAAAAAAAAATAAACTCAATGTTCTTCTTTTTTGTACGTTTTTTATGGGATACCCTACATATATACCAATTTTAGGAAATATGTGTCATTAACAGGACACTTAATTATACAGGATTTCATATAATATTTGGCGACATTATTGTTATTGCTCGTGCAAACATTATATTGAAAAAATTATATCCTTGCATATACATAGAAGATTTCAAAAAAACTATTTCGAAGAATTATTATAGAACATCTACTGTTATATTTTTCTGATTATATTATACAGCCATCTAAATTCTAATTATACCATCACTAATTCTAGTTCCTTAACTTAATACTAATAGAAGTACACCAGTCTGTTACTGTATAGCTAATGATGTTCAAAGCAGAAGCATTTGCTTTCCCGCATCTAAATATAAATAAAACACAAATAAAATAAAAAAATACAACTCACTAAAACCACAAAAAAATGCACGTGCGCAATTCCCTGATAATAATAGAATTCAAAGTTAAATAAAAAATTAAATACAAAAAAAAAAAAAAAAAACAAATATGTATGAACAAATTCTAAATTAAACTTAGTAGCAAAAAAAGTTGCATTAGAAGCAGCAAATAAAGGAATAGAAGATTTAAAACTAAAGAAGACAAACCATAGAAAATTCCACAAATAAAAAAGCTAAACAGTAAAATGCAATAATAGAGAAAACTAAATGTCGTAGTTGATGTTAAATAGTAAAATTCGAAAACCCTTTAATTTCTCCGCTTAGGCCATGTTGAGTGAAATACTCATTTAGCGGACATGCAGGAAAATAAATTTACAGATAAAATATACAGCTGGAAAAATGCAGGCATGCAACACTTGATTTGATTTATTTTGAAATAAATTTAGAGATTTAAATAAAAAGATTATAATTAAGAGCTGCTCAAAGTTATGAACATTATATCTCTGCAGAAAATGGGAAAATAATAAAAATATTTTGTATATACATATGTACATGGTGCAACTATACAAGGTGAGTGCAAATCGACAACAAATACAACACAAAATAGAAACAACAGGCATTTTGTTTGTGTAAAATAATGTACTACTGTCATAAATACTTGAAAAAGTATTACTTTTGACATAAGTAAATAGTAAACAAAGTCAGTCAGCTGGGCTACTGCACTCACCTTGTATAGTTGCACCATGCATATGTATATGTATATAGACGTTGTCATGTATTTTTTGAAGAAAACTTTTTATTTTTGAAAATAAAAATTTTTTCTCAAAAAAAAACTTTTTTTTTTAGAAAACTTAAAAGTGTTTAAGAAAAATTATCAATTTTACTTATTAACTAGCTGATCCGGTCCGCATTGCTGGCCCTAAGCAAACATTAGCGTTTTATTACCACACGATTTAATTAAGCTGTTAACGAAATTTACGGCCTTTAAATAAAAATCCATGGAATACCTATCAAAAAGTTTTTTTTACAGAATAACTTATGATTGGTTTTCACTATGTCATTTTTGTTGTCAAATTGTCCAAATTATTGGCAATTGTGTGAAAACGGATTGTCATATCATGATTGCAATCATGATTGTAAACATAGATGACGCCATATGACAACTCATTTTCATACAATTGCCAACAGTTTGGACAATTTGACAACAAAAATGGCATAGTGAAAACGCGGCCTTACATATGGTGTAGATATGGACTCAATCAAAAAAGAAACGCATATATTTAAGGCAAATTGGAAATTATATTTATTTATTACTTCATCTTAAGGCCAGAGGATAGACAATGTTTTTTATTTATTTATTTGGTGTAAAAATGTATAAATTTTCTGGCGTGCCAACTCGGGAGCAAGTCACATACAACTAGCCGTGTGAAAAACATAAATTTTCCAAAATTAAGCCAGCAATAGTCAATTATTGCCCTTGTGCTTTATTGACTTTATTATATGTACATACAAATGTACATATAATAATAAAATATATCTTGTGTAAATACAGTTCAACATTGGTATAACGAATCTTAAGGGGATTAGCAAAAAAACGTTATAACGAATAATTCCTTACATTGAGCTTCGTTATATCGAGGTAAAATTGCACTTCTATTCGTTATAACGAGGTAATAAAAAAATTGTATATGTATATTAATCATCATCTGCTTACCATGTTATAGCGAACGATTTCCGCTAATAAATCAAAACACATTTGAAGGAAAACACTGTACACAAACACTTGGCAACAATAAATTTTTCTTTCAGCCGTTAGTCTAATGAATGCTGCTGTCGACTACGAATGTAGGTTTGCTGGAGACGTTGTCGTTGTAAACACAATAATTTTGTGTATATCTGTTTCATATATTTTGGATTAATTGATGGAAATCGTTATGAAAAAGTTGTAAGTTGAGAAAATTCATTAAATAGAGGTAAATAATAATTTCTATTTCGTTAGTCTGCAGTGAATGAAAATTCGTTATAACGAGGTTATTGACAAATGTATTCGTAATAGAGAGGTATATTTTGTATTAAATCTTATGGAGCGTTGTAGGGGATTTAAAAAAAATTCGTTAAATCGAGGAATTCGTTATATTGAGGGTCGTTATATCGAGGTTTGACTGTAAACCGAAAGTTCTAACATTTTAATATTGGATCATTATTAACATAGGTTTTTTGTAAATATCTTCGGAACTACATAAGTCATTTAAGAGTTTGATATCTTGTTTTGAAAAACATGACAACAGCTTTCAAAAAAAAAATAAAATAAAATAAAAATATGTCATTGGTAATGCAATATGAAGAATTAATTTTTCCATGTCCCTCCGCTCGCAGACCGAAAATTAAAAATCAGAGTTCACAGTGACACCCGCCTGAATATTCTGAAAATTTTCTGAGAATTTCGTTACATACATATACGCATCCTGTTTTATATATACATATATACATATGTATATAGATCTATTATTTTATCAACAGAAAACAATAATAAAATTGCGAAAAATCAAAAGGGAATATCTTGCGTCATTTCCTGTCAGTTTTGTGAACAGAATTCATAGTTTTTAAATTCTAAAAAAATTGGTTTTATAAAAAAAAAACTTTTTGCCTCTCGAAAATCTTGCATACTCGTATTTCAACACTGATGACAGATCTCAAAGAATCAAATCTTAATCTGTAGCTTTACCATTTTAGCATTCTTAGCTTATTTTATTTTGATTTAGCTGCAAAATTTTACATTTAGTATTTGGCATTTTATTTAGCATTTCTTAATAATATGTTTATCATTTTTAGCATTTTAAAATTTAAGAATACTTTTAAAGCATAAATGACAAATTTCCATATACATATGTATGTATGTATCATTGTTTTGGAAATTACAAATATTGTAGCCAACTCCAAACATACTAACAAAGTAAGTACATACATATAAATATCACAGATTTTTTACTTCAAAGCAAAAAATTTAAGAGTCTAGTTTTTTTACACCTAAACCTAAATTAAGTTGGAATTCCAAAATCGCCAAAACTCGCAAAAATTTATAAATCTATATGCCCCTTATACCCCTGAGAATACAATAAATCATTTCAATTTAATACAAGCCAACCAAAAATTTAGACTTTCAAAAATCATCATATAAATGTCATGAATAATCAAAATCAATTTCCATCAAAACACAACCAAAACAACATAAAAATAAAGTCAAAACAACAAGTTGCCATAGATTTTGTAATATTTTCATACCTATTCAGGTGACAAGGTAAAAAAATACGAATATGAAAATCCAGTAATAAAATTGCAATTTTGAAAAATATGTATTTCAAATATGGTTGAGACTACCACTCATTATGTTCCAAACATGCAATTGTGATTACCATCATACTGATGATGACGATGACGCCGAAGTTTCTGATGCGGATGACATCGTCAGCAGCGGTGTAAGCGATAATGATGATGCTGATTGTGGTTCATTCTGATCATGATGCCGTTGATAGATCACTATTTTAGCAAATGTCATCTCTCTGTTTACATTTAATTGTGCATTAATAAATAAATATTGAAAAACATTTCATTTCAACAGTCATATGTGCATACATACATATGAATGTACTCGTGCATCAGGGGTTTTTATTTTATCAATGATTTTTATTGGACATTCAGAGGTTTTGAAGCTGTAAACCTCTAAGGTGCATAAATAAATGCATGCAACATACATACATGGACACAACATACCAACTTAACAACTAGCCATCCAGCTATTTATGCGTGCGTGCTGCCTCAATTATACATTTATGTATGTAGATGACAATTGATTTTATTTTTTGTGTATGATTACTTGTTTTTTGTACAATTTTTTTTATTTTTTATTTGAAAAAAAAAGTTATAAAAAATATGGATTTTCAAAGTTTTTGTTTGTCTGCTCTTTTGGTAATAAAGACACGCAATTGTTTACAGATATTGACATACATAATGATTGAATTGGCAATAATATTTTTGACCATTTTCATAAGTGGCCATATATTAATATAAAAAATATTGCAAAAAAATACATTTAGTATTTGAAATAATATTTGCAACGTGTTTGTCTACATGATGTTTAAACATGACAGTTGAAAAATATTTTATTTCTTCTCCATTAATTATGTATTTAACATTTCAAACATTTTTAGGTTTTTCTTGAGTTATAAATTATATGAAAAATGTTTAACAACCGCTTACTGTGAGTTTTTCTCTTAAATATTTTTTTATTTTTTAGGAACGCTTTTGAATTGGTTTAAACATATTTTGTGACAAAATTTGTTAACTCATCTCAATTACATGTGTTAAAATGTATTTACTTATGAGGGTTTTTAGTAATTCCCATTGCTATTTTAATATTTTGTAAAAGATAAACACCCAGCTGGAAAAGTGTCGAAAAAAGTCTTATACTCAAAATATTGTCTTATACTAACAATATAGTTTTATACTCCAAATTTAGTCTTGCACATATACTCACTCTACCGTCTTATACTCAGACTACCGTCTTACACTCAGACTAGCGTCTTATACTCAGACTAGCGTCTTATACTCAGACTAGCGTCTTATACTCAGACTACCGTCTTATACTCAGACTACCGTCTTATACTCAGACTAGCGTCTTATACTCAGACTACCGTCTTATACTCAGACTACCGTCTTATACTCAGACTACCGTCTTATACTCAGACTACCGTCTTATACTCAGACTAGCGTCTTATACTCAGACTAGCGTCTTATACTCAGACTACCGTCTTATACTCAGACTAGCGTCTTATACTCAGACTACCGTCTTATACTCAGACTAGCGTCTTATACTCAGACTAGCGTCTTATACTCAGACTACTGTCTTATACTCAGACTACCGTTTTATACTCAAACTACCACCATCGTATGCAGCGGCTCTAGTAGATATGCGCCTTGAGGACGCTCAAAAGAGTCAACGAATCAAGGCATTTCGGTGAGTAAGAAAAAGGGGAAGAACCAGTCAGAGTCAACACAAGCCTTGATAAAGTATGATCTGCGTGGTGTAGGACCTGTCATGTCGCTCGTAGAGCTTAAAAACAAATGTTCAAAGCCCAGTAGATAATAACAAGCGGAATGTAAACCACTATAAGATTAGTAGCATCACTATTAATAGCCTCTTCACCTTCTCATCTAACGTAGCAGTTGCAGAGAAGAAACAAAGTTTCCAAATTGCTAGTCGGCGGCACTTAGGACATTCAAAAACATACTTTGACAGTGGTTGATAAAGTGTGCTGCAATGTAGTTTCAATGGTTTAATAATATATTTTATAGAAATATTCAGAACATCACTTGATTGCGAAAACAAAGGTTCTCCTGGTCTTAGAATATAAAGTAAAGTTGAGAAAGCACTATATTCTTGTTTGTCATGGTATGAATCAAACCCAACTACAACACCACATAGTTGGGATCTTCTCTGAGGCATTCGTCTATACAAAAAGGACATACAGAGATATATACAGTATCTAGTGATTTTAGCTTGTATTTAGGAGCTGATTATACGTAAATTCAGATTAGTGTTAGCTGTTACAAGGTTTTCAACATGAGTTATATTTATTATTTTACAGTATAAACCATATTTTGCTGCAACTTGGTCATCTGTTGTACACATGCTTTAAGTTTTATCGGTTATATTTATTTATGTCACTGCAGTATTTTAACCAAAAATATATCAATATTTATTACCAACCTATATGCTCATTAATCTATTTAATATTTATTATATTGATAAATATTTTATCAAAATGTACTTTCAATTAAACAACTAGGTAAAACATATGCATACTTATCGTAATGCAAAGTCTATCCATTTGAAAATAAATTATTTCCCAGGTCATCAGTGATTTTACTTTCGTTCACATACAAACCAAAATTTTCTCTTGTCCTTAATTACCCACACATTTCTAAATTGACAAAAACATTCCCATTTTTAAATGTATAATCTTTTTAAAAACTTTTAATAGCAACCACTATAAATTATATTTCATAAAAATTTTCTAGTTAAGATTAAGTTTGTGTCTTAAGTCTTTCGTTTCATGCATTCATTAACATCACTCACGCTCATTAACTTTTGCTCTTGCCATCTCTTTTACTCTCTGGCAGACAATTTAATAAAATGAGCTTTTTCACATTAAATTTAATATTTGAAAGATAAATTACAGGCAATTGTTAGACCACCCAATTTTCACTTTCTTCCATAAATCTCATATAAATATGCAGCAGAAAAGATTCAATGAACAACAACAGCAACACAAATATACAATATGACGCATTCTCACCTAAGGCCGGCAAGCGTTACAAAAAGAAATAATAAAAAAAAAATTAAAAACATTGTTTGACCACACACTCATGTATCATATCAGAGAAAATGTCAGTACAGCTTCCCCAAACAGCTTTCAAAGTTAAATGGCATTTCCTGCTTGTTGTCTGCTTGGCAGCTATAGTTAAACTGGTACAATGCTTCAAGAGAGAGAAAGAGAGACGAAGAGGGAGACAGAGAGAAAGACATGAAATAATTCAATTTTAAAACTTGAGACATCTTTTTGAAAAGCCACAGAAAAACTAAACAGAAACCCATGGGCTGTTGCTTTAACAACGCGCTCTGTATGCTAGAGGAACAAGCGTGGCAGTTTAAAGAGGCAACAGGATTTGCCTACAACTTGACCAGGTGCGTATGTAAATGTTGCAAGTATATTTTCTTGAAATATTTATCTATGTTTCTTTATGCTTTTCCATGAATTGTCACATCTAAAGGCTTTTTTAAGACTTTAAGGCAGCTAATGAAAAATTATATTTATTTAAATATGTCTGTCTACAAGTAAGGGTAGAGTCAATTTTTATGTTTAAGAGGGGATATTGATTTAAAAGCAAGTCAAGCCTTAAACAAGTTAATCAGTATGTTGGACTACTGGTAAAAGATTGTGTGAATATTTAACAAAAACAGGAAATTCTAACACAATTAGCTGTTACATCTTGTAATCACAAGAGTAGAGGCTTCTATTCATCTCTAAAAACAAAACGGAAGCTTACCAAACGTATCTTTAAGAAATGATCAGGAGAGGAAGGAAATTTAATAACCAGGTGCTAAATTTAATACAGGGGTTTTCAAAAGGTTTTTAAAACTTAATTATTGGCTTTCAATTAATCTTCAAGAATTTTACAATTGAAATATTGTTATTAAAACAGCGAGAACTTAAAAGTCATTTTAGATAATAACAATACTTTTTTACTTATTCAAAGATTTTGAGAAAATGCTTCTTTTTTTTAATGGTCATTTAACTGTCAATTTTTTTTTCTTAAATGTTGGATTCCATATGAATTGCTGTAATAAAGTGGAATTTAATTTATTGTTTCTTATGGAAATTATGGTTTTTTATTATGGTTTCTATGTAATATTAACAATGAGCACTTTGTTGAATCATTGACATGACAGTTGTACTCATCGTCCAGTCATTATCTTGTTAAAAAAAACTGGCGTTTGAACAAATTATCAAGACAAATTAAAAAAAATTAAAATTTCAACAATGCGTTTTTTTTAAAACAATTATATTTTCTTACAAATTTGTAATTTGAACAATTTTGTTTTTTTTTTACCAATTTTTTCAATAACATCCAATTGTTTACTTTTTGAATGTAGTTTTCAAACTCTTACACAAATATTTTACAAAATAATGCTATATTCAGTTTCACACTGAAGCTAAAAGTTAAATTTAATTCATATCTTTATTTAAACAAAATAAGTTTTTGGTACTTTTAGAAAACTGCAAAAAATCAAATAAGGCTAATAAAAAGAGGGGCAGGTTTTAGCCAAACGGATTTCGTTACATCTTGGTAAGTTTTATGTCTTGCAAATAAATAAATTAAAATTGTTTATTCTCCTATAATTAAATAAGTACCAGACGTGTATTTTGTTTTAGTACTTTTGTTAAGGTGAATTCCAATCCCATTCGTTCTGAACAAAATATTTGTTCAGACAAAGTTTTGAGAGAGAGAAAATATTTTTTTGCGAACAACTCTCAGCTTGAATTGTTTTAATTGTATATTTTGTCTGGACAACTTAATTTTCAATCCAAATAGAAAGCAAGGATTCCATTTTGATCATTAAAGAATATCTTGTACGGGTCACCGTTTTAGCTTCTAATTATGTTGCAAAAATTTAAAAAAAAAATTAAAGACTCGAACCCAAAACAACGCATCGTCGAAAATCTAAAGCCGCACAGTGGAAATTAGTACTAATTAAGCAGCGACGCAACTTCAAAAAAAAAAATGCAAAACGAAACGACGCAAAGCGAGATATTGGTGTAATTCGAAAACTGTTTAGTTTATTGAATTATATAAAACGCGAAATTCAGCAAAAAAAAAAAAAAAGGATTGAAGTATAAAGATAATTTTTTTGCCGAATTTCTATTTTTTATTTAATTCAATAAACTAAACAGTTTTCGAGTTACGCAAATATTTATTGCGCAACCTCCTCCATTTTTTAAATAACGCTATATCTCGAAAACTAGAACTAACCTAATAAACGGTTAGCACCACATACTCAATTTAGCTGTACCCACTACGTGCCCTGTTTGTAAAATATACAAAATATTTTAAAATAATTTAATATTTGTTTTTGACACATAAAAAGCGAAGCAAAATATGTAAATCAATGGCCGCATTATTACCACTTTTAAAATTAATAGAATTTGTTTAGTGTGGCAGCTTTAATTTTCGAGAAAAAGTGTTCGAAATGGATGAATTGTGCTGCAGAAAACTCTCAGAAAAAAAATGTTTCTCCGTAAAAAGGTTTCGTTAGGAACAAATGGGTGAATCCACCTTTACAAATGAGTATATGTTTGTACCAAAACAGAAATTACAGGCTCTGAATGCAAAATAATTTCTTAACAAACCCATTGTGCACTAAAAATATTTATTACCGATCGCTGATTTTCGCAATGCAGATGAATAATTTGGAATCATTCTATGAAAAAGGCATAAATGAATCACCCATTACTACTGAGAGAACATGATATTATATATAAATATTTTTACCAGACTGTGGTAGATCTCCGTAAAATACAATTTAGTGTTTCTTTTGATTTCCTCAACTGGTACTTTTTTAATTTTCAACATGAAATGAACCCATTACATTTTACAGTTGTATAACGTAGGATATCAACATTAATTCTTTGTTAGTATGAAACAAAATCGGAAAAAAAACTTTAGTTTCCTAACGTGGCAATGACTGCTTAAACAAAAAAAAAACGCACACACACATTAGAGACACAAAACAATTTCTGCAGTAATTACTGCATATCTTTTGCTTTGCAAATGCCTTTTATGGCCAATAACTATTTACTCACTTGAAATTGTATTTTATTTCATTTTATTTATTTAATTTTGTTTTTTGTTTTATTTGAGTCTCGTTTTTTGTGGCTTTTTTTAAGTTGCTAAGTTCAATTGACCATAAAGTGATTTTTTTGTTGTTGTTTGTTAGAGTGCAGTGACAATGTTCAGCAGTTCGCAATTGCCATTCATTTAATACATGGCCATTTAACACCATGATACCATGTTGTTCTTATTTATGAGTGACACTAGAATATTCATTAGAATTCTATTGAATTGTTATAAAACATATTCAGTTAAATTCATGACTTCATATTTATGTATGTATGTGTTCATATATTATGCACATATGTTATATAATGTTTGTTTGTTTTGTCTTAATATTTAACCTTTTGAGTGTAAGACATATTTTTTATTATTTGAAATTCATCAAAAGTTTAATGGAGTGAATAAAATGAATTCTGTTTCTAATTGATTTCAACCTTGATGTTAAGGTTTTTTGTTTAAATAATTAAAAAAAAATTTAAAGTCTGATTGACAAAAAACATTTGTTTTTAATTAAAAAAAAACTAAAAAAAAACACTTTAATTTTAATTAAAGAAATAAAGTTTAAAATTTTGAATTTATTTAAAAGACAACTTGTAATTACTATTTTTAACAAGATCTTCTTGATTTCTGCAAATGGTATCTCTTCTTTTTATCTTATCTTAATATCTGAATTTATTTAAATTATGACATTTTAAACCGCTTTTTAGCCCCCTAACAGACACCAACTTATTAGACAGCCCCATGAATTATTTTGATTTAATCTGGTTTAATATTTAATAACTTTAATTCATTTATGCAGGTGGTTTACATTTGTTAAATTTGAATTGAAAATTATTTGTTTTTACAAGTCTGTATGTTAGACAGCAGCTAAAGGGATCCAAAGATCCGTAACGTCTGCAGTACTAAGGAATGAAGTAAAGAATAGTAAACAAAATTAATTTCATAGCAGAAATTTATAATTTCATTAGAAATGCCATTTTTATGTTTGACTAATCTGGCTACCAATAGATAGATACTACTTACCATATAACCAGTTTAATAGAAAAAAAACAAAAACTGTAAGCATCCGTATCTGTACGTATTTTATACTCTTACATATGTATATACGAGTATTTTGCACAGTGGGAATGATTGCTTACTAAGATAAGTAGTAATTCAAATACTGTAGAAATTAAAAAAAAAACTATTTAAACGATTAATATAATATTTTCAATAGCGATAATTCCGAAAAAACACTTCAGGCTACAGACATGAAGTTATAACTGTTGATTCCTCTCTGGTGGATAAACTAAGAAGATATTATCATTTGTACTTTTTAGATGGAAGCTAGCGAACAGCAAATGATCGTGGGGAGAAAAAAAAATCATATACTAAATTGTATAGAAATGATTTGAGACAAATCGGTATATTTTAAGGTGATTGTTGGACTAAATGCTAAAAACTCGTGTAAAAGGGAAAATTCTTCAAAAATTTTATTTATTGAATAGTTATTAATAGTTATTAAATAAATAAATTTTGAAGAAATTTAGCTGTTTACACAAGTTTGAAGCATTTTGGAAGATAATTTCAATCGTGTAAATCTAGCTTAATATCTTTGAGCGTTACCAACATCAGCACAAATACAATATACCCCTGATGTGGAATAAAATACTAATTGTCACACATGACAAATATTTACTCCAGAAGCGTAACCAACATTTTTTGTAGAAATCTGTTTGACGATATTCAAACGTGTTAGTGTTTTATATAAATAAATAGCATCAAGTAAAATAAACTTTACTTCTATTGCCAAGTGTGACCGTACCTTAAGTTTTAGTAGCAGTAAGTCGCTTTAAAATTATGCAAGTGAACTTTATTATTTATATTTATTTAACAAATTAATATTATAGCTAAATTTACCTTATTATTGTCCTATTTCTTATCTTTCTCAATAATTTGTACATATGGCGGAATATTTGATATTTTATGAGAGATGCAAATGTAATAAATGAAGATGAAATTAACATTGTTGTAAAAAAATGGTCAATTGGTTTTCACATTTGTAATATTTGGCAATATCAGCAATTGTCGGTAGCACCTATTGTACACGTATTTGTGTGCTGATATAGGATGGAAGACCCATGGTGCTTATATTTAGTTAATGGATCTGTAAGATTCTTAGAAATTAATAAACACAGCAATATGGAAATAACAAGGTACAAATATGACGAGAAAGGGTAATAAGGCAGTTGGTACTTTATTTTCAAATGAACACAGTCTAGTGAATCGATGAGAAAATCTAGGAAATAAATCAATTGTTGGACAATTATCGTACAGCTTCAATAATTATAAAAAGGAAAGTATGATAGAGAAAAAGAGCGTTTTGTACAAAAATTAATAAAGTACTATGATGACAACACGTTAACAGTACTATCGACTAATTTTGGTTGCGATATTATGAAGAGCTTTAGCATATTAAAACTACTAAAGCAAATACACGTTTTGAGCAAAAACAATAATAAAGACTCTGAATCGGAGTATCTAAGGGCATTCGTAACCATATAAGTGATCAAGTAGATTATTTCAAACTCAATAAACCAAAGCCATATGAAATTGTCCCAGTGCTATTACAACAAAGGACAACTGTATCTTGTGATGGTTAATCGGAATTTTTAGAGATGTAATAGAATCAAGATATAATCCGAAAATATAGGGAAATGATTTAGTAAAACTAAAATGAGCAAAATAAACTACAATAAAAAATTTATGAGTAAGTTATAAGTAATTCCCAAACATCTATTTGCGTCAATCTGGCAATTTAACATGTATGAAAAATAAAACAAAACAGTATAGTACAGTAATGGAAAATGGGTTTTAGGATGTCGTACCAACTATATAATTAAAATGTACTTTTTAGACCTCCATGGTATCATTTTTAATATTTGTTATATAATAATAAAACTTTAGCACAATCTTACTTTATTGAAAATTTGATATATGAGTATCTTATGGCAACATTTTTAATATTGCCTTATATAACAAATGTTTAAACCATTTTATACTTGAAAAAGAAAAGAAAAAATCATTATCTAACTTCTGATGATTTTAAAAATGCTATAAAACTGGTCTCTATTGGAAAATGCTACCAGATAAGGCGTTTGTTCACAATGTGCAACTAGTTTTCCAGCAAGAAAGTTACCGAAGCATACTCTAACAATTTTATTATAATGCATCTGGATTAAAGAAAATTAAACCTCTTCTTCTTGGAAAGACAATGAAACAGAGCTCGTTTCGTAATAAAATGCTTCCTGTTTTATCTCATTTGGGATATGTCTGTATTTATTTAAATATATAGTTAGGCGGCTACATCTGAATCTGTAAGAATATTATTTACGTTAATTGTCGCGATTATTTAACATATTCTTATATATGAAGTATCGAGTTATTTTTGAAAAGTTAATCTTGCATATATGTGTATATATGCATGTATATATGTGCACTCTTCGATTACATTTCCAAAATAACTAGATTTATTATTTCAAGAACAGAATAAGTGGAAGGCTTGATTTTGAAATCCTGATTAACACATTTTAAGCTTTAGTTTTTGAATTCAGCTTCCAAATAATTTAATGTAAATTAATACGTCGATAAATTAACCAAAAATTTCTTGTCGTAAATATCAAATTGATATCAGTTTCAAAATATTCATGAAATTTAATAAAATCTCTATTGCTTGGTTTATTACACAAATAGTAAATGTTATGATATATTTATCTACTTCATCTGAAATATCAAATTTTGATGCAAAAGTATTTTGAAATTGTAACATATGAATCGTGGTAGTACCACGGTACCAACTATGTCTAAAATGTATCAAAAAAAGTACAATTGTGTCATGTTTGCCATCACTGCTATAGTATGCAAAGTTATTTTATAATATTAAATAAGTGTTTATTTACTTGATTTGTTTTTGAACAGAATTTTTTTTTAAATTTGGAAACTCAATCTATTAAAGACAGACTTACATGATGTTGATAATAATACAACATCGAGGCTCCATCAGCAAAATGCGTATATGTGATGACATCATTAGTTCAGTTTTTTTTTTTTGTTAATAAAAAAAATCGGCCCTAGGCTCATTGAGACAGTTAAACTAAATTAAAAATGTACATGTATCGAAATTTTGCTATTCACTTAACTAATCGATATATTCGTATAAATAAAAACAGAAATTATGTTTTTGCTATTCTTGGAATCATACGTAAAGTCGTATCGTCTAAAATCACCTTTAATTAAACATTTTCCAGAACTATACTAACGAAATAGCGTGTTATAAGCTAATTAATATATATTTTCTAAGCGCGCCCCACTGTGCACTGATCATTTAAAGTCAGCTTTGCTTGCACTTTCAAATCCGTTAGCATTCAACTAAGAGAGATTCATTCTAAAATATTCTTGCAAATATTATTGCTGGATATGCTTGCAGTTTAGAATAGCTTTTCAACATTTTTCTTTTCATAATTTCTTTCCATATTCTGTTGTTTTCGCTTTATACCTTTAAGGTAAAAGCGAGTGTTTGTTTGCCGGGAATACTTAAGTATTTCCCTGAGTGACTGCTGGTGATCATATGTGCATTTGTATTTTGGCGAATGGAAAAAGACATGACACTTTTTATGTCTGCCATATCATGTCTAATTTGAAAAGCTTCTTTTTGTTCGAAAAAAAAACAAATGGGCAAAAAGACTTTATTGTTGCTGCTGCTGCCAAGAATTGATAGGAAAATATCAATAATAATAATGCCTGCATATACTCGTCTAGTAACACAAATATTTTGCTTGCAGAAATATGTATAGCTGCTGATATTAAAAGTTCTCAATATCTTGGATAATTTGTTTAAATGTTTTTTTTTTGTGGTTTTTCTAGAGTCTTCCTTTGGCTACTTTGGCCAGCTGGGTTTCTAGAGTCTTTCTCCTGGTGGTTTTCTTGTTTTTTTTCTCTATTTTTTTGTCTTTTTATCTACATGTGTTAAAGATGACATGTAACAAATAGTTGTTTGTTAGGCGTCATGTGGTTTCAAGTGAAAGAAAATGGAAGAAAACAAGTTGGAGTCAGTTAATCTTCATTCACATTACAAAATACATTTCTGCATACATGGAGGAAGTAAAAATTATTTGAAATTTTTTTGTTACTTGTTTTTTCTACACTTTTCCTAAAAGTCATAAAAGCCCAGAAAATTATGTATGAAGTCAGCCAACAGATTATAAATGCCGTATTCTTTTTTAGAGAAAATAAAATTAAAAGCAAATATAATTAAAGTTTTAGACATGATCGAAGACATTGTCTAAGTTAGAGAACTAAAGTCGATATCATTGTCAATAATGTCAATGACCAGGTAATAGAATGATGAAGCTTAAGATTTAAAAATACGGAAGAATGGCTTTAAAAGTCCATGACTGTTTATATTTAGATAGACTATAAATAAAAACATTAATTGAAGGTTTCTGTAAGAACAGATTAGGTAATTCTTTAGATGAAGTAAAGCTAGATGAGAGTTAATTAGAGGAATTTAATAAGTTATACTGAAGATAGAAATAAGCATGTTGCCATACCGACTTAAGGACTTACCAATTAACAGCCTATATATTATTTAGCTTCTCGTTTAAATAGTTATCGTAGCAGTTAAAGTTTCCACCTACACTGATACATTCACATTAGTTACTGGGAATAAATGTTCTCAACTCTATAGGCGAATTTAAAAAAATACATAAATACTTCATAGTTATCTTAAGCTTACATATTTATTACATCTAAACAACTATAAAACATATCTAACACTAGATATAAAGTAAATTTGAAATTAATTCATTTTGCAAAAATTAAATATTCCAAATCCTTTCTCAAGTCTTTTGTTTTTGTCTGGTAGAGAACAACTCCCCTTAACACCATTTAAAATACTATAAATTATTTATTTTCTCATTTTAAACACAAAAACAATAAGTAATAAATATAGTCGGTAAAGCCCGACCATATAATAGCCTACAGCCAGTATGTCACTAAAACAGTTTTTCAGAAACGGCAGCACCCATAGTAGCGTGACTTCTGTGCATTTTCAAATTATATGCATTCAATTTTATCCCGATATCAACACTTGTCAGGGATTTATACATGTAAAAGTGATTTTCAGAAGAGGGTCTCATATGGCAGCTATGACTAATTGTAAATAGCAAAATTTTCAAGAGTTATGCTCTTTCAAGTGATTTTTAGAAGTGTACCTTACATGGGAGCTATGTTTAATTATGAACCGATATGCGCAAAATTTCTAGGTGTAATTAGTTTGTGATTAGTAGAGCTGTGTCGTTCATGAACGAACGGTTTAAAATGAACGGATCACTTCTTTGAACGGTATGAACCGGTCATTTAACTGAACGGCTTTCGTTCAATAGTATACAGATCAATTTCGTTCAGCTGCTGTTTATCAAACGACAAGAAGAAAATTACATTCAAAGTGAACGATTAAACGAATTGAATGACCGAATCAGTCTTTAATAAATGAACGAAAATGACCGGTCACTGAAATGAACGACCGGGCACAACTCTAGTGATTAGACTTATTTGTGGCGAAATGTTTAGAAATGTTCGGGAGACGGACGGACAGACGGACGTAAATCTTTTAATCGACGCAAACAGTGATTCTGAGTCGATCGATATACTTTAAGGTGGATGTTAGACTAATATTTTTGAGCATTAGAAATATCAATATCCCCCTCCCCACTTTGGTGGTGGAGGGCATAAAAAGAGAGCAAAATAAATAATATCACTACACTATTTCATTTTGATTACAAATCACATGCACACAAATGCTCGTGATTTTATGTGAAAAATAAACAAAATTTATATAAAAAAATATATTTTACATTTTAATAACTCTTAACAAGATTTAATTAAGATTAAACTTGTCAAGAGCTGGCTGCAAATAAATTAGAAGACTCAGTCTCAATAACTAAATATACATTAAATATACATTTTATAATAAATACTAAAATTATGATGTCTAAGAGTGTAAATTAAAACAAAAAATAAAATACATATAGACAGAATTGCCAACACCTTGTTTAAAATATTATGTATGTGGTTTATAGATTAAAGATAAAAATAAACTAAAACAAGGTAATAAAGTAATCAATTGCTTGTAAAGAATATTTAAATTATACAAACAAAACTTTAAGACTTTGACTTTGAGACAAGATTTAAATCAGTTGTGCTTACAGATTAGAAGCAAAGTAGTTTTATATGTTACAAATTGACAAGGGAAAGGTGATTTTATGAAAAACAGTTGATCATACTTAAATATGAGCTAATAGAGTCAAGCAGAGAAAAACCTTCAATATAAATACAAATGGAGTTTAGTTTTTTAGCATACATGGTAGGAAGTTTATGTTAATTGTTTTAAACGAACTAGTTTCGTAATATATTTCAAGATAAAATATACATTTTAACAAAATGGTATTGTAAATGGGTGCCTTATTTATTGACTATTTGGTCAGCAAGTATTTTTGTTAAACTTCTAGACTTCTAGGTCTATAAAAGTTAGCCCAGATGTCTAGAATTCAGTGCATTATCTTTCTGACAATCTCTCTATGCAAACAGTTCCCACATACCCCTTCTAGAAACAGAAGAATTCATTCGTCCAAACAACAGAGGCTGTGAGATGATAGTGGATATGTATGGCATCGGTAGAATAATGTAGAATGAGAAATTATTTATTGGATGGTTATACTTAGAATTTTTAGATTGTTAGATGGAATACCCAATCGAACCTATTCCTATCAGAAACATTTGATTTGAAAGGCGTAAGACCTAAAACAGTAACATACGTGTTAAAAAAAATTTGGTTTGCTTTTCAGATCAGACCTTTTCAGACCTTGTAATTGTGTCTATCCATCTACGGAAACGGAAGCACAAAAAACCAGAACAACACTAACCCTATCACCAAAATTTGTGGTAAAAGGCTTTTTGACGTACGAGCTAAAATATCGCTCTGTAATCGTATCTATCTGCCTAAGGTGCAGTAATCAGAATTACCAAAACAGCAACAAATAAATACTATTTGAAAATCCGGCAAGTCTCCATAAATCATTGATGAACTAAAAAGCGGATTTAAGCGGAATTTCGTACATGGCTGTCCAATTTCAGAATTGGTAGTCATCCAAGCGCATCTCAAATACGCTGGTTACATAAAACCAGAAGAAACAACAATGGATATCTGATAATATTAGTTATTTCATGCTAACAATCTGACAATAATGCAGCCACAACTCCACGGCGGAAAGTCGTTTTAAAAGAAGACCACAGCAGATATGGCAAACAAGTAAAAGAAAGATGATGCTAAAGACTATAGACCGAATGATCTATAAGTCATCAATAAAAATCTCGCAACCTCAAAGTCCCTATATAACAGTGAAGGAAACTAACAACATCCTGGTCAACTTGTAATAATAATTGATAAGGAGATATCTTAACTTATTGCTGTGTTAAGAGGATTATACAGCAAGTAGTTGAAACAAGTATAGCATTTAGATAGACCAAAAGATATGTATGTCATCATTAAAAATCTCAAACTTCACAAACACAAAGCCCACGAACAAGACAGAATACTGACAACATTCTGGTCAACTGGTAATGATAGTTGGCATTTAAAAAATAGAACTGGGTTGTTGTTCTACTTCTCAAAGTTGAAAATATAGTTCTTGGGGTACCAAAAATGGTTAAACGATCTTCTAAAACCACTAAACGAAACCTTTGGAATCATTAAGGAATTAGATCGCCTGCTTAAACAAGGTATTATTGTTAACATCTCTAAAAAGAAACTCGAGAAAACTGAATTTCCTTTAAGTATTGTAGTAATTGTATCAATTGTAGAATGGTACAATTTTCAACGAAAACTTTATGTTTTTATAAAAATAAAATAAAACAAAGAATTTATTTAAAAATCATAAATATTATTGTGTTGGAATAAATACTCGTAAAGCAAATGATGGAGGGCATTACTACCTACCACGCCTAAAGGTTGCAATTCTTTTATCAACATTTTCAAAAAGTTGTTGCCAAAATGGTGGGTCTATTTCGTTAATAATATTAAGGATTTTAAGTTAAAAGACTGTAATAAATTCGACTGGTTCTGTATAGACTCTATCTTTAACAACAAACAGTTGAATTACATGAAATTAAACGATCGTGAAATTTTGTTTGCAATCACTTTATTGTTTTAATGGCTGTATGATATGTGCACCGTCCTGTTAAAACCACATATCAGTGATATCCATATCATCAATAATAGGACAATATTTAGTTGTCAGCATCTCTCAATAGATTGATCCAGTCACCATAATCACATACCGGATGATAGTGTGTTGGATTATCAGTCAACAGTTGGGGGTTCGATACTCTTTCAAGACTCTGGTCTTTTCTGCTGACAAGTAAAAAAGTCTTCCCAATCTGTGTTTTCTTTAAAAAATTCAAGACGAATTTTCGAAAAATGGCTTCTTATAGGACAAGTTCAGCATGCAAAGTCTTCCCAGCAATTGCTTCTGGATTTACAGAAGCCCACATGCAGAAAATTTATCAAACGATTTCGTGTTCTCAGAATGACATTAGTATTGCCCGAATATATAACGAATTCTACGAAACGTAGCGTTTACAGATCCTTTATCAAGGGCAATTGTCAAAGCTTCTACTACTAACATGTCAACCAGTAAAATGTCAAAACTCTTCTGTTATTCCAATATGACTCTATTGAAAAATAAAGTTCTTGTTGGAAAATCTGTAATAAAATATTTTATTGTCATCGTACTTTTAGCATGAACCTGTTTGTCTCAGACTGATGGACATTCCTAGATTGGTATAAAATTTAAGCGGTTTGGGTATTTCTTCATTGAATTGAATTGAATCGCTCTAGAGATAAAAACATGAGTTATTAAAACTGAACGTACAGGTTTTAATACGACGAATTTCTAAAAAGTATCCTATGTTCATTTTTTATAACTCTCTTTTAAAAACATTAAAAATGTACTACTTTAATTGTATTGGAATAATACACAGTATCATTTTAAAAACCCGTTCTAAAAAAACTAGTTGTAGAATAATTGTAGTCAAAACCACTTCCGATTATTTAGTGACAATCTTGGAACTGAGAAATGATGTCTTAAATACTTTTGGTATTTATTCTCTAGAATACTATTGTGACACTAAAGAACTTCTATGGAATTTTTAAGAAACTAATTTTTTCGAAAATAAATAATAAAAATTAATTATTTGCTCCTTGAAACCAGTTGCAAGCACGATAATTTCAAACAGAAATTACTGATGAAAGAACTAGTTCTAGAAATGTTCCTACTTCATAAAGTTTTCTTAAAAATAGTTAAACAAATCATTAGACAGCTCCGCAACAGAGAAACAGTTCTCCAAACTTGAACGAGTACTGGCTATAGATTTATACATACATAAATTCTTGAACTAGTTGTAGCTTGAAAACATTAGTTTAACGAGTATATCTGTTACTATTAGACCCTGTTCTGGTATTTTTTTATTCAGTTTTGCTTATCTTTATCCATAGATTACAACAAATATTAATTTGTTCATCTTAAAATATGATAGTTTTGTTTTTAATTTGTTTTTGTATGTTTTGGTACATTTTCTAATTATTTTTATTTCAGCTAACATTTAAACGTTTATTACTTAGTGTGTGTGTTTGTTTCTACGTTTCTGATGACAAGTGTTAATTAAGCTAATAACAGTTTAAATGATTAACAAAACCTAAACACACACGCGACTTTTTTAAACATTTTCTTTATTCATTTACTGTGAACTCTATCGATTCAGAAAAGCACAGAAAAGGCAAGGAAAAAACGTTTACACCTTTTTAGGAAATGTCTGTTATGTTGTGCTACCACGCAATAATGCTCCAGGTAAAAAAAAACACAAAAAGGAAAACAATATTTGATTTGAAATAAACTTAAAGTCAAGTTTACTTTCATTAGCCATCTTATGCCACAAAATGTTTGGTATTGGGGGAGGGAGGGGGAATGTAAAGAAAATAAAAGCAAACAAAACAAAACAAAATTCTACCAACTATCTCAATATTTATATCACATTTAACAATTGTCTGAAAGGTGTTATTAAGCTAGACTTACTACTACTGTGTTACTGTTTACAATTTTCTTTTGCAACTAACTTCCCCACACAAATATTATACAACAACATGTTGGGTGTCAGTATTGGTTTTTTGTTCAGTTTTTTTCTTAAGGTTCTTTAGTATTTTTCTTAGTTTTTCGCATGTCGATTAAGTAATTTTAATTGCCTTTGCGTGTATATTGCGTTTTTTACAAGAGGTTTTATTTGTTTTTTTATTTTTTTTGTAAAGAATGCATTACATTGCAAATAGCATGTGATTGGGTTTGTGTAAACTACATTGTTTAGTTAAAAATATATATTTTCCTCATTTTTCTAGTGTGTGATTTTGGAGCACAGATAGAACATAATTTACTAAGAATATTTTCCGGTCTATGAATGAACAAAAAAAGAGCCAAACATATTACGACTATTTTATTTTTCAATGTTTTAATTGCGTGCCAAAGATTTTTTATTTAATTTCTGTATATTTTTTTCTTAATTTTTCCTTAACAAGTAAACATATTTTTATATTCTAGTAGGTTTTTTTATAGTAGTGTTTGTTTTTTATTCATATTATTTTAAAAATGATTATTTTTGATAATTTTAACATGTAGCAGCTTGAAAAACGAAAGACTTCGGAAACGAACATGATTCAATATATACTATAGATGTGTTCTAAGATTGTACGACTGTTTGTGGCTTTTATTTTTTCGTTATTTATGGTGTGTACAGACAGACATTTGCGATTATTTTTATTTAAAAAACGTAACTATTTTTTACCAAATTATGCAATTATGAGAATATTTGTATGAATTAAATAAAGTAATAATTAATTTATTAATTTTCAACATACATATATTATGGTATTTAATGGATATACATTAGAGTGCCAATTTACTAAATTTTATTGGAATTTGTTTCACGGCACCCCCAGATTGGTTCGAATTGCTAAAACAAAATACTCCCTTGAAAATTTAAGCTCAATCGGATAAGTGGAAAGGTTGCCCCTGAGCCGCCCAGAATTTGCAAAATACCTGATTTTTGACTTTGATTGTCAATAACTTCTTTAATATCTATTTTACAAAAAAAATTTGTTAGTAAAAGTTATAGACAAAACTCAGAGGAACAACTTCTGGTCACAAATTTTTTTCGTATCTCCAATATCTACTGAATTAAGAAAAAAAAAATAAACGAAAAACCAAGGATTTATACATACGCATGTTTATATGGGTGATTTTATTTACTTAAGTTTAGGCATTACATGAGAAAATCATTGATAAGTTGATATTTTAATGTTATTTGTGCCAAGTATTTTTTTATGGCTTTGTTTTTTGTTTTAATTTATATAGTTATTGCAATTTGGAATTTCGAAACTTTCAAATAATTTTTTTTTAAATAAAGAGCACTCTTGTGAATTACTATTATTTAAGGTATCTTCATATATCACACAAATTTCATATTGTGCAATTGTTGCAATTGGAAAATTATTGAAAAACTAAAAATGGGAAATTTTTATGCATAAATGCAACTTCTGTGTTGCATTTATATTTATCATTGACATTTTTAAGTACATCCGGCCATGCTTGATTATCATTAGCCTATTTATTATTATTAATATATCTCATTTATTACATTTTGTTTTAATCATCTTTAAGTTTTTTTTTTTTTTGGGAGTTTATGTTAATTATGTAGAATTTGTTAGCTATACAATAATCTTTACTCCGCTGCATATGATTTAAAAAATCTGATTTTTTATTTTCAAAATTATTTTTTTTTATTAAATAGCAGTAATTTTTGTTGGGTCAAATCAAAACACTAATAAAAAATATAATAAATAATTATTTATTATTATCTACATTATATTCTGAAGTTTTTTCATGTCCAGGGTTATAACTTTTTTTTTGAGTGCAAAATACCACTCCAGTACCATGTGGTGAATGTTGTTCCGATAATAAAAAACTGATTTTTAGGTTGATTCGGTGAAAAAAGTTTCCGCACCGAAAGCGATTTCTAAAGTGCTTTAAAATTTTATTTTTTAAAAATTAAGATTTTTCATTATCGTACAAAAATACTACGCATTATAAGATATAAACTTTAAGTTTAATGTGCGTATGGTTTTACGCTGTGGATATACATATATCCTGCATCGTTTTAATCGCACGCTCTGCGCATATGTTGCTGCGCTGATGATCTTTAAATTTAGACGGTTCTATTACCCAATGCCTTAAGAAGCATTCGTTAGCTTTCGTGAAGTTTTTTAAAGATTTGCTTAACGCTTCAAAATCATTCTCTTTGAAGCAATGATCACTAAACCAAATTTCAAACCAGGAAGCACAAACAAATAGAACCAACCGTTAGAACGCGCATGGTTCTTATATTTAGCTTTGACCACAAATTATGTAACTCCTTAGACATTTTAACATACCTTTCCTCTTTATATTTATTTGTATTGCATAAAGCGATAAATCTTCCGATAATTTCTTCCTTTGGGATCTTGTTCAACTCACTTAAAGGTATTTCGACTTTTTGTATTTTTTTACATTTTTTTAATACCATCCTTATTTTTTTGTAAAATTCTTGACCAGATTTTTGAGTTTTTTATAACAGATATTTTACTTTTTTATACTTTTATACTTCATTTTAAGAACCAACAGAAATATTTTGCAAAATTTCACATTTATAATAACAAAGACTTCACTACGTACTTTGATATTTAAGACAAAAGCAAGAGTAACTGTTTTAATGGAAAAAAATAAATATGTAAATAAGAACAAAACTTTAACCCGTTCAGTGCGGAAACTTTTTTGACGATGAACGAAAAGTGACAGCATATTTTTTAATAATTTTTCACAGCAATGTGGTGGTATTTTTGATATTTGCAAAAATTGCAAAAAGTTATAATCCTAATGTGCATTTATTTTAATTTTATATACTACCCCAAAAGCCAGCATTGAAAAATGGTTTCAACTACAGATTCTATTATATTCTAGTTGAAATCAAGTTCGGTGATGTGATAAATACAAAATTGAAAATATCGTTCTTAAATTTTAGTCAATCAACTTCTGGCCATTAAAAATTCTTAGAAAGTTTATCGGTACAGATTCACCATAATATCATCTATATTTTGACAATAAGAATTAGCAAAGTTTAGTTCTCCCATTTGAAGTGTTTATTCTTTGCAGCGTTGAGAATGAAGAAATTTTTATTCATAAATTTTCTCTTAACAAAATGAATATAAGTTTAAGAAACATTAAGTTTATAGGTTTTAAATTTATCGCGATTCATAAAGTCTCACAATTTATTTGTCTAAAAACTAATGTTCATTTAAACAATTTAAAACCCTTCCATACATTTGAATTTCATCATCCAACACTTTTTTTCTTGGACCAGCACAATTGGACGACCCCTACTTATGCAATACATTGTGTTGGAACTAGGAAAATAGGTTATGGGAGGGAGAATAGAGGAAGTAGTGTTTGTTAACCTTCACTTCTCTTTACTCACCCCTACATGTTACAAGTTTTTTATTTTAATTAATTAAAAATTATTTTCATTGACTGTTTGTCAAGCGCTTGTTTTATCACTGTTGTCATAAATGGCAAATTAACCTTTAACTTTTTCATACCCATAGACATTCACATTCACTACAAATAATACAAAATTATATTAAGCAACCAACCTGAGTATTGCATTAATACTTTTTGTTGATAAATAAATAGCCATTTATTTTATGGTAAATAAAATTCCATACCACTGAGAAAATATGATGCAATAATCTGATGTTTAAACACTTTAACACTTTAACCTGTTCTGCTAGTAGCGGACACTCAAAAAAGATTACAAAATTGTTAGTATGAAGAAAAAAAAATACAAGTTGATTTGCAATAAACAAACTTTAATAAGCTTTATATCATTAAACATCAAATTTAAACTCAAAATTAATTGATTCTTAATTATAAATAATAAAAAGATGTTTAAAAAATTTGGCCTAAAATTAACTAGTCTTAAATTACCCCAACAAACAAAGACGCCGAATGTAATTTATATGCATTAGTTGCGGTTTTATGATGGTAGCATAAACATTTAAATATATGATAATACTCTTAAACATGCACCTTACAGAAAAGCCATTCGTAAATGATGGGGCATTTGTTTACGAATAGACTGAATGACTGTTTTGGGGATGTCATACCACTATTACTCAGTATTGGTAATTATTGAAATTAAACAATTCGGGGAACCTAATATTTTTCGGGTATGGAGAGCAAACCAAAATTTATATTAACTGTTGTAGGACGAGACGATTATATTCTTAATTATGTAAATAGCCACTAGCGGAAACATCTAGATAAATTTGATAAGAACTTCAAAACTATCCCGTTAACACGCGTTAGTTGATACTCCTAAATGTGTATAACAATCTACTGAACAACTGTGTACTTTTCTGAAAGGCATTAAGTTCAAGTTTAAAACAAGTCTTACTGATGATATTCCTGGAATATTAAATATTTTTTTGGCAACCAAATAAGCTCTAGGTGCTGTTGACGAAACAACGAAGCCATTGAGATTATTGGTGGCAATTGGCCTGGTAATACGTTTTATTGGAGGCATACTAGGCATGGCTGATCCGCTCTCGGATAGGGTAAAATATGGGTTTGATAGGGATCCCATTGACCTGCGGCCCGGGGACAGTAGTGAGCGGTCAGTGAGATGCTGGACCAGTTTGTACCTGGAGCGGATGCTGCTCGATCTCATAAACACTTTAACACTTAAGAAAAGTATTTTTACATTGATTCTGAGTCATCGTTGTGTAAACATCAAAGTGTTCTTAAACCGTAATATAAAGGCAGAGTGTTAATTTTAAATTGTTTGTCTGTACATTTAAATTAATAAAGACACGTTATATTTTCTTCAAACTACTCGACGCTTTTATTTTGCAATTAAAATGAATTCGGTTTATTTAAAGGAAATAAACCAACGTTTTTAAAAGGTAAACACGTACAATTGGTTCGATAGTTAAGCCGGTTTGAAGAACAAAGCGTGCTTGCGTCAAGTCAATGGACTTTTGTTCGTACTATTCTGTTGCTGTACAAAAGGACATGTATTCTTCCTGTTTCAGAATTTGGAATATACAGAATAATGAATATCGACAAAACAAAAATAATTTTTGGTATTTCTTTTGTCAGGCTCAAGTTTATTAAATTTAATTTTCATTAAATTATTTTTACTGAAGGTACGAATTGTTTTACAACTTGAAAAAATTTTTTATTTGATAATTTTTCTTGGCTGGGATTCGAACCTGGGTTGAATTTACATGTTTCGAGAACAACCGCATTCTCTCTCATAATAATTGTTCTAAAAATAATTTGTCTTTTGAAATAAAACAAGGTGAAGGGTATTTAAGAATCGGTACAGCTGAATACAACACTTCTACTTCTTTAATTTGTCTCATTATCTATTAAATACTTCAGCAAACATGATATATTTCCCAAATCTTCATAAAACAAGCAGGCTAGCAACAAATTTTATTTACTTGCTGTGATACAAATCAATCACACTATAAAAGACATCAATAAAATACGCAAGCAAAACCTAAACACATAAAAAGTAATCAATCAAAATTTTAGATAATTTAGAAATAAAAATGAAATTAACACAAAAATTAAACAATATATTTTACACGCATATGTGTATGAACATTAGGGCAATAACTCTTTAACACTTTTTGCGAATATCAAACACGGCATAGTAGAACATTAAAAGTTTAAAAAATTAAAAAATTTTCCTACGGTTTACAATTCATCACAGTTCAAAATTCGTTATATGTAAAAACCTGAGTATAATATATAAATACATATATAAGCAATGATCCGAATTTCATAGATTGTATTATCACAAAATAACAAGTTTATGATATTTTAAAGGAGTTTTTAAAAACACACTATTTCCAATCACAATTCATGCAAATTTAAAAAAAATCACAAAATAAAGTTTAAAAGCATTCCGCTACTTAGCAATGTTCGATGGAATTCAAGGGCATTCTTGCTATTTAAGCTTCTTCTATTCTTTTTCCAAAATACCGAACTAAACTATATTCAATTGGCCAATTTATATGTGGAAAATGGCACGATATTCAATTTTCCGATTAGTTTTTCAAAGAAGAAAATTATAAAGGCTTAAAAAAATCATTGACACAATTTCAGAAAGCAAAGGCGTGTTTTAAAAGACACAACAAAGAAGTAATAATAATCATAATATTAGCGAGCAATAAAAATTTATCCACTGTGTAAATCATCGCGAATATTATACTTAAAGTTCATTAATACATGAATATTGTGTAAGACTATTATAGTGGTGGATCCATGTCTCATCAACAGTTATGAAACGACGCTTAAAAACCATTTTATTTTTCTTAAAACGATCCAAACAAGCTTGAGAAATTTTCATTCTTATGCATTTTTGGCCGAGTGTTAACAAATGAGGCACCCATCTTGCAGAAAGCTTTTTCATCTGTAGTTCTGCATGCAAAATTAAATGGACTAAATCACTTGAGATACCCATGATATAAGCTATTTCACGCACTTTTATTCATCGATCATGCACTTTGGCTACAATTTCTGTTGGGATACAATTTCCGAACCGCCCTCGCACATAAAAAAAATAACTAATAAAAAATTTTTGGGCGATTCTATTCTGACGGGTGCAACTTTTAGACGCTTTAAACGTCTTTTACTAATAGAAAGAAACACATTTTCAATTAAGTTATTTCTAGAAGGGGTAATATTTTTCTATATACTATTGTTATCTATTAACAAGAATTCATATGAAACGACCAAATAGCCACGAGAGAGCTTTAAAGTGCATGACGGGTGCAACCAAATTGGCCAACTTTCATAAGATCATACCACAAAAACACAAAACTCTGTTAATGTTTAAACTTTTACTGCCGTATTTATAAAAAATTAAAGTAGACTTCAAGTGTACTTTAAGAAAATTTTGTATGAAAATTTTGTCTTGAAGCACACTTCAAGCCTACTTTATTTTTTATAAATACAGCAGTTATTGTATTATTAAAATTTACGGGTGCAACATGAAAGAATTTTCTGTTCGCGCCAAATCTATGAATCTTAATGCTTCGAAGTGCACAATAAATTTATATTGAAGCTTACCTCTAAAAAATTTATATTTTTATAAAATATAGATATTTTACTTAAAATATGCATCAAAAAAAAAAATCAAATAGTGTGATTTGAAAATTGCTGTTAAAAGCTGTCTAGAATAGAATCGCAATTTTGTAAAAAAAATTTCTTAAAAGGTTTTAGAAATTTGCTTTCCTAAGTGCGCTTTTTCGCTAAATGACGGGAGACAGGTGTTTTCATTACTAAAACATTCTTGGCCACTCCGTGGTACTATCCCATAAATTTGGTTATAGCCCTAATGTACATACATAGTATTAGCAACTACATAAGTATATTTAAAAAATCAATTACTTTAAAACAACAATAAACCGGATTTTCGACACAAATTCAAAATGTATATAATTTTCTTACCAACTGGTCAAGTTTAGCAATTACATATATGAAGATGAAGCTCTGAACACTAAACATAATAGGAAATGCAAAAGTAAAAAAAGAAACAACCAAGCGGGAAAAAAGATGCAGTAAAGAGGCCTTCTAGAAGGCCTTCTTTGGCAGTCACAAGTACTTCCAGCCGCATTGTCAAATCGTTTTAATTTTACATGGCTTGTCATTGTTAGTCAAGACCTAGCCTACTGGCTGCTGGTTATATGCCAGCTAGAATGCCTACTTGAGAAGGGCAATTAGAAGGTCTACCAACTAATGCCTCATATAAGACGTAATTAAAGGTCTGCTAAATTAATAATTATATTGAGAAAAGTAATAGAAGGGGTTTTAAATAAAAGAAGGGTTTTAAAATAATTTTATATTATGTACTCGTATATAAAGTAGTGTTTCACGCGTATTTTACACCACAAATTTTCATATAAGACTAAATTTATAGGCTCGCTTTATTTTTACTACTAGTGACTAGTTTACTAGTGACGATAGACACGAATAATTGCAAAACCATTCGTATTTGCTATTGAAATCATGATTTGTTGACATTGTTTTGAAATGCAATTTTTAATGTGTAAGAAACGCCTTCTAGAAGGCCTTCTGAGAGAAGCCATAGTGAAATGAGTATCGAATCTTTTAGAACGTTTTTTTTTCAACTAGTGCTTATTTCGTGAATGGTAATACTTAGCGCATGTCTGATTTGACAGATGATTAGTTTCATCCTTCCGCTGAACGAATATAGTTGTGTATACGCTTGAACAACGCTGGGAAATATTGCGGCATTACTTTGAAAATCATAGTAATGTTGCAGAATGTGTGCGAAAAAAATCATCTTTTCAGATGAAGCTCATTTGAATTTTAGCGGGTATGTAAACAAGCAAAATTGTCGCATTTGGGGCACAGAAAACCCGAACGCATACATTGAAAAGCCGATGCACCCAAAACGAGTCACTCTTTGGTGCGGATTTTGGTTCAGAGGCATAATTGGGCCATTTTTCTGCGAAAATGAGCAAGGAGTGGCCGTTACAGTCAATGGCGATCGTTATCGGGCCATGTTGAACGAATTTTTGTTCACAAATATTGAAGAGGAGGATATTGGCAACATTTGGTTTCAGCAGGACGGCGCTACGTGCCACACAGCCGAAGCTACACTCGATGTTTTGTGCCCTGTTTTTGAAGATCGCATTATCAGCCGCAGAGCTGATGTCGTTTGGACACCTCGGAGCTGCGATTTGACACCGTTGGTTGCGCCGACTAACCAGAGACAATTGACGCTTTAAAGGACAATATTCGTGAAGCCATTGTTGAAATACAGCTGCATACAATCGATAATGTGCTTAAAAATTGGACCCATCGTGTAGGCTACTGCATGGCCAGCTGAGGCAGCCATTTGAATGAAATTATTTTCCATTATTAACCGGAAGGATTATAATTTCAAATAAAGAAAGAAATTTGAGAAAATATTCAGTAATTTTGTTTTATAGCATTTTCAAAAAAAAAAAGTTATTTGGCGGACCCTTTAAAAGGCCTGCAAATGGAAGCACTTGCAATTTTTTCCGCTGGGGAAATATATTTATATACATATGTACATATGTATGTGTTTCTATAAGTTTCATAAGAACATGTGAAAATTATGATGTAAAACAAAGATCAAACACACACAAATCATGGCAAATAAACATACCTATACATCTTCTGTTTGATAACCATTTCAACAGAAGTATGAGAATCTAGATGACTTTGTGGTTTTTATTATTTATTTTTTTCTTTTGTTAACTTTTTGTTTCCCTTTTTGTTTGCGACCATTATAAGAATATATGGAAATTTTGTTACGTGTTAATCTTAAAACTTTTGCTTGGGTTATAAACCTTCGTTGCAGGTTGATAAAGGTTAATGCAACATTTTGTAAACTTGAAATGTAGAGAAACAATAAACAACCGAAAGATAAACAGAATTTGCAACAAGTCTATTTGTTTTATTTTTAACAAGCTTGCGACGATTCAGTTCCTTTTTTCAGCAATCTTTCAACAAAAATCTAGAAAAAAAACTTTTACTTTTAGTTTTAATAGAGTAATTTATATTTCTTATGATTAAAAATTTAAAATATAACAATAAACAACATTGACGCCCATTTAAAGAAAAACTTTCACTCATTATTTTCATTTCAAGTTAAGAAAACTTAATGAACTAAATAAAACGTTTCACAATTGTTATTTTTTGTTTAGAAAACATTTTACTTAGAATGCTAATTTATTTCAGAAACAACTTATCAGCTAAATCTAATGCAAAGTAAATGGTTTTTCTTTTCTTTCTTTAAGCAAAAGTAGGTGAAATAAGAAATGCATTAGGTTCACCAAAAGCTTTTTGTTTTAATTAAAAGTAGATTTTTGTTTAAGGCAAAACAAAAACTCCAAGAAATAAATTTTGTTAAAAGATGAACTTGTTTATTTTCTCAGTGAATTGTTTTTTGTTTTCTTTTTTTTGCATTCGAAATCTATATCAGTAAGAAATACATTATTTTTTTAAGTTTGTAAAATTTTTTTAGCAGATTCACTTGCAAATTTGCATCGATAAAGTTCAAGTTTCACTTTTTTTATTTTTTTAATTAAGTTTCTTACATGCAATATAAAGTGGCAAGTAATTAACTAAATGTCACAATCGAGTTTTTATTTATAATGATGGGAAAATGTTCAATTTGGTAATACATATTTGATATTTAAAGCCGGTTTTTATAACACGAACATATACAATCGTCTGTGCAGGAATGTGTCACAAAATTGATTTTGTAAAAGTAACTTATAAAATATTTAAGTTAAACAAATTTAATATATTGCAATAATTTTTATGTTAATAAACCAAACCAGTCAAACCGAGAAATTGTAATATATTTGCAGTTAAGCTGTTTTCAATCGGAATGGTAATTAAATTTTAACAACTGTGACCTTACAAAACTTTGTAATATCAAGGACTAAGAATAATCCCTATTATTCTACGAAATCTGAGCTTGTAAAAAACATTATATATGCATTGTTCACATAAAATCTGCCCACATTCCAAAAGCTATTTAAAAAGAAACCTGGTGGCTACACTTTCGATTTCTTCGGCATATTTTTAAATGAGCGCTGAACAATAAAAAATTAAAATAGAAATAAATTGTGCATAAATTTCCGCCCTTGGCGGGTTTAATGATTATAAAACAGCTATAGCTTAAAGAAAGACGCAAACAACTTTAAGCTCAGTCATAAACAAAAAGAAAGTAAAAACGAACCCCCAGGGAAAAATATGTCCTGGTGTAATTCCATCACTTTAACCCTGTTTCAATCTTGGGGAGAAATATGGTGAAACCAGTGCCATGAGCTTGCTCGGGTTCGAAACTGGATAGAGTCTCATTGATTTACACCCAATGAAACTTAAAGCTGACTAGAGTCTCTATCAAGTTCTACAGTTTCAGTTGAAAGCCCAATGACTTGTCCCTAACTGACCACTAGGGTGTAGGTCCCCTAACTGATAATTGGTTGAGGTCCCTTTGGAGTTTTCGTAGTGGCTGTGGTTGATACCCAAAGCAAGGAGAATGCCACTTGGTTAATAGACTGATGGTTGTTTCACTAGCAAATTTTGGTCCACCAAATTGTCCTAGATGATCCGCCCCGGCGGAAAATATCATATCATATATATACATATCCAATGCTGGGTTAGATATGACGAAACTGGTGCCATGAGCTGCAGGAGCTCGAAACTGGGAAGAGTTGATTGTATCACCCCATGAAACTCGAAGCTGACCAGAGACTTATCTAGTACCACGGGATCAGTGAGAAGCCCGGGGATTCGTCCCTTTACTGATAATTGGTTGCAGGTCCTTTCCGGGTACACGTGGTGGCTGTGGTTTGAACAGACTGATGGTTGTGCTAGTGGAAAATTTCGGACCACCAAATTATTTCTAGGTGCTGTTGCCGAATCAACAGAGCCATTTATAAATAGTGGTTACAATTAGATTTGGCTCAGTAAACGTATTGGAGTGGTGCATTCGTGGCATTTGTGCTGTCAATCTGCCCTGGACAGGGTTGCAAGAGCGGTTTTAGGATAGGCCGCTGTAATTTCTCAGTATCAGTAGTTTTTTTTTTTTTTGAAATAATTAACAAACACAAACTGCGAAGCTTTTGGCTTATCTGCAGAAAACACCTAGAGTCTTTGGCGAGAATCGAACCCGCAACCCTTTGACTGATAGTCAGGCACTTTATCGCATAGTCTATCAAGGCACTCATCAGTGCAGTGCTAGACCAGTTTGTAGCTGAATCGTGAGACTAGATGCTGTTGCTGAACAACAACAAAACGACGGCAAGGTTTGATCAGGGTTTAATACAAAAGAAAACCATTTGGGTTATCTGAAAAGCTCATAACTTTGATTTAAGTGGATCCGTTACTAGTCGCAAAATTAAAAATATGCTTCAGGAACCTGTCTTAAAAATGCTTAATCCTTTATTGAGCAAAGAGTACATAAGAAATATGTTGTGTTTTGCTAAGAATAATCTACACCAGGACAATGTGCTTTGATCAGATAAAATATTTTTTAGAAGACCGCAAAATAATGAATTTAACCGCAGGTATACCCAAAAACCGTTAAGCATGGAGAAGATACCTTAATGAATAATTGTGTTTCTTCATCTGGTGCCTCTGGTACATTATTGGATGAATGGAATATATGCAGAATAATGATCCCAAACACACATTCAAATTAATTATGTCTTGCTTTAAGGAAAACCGTCAAAATCCCTGAGCTAAAATCCTATTGAAAACTTTTGGACAGACTTGCAAATGAAAAGAGCTCAAAAGAACTACGATATGTGAAAGAAATCAAGAAGGAAATCATATCTCCCGAAATATGCTCAAAATATGTGCAATCAATGAATTAAGGGTGAGAAAAAGTGTCAAAAATGGATGAAGGTTTAACAAAATATTAATATTATGCAAAACATAAAGAAAGTTTGGTAGAAAGTTATACATTTTTCTGTAGAAAATATACTCTTGTTGAGACTTTTACCAGCAACATAATTTTTATTATACGCTAATGAACTAGAAATGTGATGCTATTGAAATTTTAATAATTTGACAGTCAGCGTCAATATAAAGTAGACACCTAATGTTGTTTTAAAATATATTTTATTATTTAAAATGCAAGTACAAATTTAAAGCAAAATATATTGCATATTTCATCAGTAACTTAAGCAAAATCTAATTCAGGAATCATAATATTGATCATTTAATAACATTCCTTCTAGTGACAAAGAGTTTTTAATACTCAACTTTAAAGTCACTTATTTTTGGATTTGTACTAAATATTGATTTGAAATATTACTCATGTGATCAAATATAACATTTTCATTAATTTGAGTGGAAAACAGGTTCTGTTCGTTAGCATATGGCAAGAAAATTAAAAAATTTACTAAATGAGAGAAAAAAAAATTACAAATTTTGGACTAATCCCTATGAAATTCACATTTAGTTCGCAGCTGGTAAAAGAATAACATGAATGATGGTTATTTAAAACCGTTTTGGAATCGGAGTACTGGGATTTTTGAAAACTGGGCCTAAATTTGCAGTTTATATTGTATGAGAATAGGTTTAATTCTAAAGAGCCTATAGAAACACGTATTAAAAACCTTTATTGGCAAGCACACGAAAATTTAGCATTTTCTAAAACTTCGAATTAAAAATGTATTATTTCTAGATTGGTAAAAGAAATTGCTTTGATACCTTCTTAATGTGCAACTAACAGGACAAATCTGAATGTAATCCTGGCCAATGTTTAGACAAGTTTTATAATCTGAATTTTGAATTGCGCTTAACTTGCTGAGAGATAAATTGCACATGCCTTATTGAGGAAATTAGAAATATATTGCAAAAATTCGTAATTATTTAACCTTAAAGCGCTGCTCTAAAAAATATAGAGACAAACTAAACTACTTTTTAATAAAAAACTGTAATATATTGCTAGAAGGACATCTACTTATAAAATAGATTTTACACAAAATTCTCCGTTGAAATTATCTTTAAACACAAACAATCAATTTAATTTATTGACAAGCAATTGTGTTAAAATATCAAATGAAAACTGACAAAACTTTAACAAGTTCATTTAAGATTCGTATAATTGAAATATAAACAATTATTTCCCATTAAATTTCTTATCAAACAAATTTGTTTTAAATTGTTTATCAATAAATCTCACGCGATACATAAAACTTGAAAAATCAAACACACACTCGTATCAAAAACTAACACATTGATTAATGAAACTTACCTTAACTGGTTGTTAATCTGCAAAAAAAAATAAAAATAGAAAAATAAATAAGGAAAAAATCAATTATTATCGTAAATAAACCACAAGAAATATATAAATAATGTAATGTAAATTATAAATAAACTAGAATACATAAATAAATTTAACAAACCAAATCCAAGAAAAGCATAACAACTAAATACAGCATGTAACATTTTAATTTATAAACGAAAACTTAAAATCCCAAACCCATAACCGTTGCCGTTACCATTAAGCCATTAACAAACAGATTTCTATGGCTCCTTGTTGTAAAAATTTGCTATAATTCTTCAACGAAAAAAGCGCTTAAAATACTTCTTAATACCAAATTGTATAGCTGCAAACAAACAGTAAATTCAATAAATCAATTTCAATCAACATCCCATTTAAGTTATTTACTTTGAAAATTTATTTTCAATTATAAATGAAACAGCAACAAAAATAAGAAAACAACAAAACCACACCTTTCCCAAACAAAAACAAAAATATAGAAGAAATACAAATCATTGGCAGAAAAACTCTTTAGATTGAGTGCTGACCACTCATTCGGTAACATTAGAGTCTTATATCCAAGGGGAAGTGCCAAATGCGTCTAAAGTATTTAACAAAACTAAATGTTTCCTCTTAGCACCTCTTTGAAGTGCTTAAAACACTCAAAGAAATATATTTAGTTAAATGCAGTAATAAAACAATATTTGTTAAGAATAAAAAGCTATAAGGAAATTAAGTGTTTCAAAAAAATTTCCCAGTTCAAACTGAAAAACTAATATTGATAGAGTCCACAGTGTAATGTTAGTGTGTATGGCCACCTTAAAATACGTTAAACATGTTAAAAAACTAAAATAATACTGCTCTTTTTTTCAAATATTAGGTTTAGTTCGATTTTGGCCCACACAAACTAGACGAAGTAGTTAAAATCTCTTATTTGAATTATTCGTTTTATTCAAACAAAAAAATCGAATAATTTGAATACCTAACCGAATATCCATGGCTCTAAGGTAATACTCTGTATTTGGTGGGACCAAAAAAGAGAACTACTGAAATCTGGTCAGACCATCACAGAGTACCATTACAGAATGCATCTAATTTATTTGAAGAATAAAGCGATTGAGAAGTTATTTCTCAACAGGCCTTAACTGTACCGACTACTATTTGTTTCAGTCGATATAGAACGATCTTCTGAGATAAGCTTCAGTTCAGAACAGCCTATACGAAATTCGTTTGATTCGTTCTTGTACTCAAAATATGAGTAGAACTTATTTCGCGGAATCCACATGAATACTAACAATGGCCAGTACTTTAAATAAATGTAAATGTACACCTAATTCTGTTTTTACATGGTAATTAGTTCCAGGAAAATCCCGTGTAAAATAAGCCGTATGCGAAATAGGTGATTGTTTCCTCTAAAACTTATTAAAATTAGTGAAAAACAAGGATTTTTTTTAAAAAAAACTTTTCAGGTTTAAAAATTAAATCACATATACAATATGTTTTTACACAAACATTAAAGAAAAAAAAATAAATGCACTCTAAGCTTAAAAATAATGTAAAAAAATGTATGACAATTTCATTTGATCGTATGCACAAAAAGGGAATTCCCCCAAATTTGCGCTTTTCACAATTGCTCTGACGAGTAAATTTGCTTGTATCCACAACAAGGAAATTTGTGATCTGAACATATTTCGCAAAAATTTAATTTAACCAAAAAAAATTAAGGCCCCTATTATGAGCTGCATTCGACAATCGATATTCGCTGGCTATATAAAATTTGTATTATGAGTTGGCATCGCTGTCGAAAATTTCGTTGTTCAACGAATTTTTTATCGAACACAAATTTGCTGTCGACGTTGTATAAAACTGTGAAAAATTTATTTAAAATGTAAGAATTTGTTTGTTTTTTTTTTGGTTTTGGTAAACCAAATACTACTTGTAAATTACTTTTGTTAATATCCAGCAATTGGAAAAGCTCGTTTCTCTCGTGGAAGAAGATCCACTGTTGGCTGAATGTATTTGCTCTAAAGTTCAGGCAGTCAAAAAATGGGAAGGCATTACACAGAAGCTTAATTCTATTTATAAGACGAATCATTAAACCATAATTCCGTGGTGGTAATTTCAAATTTGATTTATTTTTCTTTAAGAATTTGTAAACAAATATGGCGCCAGCTGATAGAAATTTGAAGTCACGATTAGCCCAACCCGATTTACCACTTCGAGAACAACATTTGCCGCATTATTGCTGATATACGGCCACAAATATTGGAAAAAGTCATCGAAAATTGGACCTTCAGAGCCAGCCGTGGCGACCATATGCCAGAAATCATATTTAAATAATAATGCCAGAAGAGTATCTTTCGAATAAAGTAAATTTCATGTCAATTTAAAATGTCATCTATGTTTTATTCCATTTCAAATTTCTATACATCTAAAAAAAACACCCTTTAGATATAGTTAAGTAATAATTAAGATTATCTGTCTTAATATGGAAGGCTGTTGAATAATTGAAGACTGGATGAAGTCCGATATTTAAAAAAAAAACTGCAAAATATTTTGTAAAAAATTGTGAAATTAAAGAATTAATTTAAAACCTTTTATAAAATTGTTTTACAGATCGCGTATGGTTGCTTATTTAGTATTGTTTGACAATTCATAATGCACAGACTGACAACACAACAAACTCTCCAAATTAATTCGCTGTTTAAAAAAAAATGAGCGTTCTGTGACAAATATGTGGAATAAATGAAGACTTTATTGGAAAATAATTTTGGTGAGCAGCTACTTTCAAGGCACAAACCAGTGATGATAAACATGGTACAATTGTACTTTTTTTGATACATTTTAGACACAGTTAATACCGTGATACTATCACGAGTCATTTGGTACAATTTTAGATGAAATAGATAAATATATCATTTAAGTTACTATTTGTGCATTTTGGAACATTTTGGAACTGATATTAATTTCGTCTTTAAAAATGCATCCACAAGATGATGATTATTACGACAAGAAATTTTTGATTGAATTATCGAACATTGGGAGCTTTGGACATATTAATTTACATTAAATGATTTTGAGGTTGAATTCAAAAAGTAAAACTTAAAATGTAGTTAATTAGGATTTCAAAATCGTTAGAATTTATATTTCTTCTATTCTTGAAATAATAAATGTAGTTATTTTATAAATGTAATCGAAGGATGCACGATTATATATACATATATATGTATATAACAAGGTTAACTTTTTGCAAATTATCCGATACTTCATAAATAAGAATATTTTAGATAATCACGATCAAAAACGCAATTAATATTCTTAACCCTTTCAGGCCGTGATGCATCGATTGTGCGGGTGGGTTTCGGTTTCGATATTTTTGCTTCTGTTAACCCAATTTAAAATATACTGGCGTGCATTGATTGTTCTGATTGTTTTTTATCAAGTGCGCGTGTCCTGAAAATCCATGAAGGATATAAAAATGATAAAACCGAATCATTGATTATATTTTCATATGCTGTAGAGATCACATACATATTCCAAAAATTACAAAAAAATCCTGGTAGTTTTGCGTCAGCACTGAAAGTGTTAAAGATTGAGAAGTAGCCGTCTAACTAAACAGACAAATCCCAAATGATGATAATTTACAGGAAAGATTTTTTTACGAAAAGAGCTCTGTTTCTTTATCTTTCCAAGAAAAAGAAATTTAATTTTCTGTAATCCAGATGCTTGAAAATAAAATTGTTAGAGTATACTTTGGTAACTTTCTTTCTGGAACACTAGTGGCATATGGCGAACAAAAGCTTTATCTAATAGTATTTTTCAGTTTTATAGCATTTATAATATCACCAGAAGTTAGATAATAGTAATCGAGTATGAAATTATTTCAACATTCGTTATATAAGGTAATATTAAAAATGTTGCCATAAGATATATCGAATTTTCAATAAAGTAAGTTTGTGGTAAAGTTTTATTATTACTTAAGAAATATTAAAAATGGTACCGTGGAGGTGTAAAAAGTACATTTTATTTATATAGTTGGTACGAAATCCAAAATCCTATTTTCCATCACTGCTACAAACCTGTCAACTTCAGATATCATACCTCTGTTGTTTGTTTCTTTGATATAGTAATGCTGGTAACAGCAAATATTTGAACGAAATAAAAAAATAGTGAGGAATTTGCATGATTAAATTTGATTTATCATTGCTCAGAATTCACAAAAATATATTCCGACTGATTAAATTTAAAATTTTTCACAGAATAAAGTAGGCATAGTATTAGGGTAAGAATTTAAGCGAACAATAGTTTGTTTTCAACCTGATACCTTTACCAACATTTCTGTGTTGAGTGTATTAATTTGTGCTTAAATAAATGCAAACGATTTCTAACATTTTGTTACCTTAGTACAAAAATATGGGTAGAGGCTGTAAGGAGGGCTAGTTGAGCAGTTAGCCAGAGTGGCAAAGAAACAAACAAGTGTCTGTGATGTTAAAAATGGTAGTAAAAATAAATTATGTTGCCACTAATACTCTAATCACCCAAACACCAAACAAACACTCTAAAAATGAAAAACTGTAGTAAAGGAGAGAAAAAAAAACGTACGAAATTTATCAGCCAAACTAAACAACCACATCGATGACAACTAAGACGACGATCATTCTCATTCTAAACTATATAGTAGTTATAATCTAAGCAGCCGTACGATGGCAGCAACATTAATAGCAAATAACAGCAACAACAAACAACACACTTGATATCTTAATGTTATTTGTTGTATCTCTGCACAAAATGCATTTCATGTGCAGATTATTTTTATACTTTTTACTTTTAAAAGCAACTAGATCAGAAGAAATCTAAGTACATATTGGAATTTTTGTGGCTCACAGTGTTGTAGTGCTGTAGTGTTCTGTATAACATTTAAATGGCATTAGGATATTAGAAACACATGCTAAGATGGCTGCTTACATGCATACTTATGTATATGTAAGTATGTGCAGAGTTCATAAAGAATTCATTCGTTGTAAATAGGCTGATAAATATTAAGTAAAATACTACTCATATCACAATTATCAATTGGATTTCAAATGCTAAACTTCTGCTAACTTTCTTTCAATAAAACAGAACAGAACTTCCTTTCAGTTCCCTGACCTGTCATTAGCTAAGTGTTTGTATTTATAAGTATATGTATCTAACGCTATAGTTAATCTTAAGAAGTTTACGTGCCACAACACATTAAAATAATGTTTAAACTTTTTCCTTCTTATAGCTCTAACTAGCAACAAGCAGAAAGAAAGAAATAAAAAATCTTTTTTTTCTTCTTGTAACCAAAATCCAACAAACACGAATGACTTGGCACAAAAAAAAAACAAAAAATCAAAGACCAGAATAAAAATACGAGAACCAAACTACACAGGTGTATTTAGCAGTTATAAATTTTGTAACGTTTAATAAAGACAAACAAAAAAAGCAACGAAACGAAATGCAGCAGGAAAACGGAGCAAAACGTTCAACTTACATTTCAATTTAAAACTCGTAAATGGTTTTTGTTAAAGAAATTCGGCTGTAAAAACAACTGTAACAACAGTTTATTATTTTTATTATTGTTAAAGGAATTTCAGCTTATTCAGAGTTCAAGTTAATTTTTAAGGTTAGGTTTTCATCCATTCATATATACAGATACATTCTAAAAATACAAATAAATATACATGAATGAGAGCAAAAAATATTGTTACTAAATAAATTCAAACAAAATTATTCTGTCTTGCCAAGCGGCTTAAGAAAGTTAAAGAGGAATTATTGCACTAGAAACCAAATTTCAATTTAAAGCCTTTTTTAGTCTAGGAGTGTAGAATGGTATTGTATTGGCATTGTATTTAAGTCTTTGACTTAGAAAGGGTGATTTTTTAAAAGCTATAGGAAAGTTTTTCAAAAAAAACATAAAATTCAGAAAAATGCATGAAATCTTTATTTGAATCGATAGTACGGTCCATATAATTCAATGTTTGAAGATTATTTCATGCAAATATTGACCTTGACTGCGCCTCAAATGGTCCATCCGGTTAGTCCAATTTTGGCATACTCTTTCCAACATTTCGGCCTGTATCTCACGAATAAATGCTTCGATGTTGTCTTCCAATGCGTCAATTGAAGCCGGCTTGTCTGTATAGACATGAGCTTTAAAATAGCCCCACAAAAAATAGTCTAAAGGCGTTAAATCGCACGATCTAGGCAGCCAATTGACCGGTCCCCAAAAATGAAATAAAATGTTCACCGAACTCGCCTCACAATAAGTCCATTGTTGCGCATGCTGTGTGGCATGTGGCACCGTCTTGTTGAAACCACATGTGCATGACATGTCAAACTCTTGCATTTTGGGCAAAAAAAAGTTGGATATCATCTCACGGTAGCACTCACCATTCACAGTTACGTTACGATTCGCATCATCTTTGAAAATGTACGGTCCAATGATGCCACCAGCCCATAAACCGCACCAAACTATGACTTTTTCTGGATGGATTGGTAGCTCTTGCAATGCTTCTGGCTGATATTCACTCCAAAATCGACAATTCTGCTTATTCACGTACACATTGAGCCAAAAATGAGCTTCGTTGCCGAACACAATTTTTCGGTAATCCATCGCGTGATGAACTTTCTTAACAGAGCACGCATTTGATAATAAAATTCAATAATTTGCAAGCGTTGTTCGTTTGTAAGACGATTCATGGTTAAATTATAGAGCAAACTAAAGATGTTTGACAGTGAAACAAAAGACAAAATGTGCGTCAGCTGTTTAAACCAGTATTGTAAAAAAGATAATAGCTAAGAAATCACCCTTTATTAGTTGTATTTGTATTTGCTGCTGCTGTTATAATGATAACTGAACAGTTATAATTAAATACATTGAAATTTATACGATGGAGTTACAAATAGTAACAAAATTAACGGAATGAATGATTACAAATATGTATATGTAAAATGTAAATGTAAAATTGTATACATCCAACAAAAACTTTGCCATGCTTTGACTACGACATACCATATTCATTACTTAGAAGTAGTTTGGTAATGACTGGCATATAATCTTTACTTTTGGATTCTATGTGACTAGTGTATTCATTACTAAAAGACCAGAATCTAAATATATCTCCAAAATATTCAGCTGTATTATAAAAATAAAAGTTATTTGAGAGATGGAAAACAATCTTGGTGAGCAGCTAATTTCTTGGCCCATTTAATATCTAAACCAGGACAGATGCTAGATTCGCGACCAGTCATAGAGTGCCAAAAAGCTGTCCAAATAGCGCCTTATATGAAACTCTCATATACTGTAAGCGTGAATATAAAGTAAACACCTAATATTGTTTAAAAAATTATTTGTTTTATATACTACAAGTACAAATTTAAAGCAACATATATTGCATAACATAACTTATTAACAAAAACTAAAAAAAAATTTAAGAAAATAATAAAATAATTTAATTTAAGCACCAGATTCGCGTCAAAATAAAGTAAACAGTTGTATTAAAATTATGTAAAATAGTAAATTTTTGCCTTTGTGACATATAACAATCTTCTAGACATAGAATCAACGAGTTTTTTAGTGAAATCAATTGTATTAAAGTCTGGACAGTGCGAAGTAAGATCTAAATTTTTGGGAGCATGCTTAGGAACATTGTCTTGTTGGGAAATCTAATTCTGCGCTATTTCTCTTTTTTATGCATCCACTATGATCTTCTACTTGTGCTTACAGGATTTCCAGAAGTTTTCGTAACATTTTTAGCTACTTTTATAACACTTGATGTTGCTCTTATTCGCTTACTATGCCTCTTATTTCAGTTTTTGTAAGACGTTTGTTGTTTTGCACTAGACAAATTTTGTACAGTATTGGGTTTGGTATAATTTTCTATAATTTATTTTATTGTAGACTGAGGCCTTCAAACAATTTTAACCATATCACGCAACGATTTACCTTTTCAATGTAAGTTTATTATGATTTGCCGACTCTGAATTGATGTTTGTCTTCTCATTGTAAGTTGTTAACGTCACCATTAAATCCGTGCTAATGATAAATTATGAAATTATTTTGAGCGTTACTTTACCAAGTAAAGAAAAATTAAAAGAATTGCCACTACTTTTGGAATGACAGGGAGTTTTTTGCTACTGTTTACTTTATTTTGAATAAACCATAAATGTGACAATTTTGTCGATTCCCATTTTGTTTGAACGTTGGGTGTGTTCCCGTAAAATACTTCATTTTTACTAAACCTAAACTGTCAGCTGTTAAAATGTTTTTTTGGTTTAAATTTTGAATTGAATTGAAACTTCTTAAAATTATTGATATATATTCCTGAGCCGTTCGTTCTTCAGATAAACCGAAATGACCGAAGGATTAGACGTTCTGAATGCAGTAGTTGTATTGTTTAGGTAGGTAGATAGATATTCATGCTAGATTAATGTCGCATATGCCTTGAAAATTAATTTCTAACCGAAAAAACGACGACAAAAATGTCAACATTGCAGCGAAAGTATCCAGCTAACTTCGTTGCCAAAGTCTGCAATACATTAATTTTAAAACTTATTTGACGCTTGCTATTTTAAATGAGATGCTAAAATTATACATAAATCATGTTTTTGTTACGCCACATATTGGAAGCCAAAGGTCATATGAGCATGTTTTGTTTTACAAAAAACCAAGTATTATGTTTTTAGGATGTTTACATCTATTTTTGCTTAAAATATGTTAAAAAAAATTAACTAACATTTGCATATGTTAATAATACCATATATTTCTTAACTATTGTTCTTAAAAAACACTTTCAAACTAAACAAAAGTGATTTCTCATAGGTAATTTATAATAGAACTAAACACTGTTATAGCAAATATATTTTTTTGCATTTAATTTGAATAAAGTATAATTCTAAGTTCTTATCGTATTAACAATAAACTTAAATAAACTCTAATTTTGACAGGTATGTTAACGCCTATGATATGTAAAAAATATGCACATATATCTTACAAAAGCTTTAGAAGTTGTGTGAATATAAATAAAAAACAAACTAAAACGAACTTTTGATACCCTACATATAACTACGATTTAATTATACAAATGGTAATGTCAGGGAAGATACATAAACTCAACACTTGTGGTCGGTACTCATAGCCACCAGGGAGTGAATGAGACCTACTGTTCAAATGTACAAATGATCAATACGGAAACAAATTGGATATTGTGCCTCAAATAAGGAATTAGAAAATGTGTTGTTTTGCTACATTTAATACGGTGAGTAATGTGGCAAGTTTCTTAGTAACACAAAGAGTGGAGTCTCATTAAGATAACATAATTGTTTGACAATCATTTCAATTACATACATACATGTATGTACATATATTAGAAATATTTTCCGTTTGCAGCGATAAAAATTCAACTGAGAAACTCAACACCATATTTGAAAACCTTGGTGAGATTGACAATACTAAAATGTTTTATTTATATAATCATATGTTAAGGTAATTCATTTAGAGAGTTTGGTTTTTACCACATGTTTGATAAGTCATCATGGAAAGACCCACATTACAACAACCTGTCCAAATTGTTCATGCAAAGGTTTTTGGACAGATTGTGGTCCCATAGTGGGAATAATATTTTGAATGGATTAAACGCCATGAATAACATCTTGGCCTCTCTTATGAAATCACTTTGGTGAATTTTACATCATGATCATGGATTAAATTACATCTTCCGAATGGTTGCAACTCACATTTGAATAAATTATATTTATTAAATATCAGAGAGTTGTTCTTTCGGGTCATAGTAAACACAACAACATGCAATATCAAGTATTTTCTTTAAAATTAAAATTAATGATTCAGCCATACTGAAACGAAAGTTAGCCGTTCGAAACCGACCAAAATTGGAACATATATACATAAGTATCAAACGCATTCGTCCGATTGAGAATGTGTGTTTGCAAATGACGTAGACGTTTTCGTTTGACATGTTTGAAGCATCAATCGAAGAAGTTAATAAAATACAAATTAGATCTCTTTCGAATAGAATCCGAATGAAAGCATTCACTCGATATCGACAAACATACCAAAGGTCTCTACAAACGGATTTTGTTGGTTTTTAATACTTTTAAATAAAGTAGAATAGTAAAGGTATTCATGATACTGCGAGACTTGTTTCGTGAAGCCCCTTTTTAAGTTTTGTGCAATCTAACAACGTCAGTTTGTGAGAAACGTCAATTCAAAAATAGATCAAATAAAATAAACTTAAAAAAGAAGAAACTATTAAATAAACTTAAAATTTTTATTAAAGATTTTGGTAATTATTCAAGCTTTAGGTCTTCTTTAAAAAAAAAATAAAAAAATTATAAAAAATTGTTCCTGAAGAAGCTACTAACAGAGTAGCGAAATATTAAAATAAAATGTTATTTTTTTATAAAAAAAAAGACCTAAAGCTTAAATAATTACCAAAATCTTAATAAAAATAAACAATAATAAGAAATTTAAAATTTTTATTTTAAAAAAGATATTTATTTTTAAAAATGCCTAAGGAAAGCCAAAATACTAAATTACTCAGATTATTTGAAAAAGTTACCCTGAAGGAAACCTGGGGACAAGTGTCTTCAAGTCACCATTTTTGTCTACTATTTTGGTGACTGATTGGCGATATTGTCAACAAAGCGTCTAGATATTTATATTTGTCATTGATACAAAAAAATTATTGCTTCGGCAGATAACTGATATTGTATCGGCGGCACATTGCCGGACTATTATTCAGAGGGTTGCGGGTTCGATTCTTGCCAAAGACTCTGGGTGTTTTCTAATTTATTTTTAATTAGGAAAAGCATTTTAGTATTTTATTTTTTTTTAATAAAACTCCAAAAGTTAGCAAAAAGTGCATTTTAAATTTCTAATACAGAGAAGTACCAAAAGTGTAGACAAAAATTACTAAAATGTGGTCCCAAAACCTTGTCAGTAGTACCTATGCCAGTAGTGGATTTTCAATGACACGCATATTTTAAATGTCTATAGTATTAAACATTGTCTGGGGTAATTTAAGTCACAAGTACTAGTGACTGTGTTAATAGTAAGTCAGTACAGTTTCACTATTGATATTTCCTACAGGGGTACCGTTTGTGGTATGTTAACACTTCAATATTTTGATAAAAATGATAGTAAGCATAAATCCTTTTGTATGTCACTATGTTACTTTTCTTTTTGATTGTTTACAGATAATCAACGTAAGGCGGAAGCAAAGATTTTGAAAGTTTTCACTTGCGTTCTTGCAGCTGTAGAATATTTTCTCTATGCAATGCTATTTGTTCATCATTCAGTCCCGAAATCATACAATTTTCTATTCCATGTGTTGCCTAGTTTAGATAAGAGCAGACTTAAACAAATTGTGCGGGTTAATTGGCATGGGTTTCAAACAATTCTAAATTTGATTAAAAATGACCAAGGTTCATGTACCTCATTCCTCCAAGCAATATTCGTTAGAAATCCAACTAAAAATTGTCTTATATACGCTGAGTTTAAATAGGGACGGCGCATCTCTATGCAAAATTCATAATGATCTTACTCTGTGATGTTTTTTTTTTTTTTTTCAAAAGTAAATAAAAATCAGCAAAGTTACGAAGGTCATAAAAATGTACAATTTGTGGGACTTTTAAACGATATCATGAGGATATGATATCTTTTAGTATTTTTTTAGTTTAACACATTATTTTTTTAAAATCAAAATACTTTTTCCGGCATGTCAAGATCTTTAACTTATAGAATCTGATAAAACCAGATCCGACATGTGTTTAGGTATATTTCACCTTGATATAATACTATATGTAAAGGGTGATTCAAGTAGAGATACTTTTTCCAATATCATTTTTTGACAGATCACTTACGCCTGAACATCGTTTACAAATCGTTCAATTTTATTACGAACATTCACATTCTGTGAGGAATATGTTTTGTGCACTTCGCTCAACTTATGGTCACATAACCAGCCTACTGAGTATGTACTGGATATGTAACCAAACAAAATTGCCGCATTTGGGACGAAGAGCAACCTGAAGAGATTCAAGAACTGCCACTTCATCTAGAAAAAACAAAGGTTTGGTGTGGTTTATGGGCCGGTGGAATCATCGGTCCATATTTCTTTAAAACTGATGTCGGTACGAACAAAACGACCGTTATCGTGCCATGATAACCGACTATTTGCTGCCTGAAATTGAAGCTCGTGATCCCTTGGTTTCGGCAAGACTTCCCACACATCGCATCAATCAATGGATTTATTAGGAGAACACTTCGGTAAGCACATACTTTCACGTTTTGGGCCGGTCGATTGCCCACCAAGATCGTGTAATATCACACCGTTAGAATTTTTTCTGTGGGGATATGTAAAGTCTAAAGTTTATGCGGACAAACCCGCTTCGATTCAGGCCTTGGAAGAAAACAGCACGCGTGCCATTCGCCAGTTACCAGTCGAAATGCTCGAACGATTCATCGAAAATTGGACTCAACGGATAGACCATCTGCGACGTAGCAACGGCCAACATTTGAAATACATAATCCTTAAAAAAATAAATGCCAAAGAATGTTCTTTCAACTGATAATCAACAATCCTCATTAATTATTATTATTTTAATAAAAACTCAATCCCTGAAGAAGTTGGAAAGAATACCAACGAAACGTCGGATTTTATTGGAAATGAAATAAATAATCTTTTATTTACATTAAATTAATGACCTTGATAGCCTGCATATAGGAAACTATATAAACTATTAATATTAACGGAAAAAGGTCAATCAACATTTACAATTATAGAATTTACTGTGTTTTATTTTTTTTTTAAGTAGAGAACCTCGAAATGGATAACGCTTTCTTAATGTTACATATAAATATCCAGTTTATGTCGCAAATGCCATGACAATTTCAATGTGAAACCTATGTATGGTAGAGGTTCTTACAAATAATGTATCAGAAATATTAAATCATATATCATTTGCACATTTGCACAAACAAATGCAGGCAATAGAATAAACGCCTTTTGGCAACACATCATAAAAACTAGATAATAAAAGAATTATACTCCTGACTCTTGGCACAATACGCTAATGTGAACAGTAGTGACTATGTAAACAGGACGTTTGTCATAAGTATAGAGAGACATAGTTTTTAAGCTAATTTGGATCCAACCATTTGCAGTGAGTTAGTATTACGTTCCACAAAACCAATTGATTTGAACAACTGGGAACCAATCACAGAATCTATAATCTGGGAATATTTTTCAGATGTAGTTACTCTAAGCGAATTTGATAATTATGTAAACTTTGCACATTCATTATATAGCATTAAACTCAATTGAGAATACTTGATATTAAAGCAGGTTGATTTATAGACACAATTATTAAGGAATGGTCACACATTGCAAATATTTACGAGAAAAACGCGTAACCACTTGTTATACCCTACACCACCATAGGGTATATTGGCTTTGTGCTGATGTTTGTAACCCCCAGAAATATTGGTCCTACACCCACCTTAAAGTATACCGATCGACTCCGAATCACTTTCTGAGTCGATTTAACGATGTCCCGCCGTCCGTCCGTCTGGCTGGCTGTCTATGTAAAGCTTGTGCGCAGAGTACAGGTCGCAATTTTCAAGATATTTCGATAAAATTTGGTACGTGATATCTGTTTGGCCGAAGGACGGATGGGATTGAAACTGGTCCATTATTTCACCTGGCCCCCATACAAATGTCCTCCCAAAATTGGGGTTTACCGACCATAAATGTTTGAATTAGTTAAGTATCCAAACAAATTTCATCACAAATGAGTGGTAAATGAAGCCAAATCACATGTATAAATTTTGTGCAGACCGGTCCATAATTAGTCGTAGCTCCCATATAAGACCCACTTCCAAAAATCACTTTAAAGAGCATAACTCACTCAAAAATATTGGTATCCAAATAATATTGAACGCAAATATATTTCATATGTATAAAAATAATACGGTACAATTTTATTATGATCGGTCCATAATTAGTCGTAACTCCCATATAAGGCCCACTTTAGATATTCACTTTAACGATCATAAATTTCTAAAAAATTTTGGTATCGAAATAAAATTTGACACAAATAAATTTCTTATATACAGAATCTAATTTTATAATGGTCGGTCCATAATTATTCGAAACTCCCGTATAAGACCCTCTCCGTAATTCAATTTAAGCTCCATAAATCTTTTAAAAGTATTTATATCGACATAAAGTTTAACACATTAATATTTATATTCACCGACATCATGACACTAACAATAGGTTATACCTCCCATATAACGTCTATTTCTGAAAAACTGTTTTATACATATACTGGGTGTAGGGTATTATATAGTCGGGCTTGACGACTAACGACTAAAACGCGTAAAAAGCTGTAGCTTACGATCACGTTTTCTAGTAACAGAGAAGTTGATTTCACATATCCCCAAAGAATACAAAGCCAACATGCAATTGTCCATTATTACAAGCATTTACTGTCCCAACATATTATAGTTTTGCACCAATATGTATCTGTACACATGTATTGCACTCATATTACAAATTTTCACGTACTTACTTGTAACTTAAGATAATATACATACATACATATTTTTTATTATAAAAACACAACCAAATAACAACCATAACAAAAGAATATAAAAAAGAGGGAAGATGGTGTAAATGAGCACTGATTTACTGGCGTCTGAAAGGCGTTTGAAATACAAAAGACAAGCGAAAGATAGAAAGAAAGAAACGCTTCTTCTATACTAAATTTAAACAAGTAAAACCTATTATTAGTGTAACTTTAAGACCAGAGGACGTATTAAGCACGTATCATTAACAATGGCCGAAAGGATAATAGAAAAACTAAAACAAGGGAAACATTCCAATAAAATAAAAAAAAAACCCAACACAAAAGCTATTATTGACATTAGAAAAAATAGCGTAACGAATCCGTAAAAAAAATTCAATTTATTTAAAGCCGCAGTAATAACGAACATAAGGCAAAATTAGCATTTTCTTGCAAAAAAAATTATAAAATTAAAAAAATAAACTGTAAGTACATCTCCATATAAAAACTGTATTTAAGTGTGTATTTTCTAGGCTTTCAAGTTTCATAATAATCAAGGGTCATTAGCAAAAATATCAACTATAAAAATGTATTTAACGTGACTTAGGCGTTTTTTTTTTACTTAGTTTTACAACTATGCTTGCAGTTATAGTTGCAGTTTCAGTAAAAAATTTAAAGAAACTAAGTGGTTTTTAAAAATAAGCCGCCTCTAATCAATAAAACCATTTATTATACGTATATGTTTATTTTTTAAAGTTTCTGTACAGTTTTCCTTTAAGTTTATTGTGTTTTCATTTTTTGAGTTTAATTTTTTTGTCTGTTTTTCATCAGCTACCGCTTGTGGCTTCTGGGCACAACTTTTGCTAAATCATAAAAATAAGAAATATGGCGGGGTTGTAAAATTTAAAAAAGCACTAGCTATTTTAATACAACTTCAATGTTTCTAAAAGAAAAAATAAATAAAATATTTATTATACCCTTAGTCATGAATGTTTGGTGCGGATTTGGGGCTGGCGTCATGATTAATATGTGCTTCTTTTAAAACGACATTGCTGAGGTCAACACCATCAACGTCGAGCACTATAGATCTATTTGCGCTACAAGTAATTTCGTTTGGGCAAATTGAACGACATACTAAATATGGACGAAGAGTCAACCACAAAGTCAACGTCACAATGCATTGTGCGACAGAATAAACATTTTCTGGAAATAAATCTGCCATTTCTAAACGGCCGGCAGACAAATCTATGTAGTGTATTGCAGGCTGAACTAGTAGCGATTAGAGACGCATGTAGAATTGTATGTGAAAAAAATAAGCGCGACAGCACAGCCATTTTTATTGACAGCCAGGCGGCACTCATGGCACTTAAATTCCATACTACAACATCTATTCTAATCAGGCAATGCAATGAAGAGCTATCAATGCTAAGTCGTCTAACTGACATTACTCTGGTTTGGGTGCCTGCGCATAGGGACTACTACGGTAATGAGAGGACGGACGAACTAGCCGAAGAAGGATCCGCTTTAAATGTCTCAAGTGGCGTATCAGTCGGAATATCACTTGGGACTCTTAAAAGTGAAATCTTCAAGAACTACTTTTAAAAGCCTGGAATTAGGTGGTACAATCTGGACACTTGCAAGACAACTAGAAATATGTGGCCAGTATATAATGAAAAGCACAGTTTGCAGTTCCTGAATATTAAACGTAAGGACATCTCGAAAATCATAGTGGTGCTAACTGGTCACTGGACGATTGGTAAGCATGCAAGCAGACACGGACTTTCTTCAATAATCACTGCCACAGTTACCAGGACCGGGAGAAAAAAGAAACAGTGTTTTATCTTATCTGTAAATGTCCGGCTCGTCAAGACTCTTTTTCAACAATTATTCACTAAACAACATAGCGGAGACATTAAGTATTAGATGGTGCTATTTTATCGGATACCTGAAAACAACAGGATGACTACTAGCATCTGGAAAATATCTAGTCCTAGTTATTCAACGACTGGTGTGGTTTCTAAATTTTCTTAACAGAATTGAGCAAAAACTGGGCAGCTAAAACTGAAATGTGTGAAATAGCACTTAGTATATGATTATAAATCTTTATTAATTTCATTTGGAATAAGTTTCCCTAATATTTATAAAGTTTGTTTACTAATTTTATAATATTTTGTTCTAATAAGTCTACAACTACACATTTTTATAAAACTTTTAAGTATAAAAATAAGTTATTAATTTTCTGGTTAAAAGTGGCAAAATTTTAACGGATTACTTTTGGAACATCTCGAACAAAAATAAGTATTTTTTCTAGTAGATTTGTAAGTAGTCTGGTCGACAATTTCCTATTACTTTTTAACTTAATTTGTAAGTAAAATGTTTGCTGGGATTGAAAATAGAAGATGTTACTGAAATTTTTCATTTCCCTATTGTGTATCATGGGGTTCATATTTTTTGTATTTGCAATGCAGTTGCTATTATTATCCCAGTATCACATTAATTAATGTCTGGTAAACTTCTACAAGTTAAAATATTGTAAAAACACCAACCAGAGATTAAAGCTTGGCTATTGTTATGAATTGCAACATCTCAGTCAAATATAGGACCTTTTCAAAAATGCATCACTGCACTGCATTTGATGCGCAGTACGTTCGGAAAAGCAAAAGGTTGCATCACTGCAAATGCATTGTGTTCTAAAATGCAACACTGAAGCAAATGATGCGCAAAACAAGCATCACAAAAATGGCTGATGCATTGTATAAATTGTTTTAATAAATTTATTTCAATTGATTTTGTATACACTTTTTTTAGAATAGAAAATGATGCAAAATTCTCCAAACTATTGGTGAAAGTCTGTTTGGACATGGATGATATTGTTTTATAATAATAATTACTTTCGGGATTTGTCTGCTTTTGGAACACAAAGTTTTAATAATACCTGCCTTTTTTTATATTTCAAGCGCCTTTTATATTGCTGATTGCACAGTTTTGAAACATTTTTGGTTTCATCTAAGTCAAGATATAAATTTATTATTAATTTCTCCATTTTTAATATTCCCGCGTTCGTAATTGTAAACAATTCATATATTGTTCGTCTGCGCATCAGCTGATTCGCATCAGCATCGCAAACTAATCACATATGCGCATCAAATGCAGTGCAGTGATGCATTTCCGTACAGGCCCATAATTAAATGCACATGCTGCCCCTAAGATTTGCAAGGGACAAGGCAACAACTAAGCATTTCTAAACTAAAATATAACTCCCAGCCATAAAATATGAGCACAGTTCTACAGCAAAAATTTGGATTTCAATGGATGATTGTAAAAGGTAGCTCTCTGCAGAGATTTCAGTATGATTCATGAGATCGTTTCAAACCATTCAGGAAACAGGTTACAGTTTCTTATGACGAAATCGCCTAATGACATAAATGTTATTATGTAAATAATGTGACATAAAGTTCATTACTCTGTGATATTTTTTTAATCATCCAATGATAACGAGTTGGTGTTGCAGATCTTCTAATACTTTTATATCCAGACTTATTACTTTGAACTATAGCATATCATATTAACTAAACTTCGCGCTACAACATAACAAATAATGTTGAGTTTCTTATATTGCCCAATAAACTATCTGTGTCGCAGTTAAAGTTTCATTAATAATTTCAATTCCATATTGAACTAATTTCTAAAATATTTCTTTAAAACATCTCTAAACATTTCTAGTCTCATGGCACTTGAAGTCGTAAACTTTCATACTCACGTTAATTGAAAACACATTTGTTAAGTGTCCAACAATTGTTGAATTTCTTCATCTTAAACAAACAACACAGCTCAACTCAAATGCTTAATTTTTTATGTAAGCAGTTTCAGTTGTTGTTTGTTTCTTTGCAAGTTGAAAATTCAACATAATTAATGTTTATTTCTGGACCAAGTTTTCCACTCCAGACAAACAAATGATGTTTGTTTTCGTTTTGCAGCTCATAGAAATGATGTTGGCTCTTATTTGGTGGTGATTTGTAAAATTAACAAGATACAGTTGAGTTTTAAACGAATTGAAAATACTCTTCAAAACAAACCACATGTTGTACTATCAACAAGCTAATGATTGTGTCCTGCCAATATTTTACCCCATGTGAAAGAATGAATTTAGGCAAAATTTCACCAAGAACTTGAAATTTGCAACTAGAAAATGACAAACTGGGTGATAGATTCCTATGAATACATCTAACTGCTACCATGAAGGATTGATTTCATTTTGCCAAAACATAGCACAAATATTTTATGAAAGAAACAGAAAATACTTGACAAATATTCAAAAAAGCTACATAATGAATACCCACTACTTTGAAATGCTTCAAGAGACATGACTACAACTATTTGATGAAATAAATTTCGAAAACCTCCTGGTGTATAAAATGCAGGTTGCAATATTTAACAAAAAAATGTGTTACACTTTTAAAAATGTTTGAGCAAAAAACTATATAACCACCACCAACCTGTATGTTTTGCGTAAATATGTATTATATATTGTGTTAAAAAAAAACAAAATTTACAGCAACAAAAATCTCCAAAGTATTTAAACTAATAGCCAGGCAGGCATTTACCTCATTTACGAAAAGTCTCTAGAAACTAATAGCAAGTTTGAAGCAGAAGTAGTAAAAAAAAAAAATAATTTAAACAAAAGTTGCAAGTCGATTTTTCTTTGACAAACCGTGCAATAATTTAATGCCTCACACTTGTAAATGACATCAAAAACCGTGGGATAAATATCTTATGAGTGTGAGGTGCTCTGTTTTCTTAAACTTTTAAAAATCCAAAACTTATTTCATTCACTATCGATCTAATCGGACAAGTCGGTATGTCTGTAAGTAGGAATGTTTCTGTTGGCTAGTGTTGTTTGCAAGTATTTAAAGAGTAGGATTCCATTTGTTTGAAACATGTTTGCGATTCAAATGTTTAAAAATTTGAAAAGTCAGTGACATGTTTTTTTTCTGTTCTGTATATTTTTTGTTTATTTTCATTTGGTTTATGTCATGATATAAATTAGGTGGTGGTATTGCGCACATGTTGTAAGTAAAATGTATTTAGCACAGTTTTAACCAGCCACAACATTTATTCAATGGTTATTGGTTTCATTTGCAAATAATTGCTTTTATTTTGTGAAATGTGTCATTTCAGTGAACCAGATTCGGTTTTAAATGCATGTAACATTTTAAGCAAAGATATAAAGTTGAAACAAATGTACTCGAAACGCTAATATGCGTAAGAAGACCACCAGCTTATAGCGACAAGCATGTTATATAATTTCGACTGGCTCTCTGACCATACAATATGTTTTACTACATTTAGTCAGTCTCGCTTACAGATACCACTTTTGATCAGCCACTTTTTCAGCTATGTTGTGTAAACTTGTTACCGTTAAGGTTTGCCAGATAGCACAGAAACTGGACAGTATATGGCTGGAAGCAATCTAGTAATCTAATCGTATTTAATCTGACGGTAAACAACATTGCTGGAGCCGTAAAGTCCAGATAATTCAAAGACTCGATGTTAAAGAACGTCATTATATTCTTGGGGTTGCTTTATGTGGTGGCACATCGCACCACTGCAAAGGATTGAAGGAATAATGACGAAAGAAACTATCTGTATTTTGCAAACTCATCTTCCCGACTTTGTTAAATTTCAATTTCCAAAATCGTAAAAAAGGCTTAGCGAGCAAAATTTCCCTTTGGCCAGTGGCCAGCAAAAAGTCCTGACCTCAATTCGATTGAGAATTTTTGGTCAATCATGAAGAAACAGTTGACACAATGCCGATTAAATCTAGCTATGTCCTAAAAGAAGCAGAATATGTTAATCCGGTAAAGAGTATACTCTTTACTCTTTATATATATATGAAACTTTGTCTGGACTTATCACAGTACGTATTTTGGTTTCGATAGCATTTGAATACATGCACCTAGAATCTAGACGGCATTTATGATTAAAATTAATGATCTCTTATGTATCAGATGAATTGTCAAGCACATGTCTTTCACATCAACAACATGTCACGATAACATACATATCTATATACTTGACAAAAAAATCTTTTCGTAGAAAGGGTTACAGTTGTATTTTTAAAAATATGCTTCTTTTGTGCTCATAAAGTCTGGCTTTTGAACTTTAAAAACATGAAGACTCCAGGGAGTATTCTTGTCCACGACGTCGAATTAATGTTTTCATATTTTCACCAAATATATCGAACGCTTCATCAATATTCATGATTCTTTACGACCAAATTAAAAGTACAGTTTGGTGGAATTGATGATTTACAACATGCAACTGACTATTCACTTTTGCTGGAGTTTCTAGAATACATAATAATTTTTTAGCCGTAGCCCATTTTAATTTGCCTCTGAAAAATTCACACATTTGGTCTTCTGGAAATCCAAGACCAATTGTTGAGAAGTCCTCGTCATTTCGGCGTTTTCGGCTGGAAAATCGATTACGGTAGAAAAATCATCCTATCGAGATATGTTAACAACTAAACTTTACTCTATTATGGAGTATATGGATATTATTGATTATATGTAATTCCAACTGCCATTGAAACAGTGCATTTGTTGTGATCGCATAATTAGACCTACCGGTCATGCTCCGCTGGCATGGTTTTTATGGGGCTATGTTAAATACAAAATTTGTGCAGCGTTAGTCAAGTCAAATTACAGCCTAAAGAACACAAAATCCGAGACGTGATTGAAGAAAAAATTTTCCAAAATGTAATTGAAAAATTTAATAATTATCTACCCAATATCAACTTTCATTTATAATTGTCACATTTTACTCTAGGGTTTGCATGATTTTCATATACATACATATATTCTTTGTTTTATTTTGTTTTGAAACACAAAGTTCTGGTTACAAAACTCTTTAAATTAATTTTTCAAAAATGCCTAATTTTTGATTTTATATCACTGATATTCTGTCACAAATATTTCTGTAATTATTTATAGAAAAGAAGGTTACAAAATATTTGCCACTGTTAAATTTAGCACTCTAGCTTGTTTTTACAAATGACCTTTGACCTAACACCTGATATTGGACAGACTCTTTACAGACACTGTCCAAGAATTAACGACCATTTAAATTGTTTGTAACAGCAATTTGTGTGAAGATCTCACACAAAATTCACATAATATTGATGAAGTATTATCAAAAAAAAAAAATCATACTGTTCTGTGCATCTGACCAAAAATACACAAGCAAATATTGAAATTGAAACACAAAACTAGCAAAGTAATAATCTTAAGCCATAAACGGGGTGATCATTTGATTTGATTACATATTTACAACAGCTGAACAACATGAATGTAAGTATGTATGTATGTAAGTAAACAACGAGTAGTTGTAACATTTAATGTGATTTTTACAACAAAAATACAACATTTGATATGCATATAGTCAGTTGAAGTATCTTGATGTATAATTGCAAAAGTATCTCTATAAAATTTAATATCTTTTTAGACTGTTTTGTGTTTGCTGTTGCTGTCTATTTCTCTATTCAGAGCAAAAGTATTCAATTGAAAACATTGATTTCAAACCATTTATAGACAATTGACAGTTGTCATGGTTTCAATTTTTTTTTAGCTGTTAGTAGTGTTTGTTGTTATTTACAAGTAGTCTTTTATATTTAGTTTTCTATTTTTGAAATTTAAACTCAAAACGAATTATTGCTGAATACATGCAGAGCAGCAGTGTATATTACGTTTTGTAAATAGTTGACGGCTGCTGCTAATGCTGATGCTTTGCTAAGTATTTCAAAGATCTGAAATTGTTGATATGAATAAACATAGATCATAATAAATTCGTTAAGATTAATAAATTAAAAATAAAATAAAAACAAATATTTCGTGGAATTGTCAACGAAATTATGATATACGCTATAGAGTGTTTTTTTTTCTGAAATTGATTATTTGCCTAGACATAATTTTTATACCTGAGTCAGATATAATTGCACATTAACTGTCGATATATATCTAGAAAACCTCACCGTACATATAAGCAAAATATTGGGGAAATAACCCTGTCAGTTGTACAATACAGTAGCTTGTAGTAACTAAGCTTAGTAGAATTTACATAACAAAGTAGGGTACAAAGTAGGGTATTATGCTTTCTTGTTGTAAGATAAATGTCAACAACTTTTACTATACATATTGTATTTGTTACTCCAAATGCCATAAATTATAAAACCAAAAAGTGTTGTTATAAAACATTTATAAACTATTCTACGAGTATGCTATTTCTATTTTTACTTTATTTGCTTATTATTATTTTTTTTTAAAGAACTGTGTCACTTTATGCGTGAGTACTCTGCAGCTATTGTGACAAAATATTGAAAACAGTAATTGATTTACACTGACAACTTGACTTGAAAGACAGACAGACAGGCAGCATGTTTTGAAATACATTTTTATAAAATAGAATACAACTTTAAATAATTCAAGGTCAATTTAAAGTTTTCAAACAATTTACTTGTCAGTTTAAGAGAGACAAAATAAAATAAAACAATTAATCAAATTAGACAAATACAATTTAAATAAATTAAATAATAATTTTAAGAAAAATAAAAATTAAAAACGATTAGATTTTGGTTCTAATTTAGTAAGAAAACAACATTTGCCAATTTTGCATAAAATTTCAGTTCAATTCAATTTTATTATTTTTTTTCTTATTATTCTTAAAAACTAACAAGTGTTTTGCAATGCTGTTGTGTATGGGATGCTGGTAATGTAATAAATTTAACCTAAATATTTTGCTGTGGTATGAGTTTTTTCTTTTTTTCGATTTCTAGTTCTGTTTCTTAATAAAAAATTTCGTGTTTTGGGTTTTGTTTTTTTCTAAAACTTAAAGCTTTTAACTTTGAAGTTGACACCCACTGCACGATTTTATTTAACCAACCATGCATTCTGGTTTTGAACAACACAATTTAAGGTTTTTTTTTTTTGCTTCATTCTGGCTGCGCTCAACAAATATTTACTTTATTCATGGGCCGCTGAAGGTTTTTAGCCTTAGAGTATGTTAACACATAAAGTCAAACTGTTAGGGAATTATTTTTTAAAGATTTATTTAATAATCATGGAAAATATTAATATTTAAAGCTTCAAATGTTTATTGGCAAAAAAGTACTAAGAAAGAAAAATTATTCTGTGTGAGAAAAAAAAACCTAAAACCAAAAACTTGTTTAAAATTTTCTATTAGCATTAAATTTAAGGCCTAAAGAAACTTATTATGGCCAGTTTTTTTAACAACTGAACCCAATAATAAGTCACTGTTCAACTGAAAAACAAAAGACTAAAGCAACACACTCCTTTACAATTTTACATTTCTGCAATAAAAGCAATGACCATTTTATTACTAAAACAAGAAATGATTTTTATCTTAATATTAATTAATCATTCCCCACTGTTTGGCTACAAGAAAACAACTTCTATTCTCAGACACTTTCATTCAAACAGACATAATTTTAGCACTTCCTGTCTACATAATCTTCCAGTTATATTCTAGATATCATATTCTTATTATATTTTTTATTATTTCCTTCAACTCTGTTCATCAGCTCCAATTTATTTAGATTTGTTTGTTAATTAAACAAAACCACCTTAATAATGAAGTCATTAAACTAAAAATTCACCAACAAAACTTATTTTCTCATGAAATTTTCAAATGATTTAAAAACCGCATCCATCACTTTATCAAAAACAATAGCTGAAGATGAGCTTAAAGAACATTCAGCATCATACATTTATTGAAGCTACTACTACATGAAATGAGTTATAAAAGTTGCACAAAAATTCGTAATAAAATGTCAGTCTAAGGAGACTGATGATGACAGTATTACAATCATGCCCTGTGGCTATTTGTAAATTAAATATAGTTAAAGTAGAAACCCTGTCTAGTCGCTGCATTTTATAAATGAAACTAAAGCACTTGGCTGACTGATTTTGTGATACTAAAACACTTCTTGCTAGAGTGATGATGGACATGTGTACCTGAGTCTAATGAGTAAAAAAAAAACTATTAAATAATAAAACCTTAAGGGCTTAAACTTGTTATCTATCATTACACTCGTGTATAAGTATTTTGTTTTAGCAATATTTAGGTTTATGCAAAAAAAAAAGTTCAAGTCGTTGTTATGATTGACATGGTAACTGAAATTAAAAGTTACATGGAGGCAGACAAATTTCTGTGTATTTTTAGAAAATGTTCCGCAAAAGGCTCTATTTTCCTAAGGATGAATTTATTTATAGGATTTTATTAATCATCATTTATAATAGTTTGGTTTAGCTTCATTGAAATGGACAGTGTTATCAGGGTTTTAGAATTTTAAATTTATTTTTACCCACTGTTCAATTTTACTGTTATTTTAAATGCATGATTTCGAGGTATACTTTAAAATATATGTGATCCGTCGGTTTCAACGTTCGAGAGATGGTATGTGCGGTTCAGAAATGGTGATTTTGAGACGGAAAACAAAGACGACCAGGCCATCCAAAAACCATTGAAAACCAAGAATTGAAAGCATTTTGTACTCTATAAAAATTATTGGGAAATTGGGATCTATAAGACGATTTTGCTGCTCAAATGTTATAAAAGGAAATCATTATTGAAATTTAAAATCGATTTATTATAATAACCCGAAGCATAAGATATCATATAGGAAGCCCAGCCAACCACCAAATCGATAAGCCCAGTATCCATAACGTTAAGGTTATGCTGTGTATTAGTGAAAACAAAAGGATCCTTTCTATTACTAATTGGTGGAATCAGGTCAGAACAATACAGTGAATCAGTACTAAATGCAATTTATTTATTTGAAGCAAACGAGTAATATTCCATTATGAAAACGCTCGGCTACGTATTGCAATACCTGTTTAAACCCAGCATACCATTCTAGGAGCGCTCCGAAAAAGGTGTCAGAAAAGAGTCCAACAAAAGAGTATTTTCGGAGCGCTCCGAAAAAACCCAACAAAAGAGCATTTTCGGAGCGCTCCGAAAAAAGGAGTCAGAAAAGAGTCCAACTAAAGAGCATTTTCGGAGCGAAATTGTTACTGTCCTGAGTCGGCACGCAGTATGACTCAGAAATGCCACTTAATTATGTGTGTACCAAAGCGTTGTTGTCCTGTTATTTGTGCTTTGAACAAAATAAAACATAGCTGTAACACACAAGAATGATACAAACAAGATTACACAGCGCCCCAAAAAAACCTCATAAAAGACTCTCTACTGACATTATCTAAGAGCTCTTTCAGAGCCCAAAAAACCCCTCATAAAAGGCTCTTTTCTGACATTATCTAAGAGCTCTTTCTGACGGACCATTTTCGAACGTAATGACCCTCTTTTCTGAAGGTTTTCGGAGCAATTATGATTGTTTTTTGGGCTCATAAAGAGTGTTAACGCTCCGAAAAAGGTGTCAGAAAAGACTCTTTTCGGACTCATATGGTTTGCTGGGAAATATTTAGAAACAAGTTGCAGAGAAGTGCATATAAATATTTTTGTTTTATTTAATTTTGTCTCGATATAAACACTTTTAAAAGATTTATATAGATTAAAGTGATTTCCGAATTATTAATATAATATTTATGACCGATCAACATCTATTTCGGGAGGAAATTTGTATGGGGGCTGGGTGAAAAAATGGACCGATTTCAAATAATTTCAATCCCAACCATCGTCTTAAAAATTGCGACCTGTACTATGCGCACAAAGTTTACATAGACAGCCAGCCAGCCAAAATAATGGACGGACGGACGGAAGGACGTCGTTAAATCGATTCAGTGATTCTGAGTCGACTGGTATACTTTAGGGTGGTATTAAACTAACATCGTAACAAAAATCAGCAGAAATCCACTTCACCTCATCATCATTTTTCCTCATTTTTTATTGATTGCAATTTAATTGCGATATAAATTCAGACTTAATAAAATATTCTTAGATCTTTTCTATTGCAGAAGCCTGGCTCAATTTGATAATAAAATCTGGCTGAGGGTGAATTTTGCTGCAAAATTAATGGCTAAAACTATTAATATGTTCACGTTGAGGAAGTCATATAACGAATGGTTGCATATTTGATCATCTTTTAAGAGTAACGACATTTTAGAAGAACTAAAAAAAATTTCTGTTATTATTTTTAATAGAAACAGATTGTTCAACCTTAGTTTAATAACGGGTTTTTCCGCAAAATACGAAATATTTTTAAATTTAATATGAAAGTTTTACATTTTACCTGTTGACTTATCAGCATTCAAATATTAGAAATTCGCTACACTAATCCAAATTGGAGCCTATGAAAGCTGCATTCTTAGTTTTCTGGTGCATTTTGAGCTTCTAAAAAAGCAATTACTGTGAAAGGCTTTCCATGATGTAATTAACAAAGTATATGTATATTTGTACTTCTGGCAGATATCTGTCCGATATAATATTTAATTTATATTTGTCAAACCTTACTCTTTCATATACAATAATAGCTTACATTATTTTCATATAAATTGTTACAATAAAAAGTTCTTGTTGAAAAACCTTTTAGTTTAATTTCACAAAAAATTCAAATTCGTTAATGGATTTCATTTTATTTGTAACACCCGTTAAAACTAATATTATTTCATAAAACTTATAAGCCTTGTGTAGTTTTAAATTAAAATTCGTTAAATACTTCGCATAGAGTTTAAAAATGCAATATTTTCTACATCCAATCAAGCCATTTCAATTTCTATATATTTTTCGTTTAATTTATTATTAACTAATTAAAGGCAATAAATTCTGTGACCATTATAAATATCAATTATCAACTCATTCTTAAATAAAACTAAAAAAGCAATAACAACACAAACAAGCCATCAGTAAATAAACAATTACACCAACCAGTAATAACTGAAACAACATTTGTAAACAACACAACTCAACAACTTATAATTAAATAATGTTAAATACAAGAAGGTGTTATAAATCGTTTAAAACAACTCATAAATTTTCAACGCAAAGGACAACATACAAACTTGTAAAAGAAAACAGAAACAGTTCAAGTAGATTTTATGAACAAAAAATAAAAATAAATGATTTAAATAAACACTGGCTATAAATTTCAATAATGTGATTAATTGTTACATACCACAACAAATCAAAATATTCATTATTCAAATTCAAAAACATGCCAAATGAAGGTCTTTCTCTGTCTTACTCTCTTACCCTAATCAGTGATTACTGCAAACGGCACACAACTTACTGCCAAAGTAATAAAGAGTTTCTTTATATAGCACATAGTGGCACGAATGTAGCGCAGCATAGGTATAACATGTCTTTTGATTAATTACTTACTGAACAGAGCAGAAAACCAAAAAAAAAAAAAAAAAAAAACAATTACAAAAAAATCGTTAGGAAATTAGTCAAGACAAAACAAATATGAAAACATAAAAGCCTTAGAGAAGATTAAAATCTATTTGAATATTTAAAAACCAATTTTTTCCATTGCATTTGTAAAGTAAAAACAACATTTAACATTCATGCATTTCAAATATTGTGCAATTTGTTTATTATTCATACATCAATATCAAAATTCGTCAAAATTAAGAAAACTAAGAAAAAAAAAAAGTATATATAGTGTGTATACTATTGCTGTTGCAACAACTGTTGTGTTTCATGTTAGTTGTCGTGTTACAAGTTGCCAACATTAGCTAACAGCAACTCTCTAGCAATTCACATAATGTTTTATATGGCTTTAATTGCAATTGCGTGTGGAATTACCAAAAATAAATCTCTCAAAATTCATTCATTCATTCATTCATTTTGGGAGGAGGGTGTTGTTTTGAAAAGCCCCAAAATTTGAGGTATTTTTCAATTTCAAAACTTTTAATATTCATAAATATACAGTCGCAGAGATTTAGTGGCACAGATGCCAAATTAATAAAAATAAAATATTTTTGGCATGTGTGTATTTCAACACAATAATTTTTCGTTAAATATTTTGTTTAGCTTTTTATAAACCAGTAATATTTGATTTTACCCTACTGAAGTTTAGATTTTTTTAATATTGAATACAACTTTGGTTTTCTATAAGTTAATAAAGTGGAAAATTCGCCATGAAAATACATAATTACCTAAGACCAACCCGCTGAATCGCTACTAAAGCCAAATATCCATAGTGCTAGATTAATGCTCTGTATTTTCTGTGACAAAATAGGGGTATTATGAGCAACAAAAATCTGGCCGACAATTAACAGGAAACCTAAACCGAATGCAACTGATTTCCAGAATATGTTGCCAGCCATTGGCAGCGTAATATTCCATCATGACAATGCTCGGCGACTTGTTATGATTTCTGTTAAAAACTATTTACAAAAATGTGGTTGCAAAGTTTTGACTCACTCCCCATATAGTTAGTCCAGACCTTACCCCAACCAACTACTCTTTGTTTCGATCGATGCAGAACGCTTCTCTAAGATATTCAATACTTGTCAATAGGGTATCTGAAGTTGACTTGATTCTTTCTTGACGTTAAAAATTTTAAAATTCCGCATTTTTAAGTTATACACCTAATAGTAAATGAATCGCCATATACTCGTACAAAGTATGTACAAGTATGTACAAAGTATGTATGTAAGCAAAATTTATTAAAAATTTAATTTTAATTCGAAAACTGTTTTCTTTTCTCTTTATCTTGTTATTTTTATTGCATCAGAAAGTGCACAAGCTAAAATCTAATTTAGCAGGCCCATTGTGTTGCTTTATAGGAAACAATCAACATATTTTGGAAATAAATTTGCCATTTAAAACAGGCTTAAGGAATAAATTCACCAATTTGTATACGTCTATTTTAATACATTTTGGTAAGATTACGTAAAAATATAGACATTACAAAAAACTAAGCAACGACACATACAGTGAAGAGCACAAATGACTGCCTTGTGCGTTTAGTATTGCTTTAAAATTAAATTAATAAAGAAAATTAGAAAAAGTCTCTTGTGATTTATTTTAGGTTTAATGATAAACAAAATAAGTTACAATACAAAATTGAAAATAATAATTTTTAGGAGATCGACAATTAGCACAAAAGAAACTAGCTTAATTTAGCATAAGTGCGACTTTTAAAATTTTTGCAGAAAAAAGTTTTACGTTAGATTTGTAATGTATTTATTTATAACACTAGTTTGATATTAATTCAATTGCATGTGGTAAACACTTTTTGCAAATTATCGAACACAAATCAAATTATTACAATAAATAATGATGAAACTATCAAGAGCCATTGGCGACAATATTCTAGCAATGACAAAAAGTAGCTATTCTACGCAAGTCATAGCTAAACAGGTAAAATTATGTCAATCAGTGATCAGAAAAGTCCAAAAAAGGCGTTCTATTGTTCACAACCCACAAATCAGAGGTCGCAAAAAGCTATTAACGTATGCGAACACAAATGAAAGGAGACAAAAATATGCTTCTATAGCAATAGGCAAACCAGTTAGTCGATGAAAAAAATAAAGAAAATAAAGGAAGGAACAGGACCACTGCAAAGAATCGAAGGACTAATGAGGAAACAAGACTATTTGCGTAGTTTGCAAACTCATTTTTCCGATTTGTAAGAGTGTCCATTATGTCGATGAAGTTAATTTTCAGCTGAATGGTGACCCAAAACATATTTTCTGGCTTAGCGAGCAGAATTTTCTTTTGATGCAGTGGCCAGCCTTAATCCGATTGAGGGTTTGTGGTCAATCTTGAAGAGATAATTGGGACAATATCGATTAACTTCTACCCATTTGGACCAGCTTTGGCAGCGTGTTAAGCGTGAATGAGAGAGTATTCCCAAAGAATTAATTTAATAAAATTGGTGGAAATAAAACCAATAAAATATATTTTACGAAATAAAGGGCTTTGGCCTAAATATTAAAAATACCATCTGTCATTCCCTAAAGTTTTTATGGTGCAAAATTTAGTGCATGTGAGTTGTTTTCGTTTTGCTAGTATCTGTTTCTTAGAACAGGCTGTTTTTAGTTTTGATTTATAAATTACTTTGTATAATTTTACACATAAAATAAATGACAACAAACAATTTCTAGTTTTCTTTATTAGTTTTATTTTTATGCAATAACAAGAGCACAAAGTACTAACAAGTACTCATTTGTGCTCGCTACTGTAGTTTCAATTATTTTTCAATGTTTTCAATCACATTTTGGCAAAATGGGGCGAGTCTATTTCGTTAATCACGTTAGATCCATTCACCGTATCTGCATTTCCAAGACTCAAGCAGCACTTACAGCGCATCAAATAGCAACATGTTCAGCATGCAAAGCTTTTTCAACAAATGCTCTTGAATTTTCAGAATCCACAATACAGAATCTATTAAAATTGTTAGAAAATGTACATTTTATAGAGTGTATTTTCAAGAGAAATTATATTCTTTGCAACAATATCCAAAGCTTCAAGAAATACTATGAAAATTTTCTCGGAAGAGTATTTATGATTTCAATACATTCTGATTTCAAAAATTCATTCAGAGAATGTCTCATGCTGTAATTAAGTCATAGTTTTAGACATGCCGTCCATATTAACAGTATAAAATTTAGGTTGAACAATTCTGTTATCATGTTGCGATATTTGGCACCAGTCGCTATTACCGCTTAATCAGCCTCATATCCATACAAGTATGTCCCAATAAGGCCTGTAGCCCAAAAACCGCATAAACAATGACAATTTATTGATGCATTTGTTGGTGTTGTAATAATCACAATTGGGTTCTCTGAATTTTTGATGATTTTTCTCTTTAATGTGCTGACAAATTTTAAGCATTTTTGGACTATTCTACAACAATGAGAATGGAAATCTGTTGTAAACTACTCCTATTTCAGGTTTTTAATAGTGAGAACTGGGATATTTATATTGACGTCATTTCAAACTACTGATGGCTTTAGGAATCATATGAACTATAGGGATTTTTTTTTCGTAGACATTTATCTAAACCAAACCATTTTTTTAGTTTCAAAATGCCTACTTTTAGCTTTTACTATATGAGGAGACAATTTTCGGTTTCATAAGAAAAAAGCTTCAACTAAATCTTAATCTTAAGAAACCAACATCTTATAATGGTGTACTAAACAATTTTCTTTAATAAAATCTATTTAAAAACTTTGCAGAAATTAAATTGTACCAATTTTCAACATCATTAAAAATTCAATTTAAAATGATATTCCTTAATAAAAACCAAAAAAAACAGAAATGAAAAATTAAATTGAGCCCAATTTAGGTAAGAGAAGAAAAACAAGCTGAAACAAAACTAGCATTTTATTTTAATAAGTTTTTTTTTACACTTTGTTAAAATATTTTTGAACAATTGTATTTTGTTTATTTTTGTGCTTTCTGTAATTTTGTTATTGTTGGTTTTGTGAATGCCCAGCAGGCATTTAAGCCATGTCAATTCGGCAAATATTTCTGTGTGCTGGGCCAACAAAATGTATAAAAACAAAACAATACAATGAACTGAATTGAATTTTATTTTTAACACATAAAAAATGTTAAAGATTTTTTCACCTTTTTATACCCTACACCACCATTGTGGGAAGGGTATATTGGATTTGTGCTGATGTTTGTAACACCCAGAAATATTGGTACAGCACCCATCTTAAAGTATACCGATCGACTCAGAATCCGTCTCCGTCTGGCTGGCCATGTAAAGCTTGTGCACAGAGAACAGGTCGAAATTTTGAAGATATTTTATAAAACTTGGTACATGATATTTTTTCGGCCCAAGGATGGACGGGATTGAAACTGATGTAAATCGGTCCATTATTTCACCTGGCCCCCATACAAATGTCCTCCCGAAATTGGGGTTTACTGATCATAAATGCTTAAATTATGCCAGTATCCAAACAAATTTCATCACAAATGAGTGATAAATGAAGCCAAATAAGATCTACAAATTTTCTGCAGATCGGTCCATAATTTATCACATAAGGCCCACTTCCGAAAATCACTTTAACGACCATAAATTTCTTAAAAATGTGGGTATCTAAATAATATTGAACACAAATATATTTCATATATATACAAATAATACGGACAATTTTATGATGATCGGTTCATAATTAGTCATAGCTCCCATATAAGGCCCACTTCCGAAAATCACTTTAACGACCATAAATTTCTTAAAAATGTGGGTATCTAAATAAAATTCAACACAAATAAGTTTGATATATACAGAAATTATGACACCTAATTTTGTAATGGTCGGTCCATTAATTAGTCGTAATTAGTCGAAACTCCCATATATAAGAGACCGTAATTTACTTTAACTTCTATAAATCTTTTAAAAGTATTTACATCGAGATAAAGTATAATATACATCATATTTATATTCACAGAAATCATGACACTAAATTTTGTCATATCTCCCATATAGCGCCTATTTCTGAAAAACTTTTTATACATATACTAGGTGTAGGGTATTATATGGTCGGGGTTGACCGGCTATACTTTTTTACTTGTTTTTTTAATGGTTTTGAATTTTTCTTTAGGTTTTTTCTTTTGGTTGTTGTCTGTGAGGTGTAAACAATGCAAATTCCATTCATAGCATTCAGCATCTGAAGGACTTGTCAGTGTGCAACAGCAACAGCAGCAACATTGTTTTGTTGGCTTAATAAAAGTGGCAATGGAATTATTTGCGATTGAAATATTTTTACATGAATGTAAAACAACAAATACATTAAACTTGTTTAAATGACGGCTTTTTAAATTTTCTTTAAATGACAAAGAAGCTTTTAGCAAACAAAAACAGCAACTAAAATGTCATTGATTTTGTAGCATTTTTAAGAAGAATATAAGTCTAAATACGCCTTTTTCCGTATCTATTTGTAGGAGAATTGCCAGAGATATCTGTTTTATTTTAATAAAAAACAAACACAAAATCCAAAGTTTTCTGACTGGTGAGAAGCAAACCAGCAATAGTCCACTACACTATCATTCAACATGTTTTTCAACATGAACTTTGTTTCCGAACAATATCATATAGGATTAACATAAAGGTTTTAATTCTGACAGTATCTAGTAGAAGCATCTGATCTGATCTGCAGGCGCAAATTGCTTGTTTTTTTTTTCGAAAATTTGTTTGAAATCTACGGTTACTGTAAGTATATCAAGCTGTCACTTTAAATTTACATCTAAGCTTAACAACGAATTCAGTATAACCCAAATAGTTATAAATGATGATTCTGATAAGAAGATCCATGTTTTAATCCCTGAAAATCCCGCAAGGTTTAATGAGAAATCATTTACTGTTTAGCTACAGATGACTTCAGTTGCATATAGAAATGTTCTTCATAGCCACCAACACACGCTGTTTATTGCTGGCATCTATCAATTTGCAAGTAATACCAGTTAGCGATTGAATCAGTCTAAATCCGAAAATTAATGAAGCTTAAACCGTTTTTATACTTTTGACACAGATAATGTATGATTTCAAGGAATTTTCGATTCTCTTCGATTCTAAACAGGTCTGAAAACAAGTTTTCCACTTGCTCGTAATTCATTCATAGATTGTAAAGGTCTATTTCAAGTTAATGAACGATTAGCCATATATCGCTCATGTACGATGAGCGATTTCCTATAATCATAATCAATTTTCCCAATTTTGTAAGAATTTTCCACAATTTTTTCACAATAATGTAGTTCATGCTGACATATGGCAAAGAAGCCAATTCTAAATTCTCAACCTAAAATGAACTGTCAAGAAGTGTGTAGATCATTCTGGCATAACAAATATTTACATTGTCTTTACCGTTCTCACATACTGGTATCGACTTTGCTCGTCTGTTTGAGATTAAGTTTAGCAATTTGCGAAATTCACATTATGTGAAAGGTTAGTCATTGCTCAAGAAATATTTCTTATTCCTCAAACATACATCAGAGGATATTGCGGAAAAATAGTCCACTCACGGATTTTAGTAAAAGTTCATTCCACCTAGCGCTCCGCATATGGGAGGTTTATATTAAGCTGGAGTTAAAAGTTGTTTTGTTCTGTTTCACACTCTTCAGTTTTAGCTGACCAGTTTTTGTTCAATTCTCTTTTTCCATTTCGTTCACACACGTAAATTCAATTTTCGTATTTTTTCATGCATATCAACATGAAAGAAAAACAAAACAAATGGAAATAAGAAAATTGATTAGTAGATACCGTCAGGTTTGGAACCCTTTATTCTCTTTTCCCCTCTCACCTTAAAATATTTGCCTTGAAAACACAAAATTAAAGAATGTGAAAGCGGACTTTTTAAATAATTCCATTTTAAATTTTTAAAGTATAATTTAAAAGACTAGATTTAATGTTAAACAAAATAATTTACAATACATAATGGAAAATAACAATTTTCGGGTACTAAGTAATAAGTATTAAAACAACTAGCATGTACTCAATTTTGCACAAATGTGTCTTATGCAACATTTGCACAAAGATATCAAAGTTATAACAAATAATGAAGAAATTTTCAAGGCAATCTCGTTCTTCGACGGACTGCAAAACGAGCCCTTCGCAATATTGGTTACAACTCAGCAAAAGAAAACGAAAACCTGCTTCGTCAATTACAGATTAAAGTTTGTCAAAGAGTACAAAATTTAGAGAATAGATGACAGAAAATGTATAATATGGTCAGACGAATCTAGATTTAGTTGTTTTCAATACCAAGGTAAACAATATTGTTAATGCCGAACAGTCCATAGAATTCAAAGACACCATTAATCACTGTGTTAGAAACATCGTCTTGAACCATTGCAAAGAATCGAAGAAAGAAGACTGCATATTTTTCAAACTCATCTGCCTGATTTTGTAAATAAGAGTGTCTATCATGTGGATGAAGTTACTTTTCATTTGGAAATCACACCTCCAAAATCGTAAAAGAATGGCTTAGCGAGCAGAACTTTGTTTTTATGCTGTGGCCAGCAATAAATCCCAACCTCAATATAATTGAGAATTTGTGGTTAATCGTGAAGAGGCTATCGGAGCAATACCCATTCAACCCATTGGGACCAGCTTTGCCAGCGGGCTCAGCACGACTGGAGAGTACTCCAAAAGAATTAATTCAAAACATGTAACAAGTAATTTACAACATCACGGACTTTGGACTAAATATTAAAAATACTTTCATTCCCTAACGTTTTTGTTAGGGAGTATATGTGTGTTGTTTTCGTTCGTATTTTTTTTTCTTAGAACAGGAACTCTTAGTTTTAATATATAAATTATTTTGTTAGATATTAAACTTTTTCCAATTTTCTGTATTAGTTTTATTTTTATGCAATAACAAGAGCACAAACATGAACTCATTTGTGCTTCCCAATGTGTTGTACTACTATTTTTATACCCTACACCACCATAGTGAGAAGGGTATATTGAATTTGTGTTGATGTTTGTAACGCCCATAAATACTAGTCCGGTATACAAAGTATACCGATCGACTCGGAATTACTTCATCTAAAACACAAATTATTTTCAAATATACAGAAATCATGACACCTGTTTTTATAACCGTCGGTCCAAAATTGGCCATAGCTCCCATATACGACCCACTTTTGGTAATTACTAACAAGCATAAATCTTTATATTGAAATTCAATTTAACACAAAAAATATTTATATAGGTGTGCATGGAAGTCATACCACTAAATTTGAATGATCGGCGCATAATATGTATTAGCAACCATATATCGCCCATTTCTTAAAAACTGTTTTTATACATATTCTAGGTGTAGGATATTTTATGGTCTGGGTGGACCGACTATACTTTCATACTTGTTCAGAATGGATCCAGCTCAAAGCACCGAATGTAACTACCCACCCCAGCATTATTGCAAACTGTTCTTCCAGCTGATTTTGGAGCAGCGGTTATCATTAACAACTGCAACAACAACAAAATTTTCTCCAACTTGTGGCCTTTGCTGCAGCATCTGGCTACCCCAGGTTTATTAAACCAAATTGTGTCTGCTCTTGGTTAGCTAACGACTTAGCAATTGTCGAAGATGACCTAAATGTCTTCGGCGAGTTTTTCTGCGAGAAATTTTTCTCCTATAGCAAGCGACAAAGTTTTTCGTAAGACATTTTTCACTTACAGTTTGTAATATAAATATTTGTTCCTATACGGAATTTTCTTACATAGCCTGCGATTATTGTTAATATAGACGTTTTGCTCCTACAGTATTAGATAAAATTGTTCGTGTAGATATTTTTCTACTACAGTGTGTGATAAAATTTTCTACATGGAAAATTCTTTCTCATGATTTGTGATTTTGGTTCATATAGAGCCTGTGATAAAATTTGTCTTAGACCGAAAATTGTCTTAGACAGTATGTAATAAAATGTTTATTTTCTCTAACAGTATGCGATAAAATTAATCACATTAATCAATTAAGCACAGTAAATTTTTTTACATAGTCACTGAATAAATGTTTTATTAATATAGTTTTCTTATAAAATCTGCAATACTTCTGTAATGAAATTGTTCTTTAGATAATTTCTCAAAACAGTCTGCAAAAAACAAAAAATTAAATAATGAAATAAAATGAAGAAAAGGAGGCAACATGTAAAATAGAAATTAATAAATAAAAATGATAATTACAGCAAATTTCGAACCACCGGTAACACTGGTTAAAAGATTGATGTTTGACTGTTGGCTAGCAGGCACCGCAGTGTTGCAGAGGTTAGAACGCAAAGAATTCTGATGAGAGAAAGTGGTGTTTGTCGAAACATATGTAAATTCAACAACCCAGGTTCGAATCCCAGCCAAGAAAATTATCAATAAAAATTTTAATAAAAAATTTTTCAAGTTGTAAAACAATTCCTACCTTCAGTAAAAATAATTTAATGAAAATTAAATTTAATGAACTCGAGCCCGACTAAATAAATATCAAAAAATTTAAATTAACAGTTCGAATAAAAATAATAAATTGTTCGTAACAAATAATCATTAGATAATATAAAACTAACAAAAATACGCACGACGTCAAACATTTCCCCTGAATAAAGTCAAAGCTAGTTTACATTTTCTTCAAACTGACAGTCTGAAAAAAATAACATGATTGAAAAAAACTCAATTATCCTGGCGCAAAAAAAATGCCTTAAAACTTTTAAATGGTTGCGGTTTATAAATTTAGCGAATTTTTTCTCATATTCCCCCCTGTAAATGTCAACTGCTGTGTTCGTTACATTTATGTTTTATCAATTAAAAAATCTCAAAAATTTCACTTAAATAAATACTTAAGTAACTTGAACAAAATACCATTTAAATGAAAATGTAACATTTTGGGAATTAGATTTACTATAGGCTGGCAGGTTTGGCATTTCGCATCGCATTAGAAAGATAAAATATTTGCAGTTTGTTTGTTTTTGTGTTTTTTTTCAATTAGTTTTGCTGTTTAGCAGAAAAACGTTAAATGTTGTCTCCACAATTTTAAAGCGCCTTAATTTTACTTTTAGGCGCCCATATTGATGATGGTGATTAGATAAAGAAACATTTATAGGAATGAACTAAAGAAACTAAGAGACAGACAGACAGACAGTAACAGAAAATATTCGCATAAATATAGAGTCGTAAAAATCAACATTAGTTTATACATTAAACACACAAATAGGCTTGTAATATGACCAAGAAGCCAACAAATAAGAAAAAATAAATTTATAAAGATAATAACAAGATGTTAAGAAGGCAAACCAACAAATAAATAGAGAGAGACTGTAACAAGTAGACACAGATCTTTAGCCGCTTAATGTATGATTAAGAAACACAAAAATCGCAACGAAATAATGAAGGCAAATAAAAATGAAATCTAATATTTATATATGTATTTACATACGTATGTATGTGTGTACTATTTACTATTTATTTACTACTATTACCACGTCTGGACCTCTGATGAGTATCGTATCGTATTGTATCGCATAAATGTATTTCAGCGTTTTGATGGTGCAACCAGAGACCAGACCCAAATCCAAAACTCCATTCAAACAGTAGTTTCCTTTTCAAAGACTTTCTGTCTCTGACTGGAATTGTATGCGAATGTCTGGATTATTTAAGTTTTAATGACATTATTCTGTTTTACATTTTTGTATTGCTGCTACTCGCGTGCTAATACTAGTTTTTATTTTCATTTCAATTCGTTTTCATTTTCTTATTTCTTTGTTTTTGCGTTTCCCTCTCTGCGTTTAGCAAAGCTTTTCACTGCTTTTTGTGACAAGTGACAAATGTCTTGTTGTAGTAGAGTCTCTGTATTTGTCGCCACCGTGGCAAACAAGTGAAATTAGAGCAAAAGTGTTGCATTCATTTAACTATGCTGCATACGAGCCAGTTGAAATCCGGCAACCCGCAACAACAGTAGCCAAAGTATAACATGCAACATTTAACCAACCAGTCCCTGGTAAAAGATGTTGCATGGTACGTTGATTATTATTATTATTGTGTGTACTATGTGCTAGTAACTTGGTGGCATGCTGGATTAAATGTTGCACGTAAAATATACAAATATAAAGAAAAAAAAAACATAAATAAATGAAAAAGAAAGAAAGTGTCAATGAAAGTCAATTATTTAAATTAAAAAAGAAATTGAAAGTTGCTTTGTCAGACATTTTAAATGACCATTTATTTAATTTTTTTTTTTGCCGTGTGGCTTTTGTACATTTTTATTCGTAATTAGGATTTACTATTTGTTGTGGGGCAAGTAATCAAAATAAATTTTATTGTAGGAGAAATAAAACATTGTTTTTAAAAGAAATCTCTATAGAAATGGAGCTACACAGATGTCCACCACGAACACGCATTTGTTATCACATTTCTGAAAAATGGAGGTCGGTAATCACGCCACGGATTTTGAGTTTTCTCTATCTTTAACACTGCCCTAGAAAGCATAATCAAGCGGCATAAAATCACTTGGACGGTGGCTCTGTGGCAGAGTAATGTTGAAAATTGTGTTTAAATATCTCTTCATAACGTAATTCACTTACAGTAACAGTATTTCCAAAACAAGTAGCCCAATCAGACCTTTACAAGAAGGAAGTGGCACGTTCAGCATGCAACGGCTTCCAGACAATTACTCTAGGATTTACAGAAGCCCAAATTCGGCCATTTTATCGACCACCTTTTATAAGCGGTCTGGGAGGGATGCTGACAGCAAATATCATGAATTTTACAGTCCCACCATTCTCGCAGAGAATTTTCTAACAAAATTATATTCATGCTGACAATGGTAAAAATTCTACTACTGATATATCACTAAGTAAAATTTCAAATTTCAACAGTCTCTAAAGGTACGGTCACATTTGGAAAATATTTGCCGAAAAAGACGTAACCACTAAATAAAATATTTTTGAACTTGTTTAATTATTAAAGAAAAACTTTTTTTATTTAGGACAAGACACAACAAGTATTTAGTAGTTTTTTATTTGATGGTGTTGGATCTTGCAAAACTCTTTTAAGAGTAAACAACGTCAAACCAATTTCTGGGGCTTTTCTGAGTAAATATTTGACATGTGTGACCATACCTTTACACATGTGCCGTATTTTTTGCACGCTAATTGTCTGGGAGACCAGTATATTGCTTTATTGAATGCAGTATTTTCATTTCATGGTCACACATGGTCTCCTTTATTAACTTGATTGCAATTTTTTTATTTCATTTACAGTACTTTTTGAAATCTTTAGCTTTTTTGCAAGCATCTAACACGACAATGTCGGATTTTCAAAACATTGAAAGTGTTGCCACCAGGTTTAAAAAAGGTATGTCCGGATTTGATGTCAACAATACTTTATACATTTTGACCCATAAGTGCACCGTGACTTTTGTTGCCTCTCTGTTTTCTACTTTCAAAATTTACTTTAGTAGATAATTTAACAAAAGTAACAAACTTATAATTCTTAGCCACATTTTAACACTTAACTGTCTCTCTATCCATTTGCTTAGTATTTATTGTATGTGTTGGTATTTTGTTGTACAAATGACCTTTAAGTGCAAGTACTTTAACAAATTGTTATTACTTTTTTGCTATCAGCCATATGTAACATGTACGATTAGTCTTAGAGGGGACTTTAGTACTGGGGTATTCAAGATGCTAATGATGCAACCATTAAACCGACCATAAGAACCGTTGTTCTATGGCAGCAATGAAAATGTTGCAACAAAAACAAATACAAGAATGAAATGCAATAAAACAAATTGAAAAAAAAACACACAACTTTTTATTAATGAGATTTAAGCAAATGCTTTAATATTTCAATGTTTTATACACTGTGCGAAAAGTAGTGGGTGATTTCCCTTAGAGTATTCTGAAAAGCTGGGTAGTAAGTGAGTGATAAAATAAAATTTCTCTCTCTACAGACACTTTCAATAATAAATGATAATATAAATATAATGCACAGTTCACATAAAAGCAGGTCGAATAAATGTTTTAATATTTGTTTCTATAAAAATCCGTGTTTTTATTTTGATGGATCGTATTAACTCGTATTAAAACATATGAAAGTGCACAGTGGTGCAGAATTTTTTGAGAAATAAATCTCCATTTCTAAACAGCTGGTCCACTCGAGATAAAATTGTATATGAATGTAGCCAAATTGAATTTGAATTTAAATTATTTAATTTCGCAAAAATGTGTACTAAAATGTCTTTTATAACAAAATTTAATAATTTTTCTCAGTGCCTTTGGAAAGAAACAAGTACAAGTGGCAAACGAATAAAGGCCCCGCTAAGAAGAAATTACACTTTAATACAAACAACCAAGCAACAAGAGTCTTTTATATGTTCAAACATATGTACATATTTTCATTTTTATATTTTTTTGTAATTTTTGTTAATACTCCTCGTATTTGGTAATCAATGTTTGTATGTGGTATAAAATGCGTATGTACATGCAACAGCCACTGCAACAATAACAACAAAACATATTTCATTTTACAACAATGTTTTATCCAACATACGCATATTCACTTACTCACAGACATTTAACAGAAGATGATGTGCAGCATCACAATAAAAGTAAATACAATTTTAAGCCGACAAAAGCTTTAGAAAGCTGCTAGGAAAACCTTTTTCTTCATCTTTTTGTAGTATGTATTTTTTTTTGGCAGCCAACCAACCAACAAACAAAACCGTACATTTATTGCTCAATGTTGTTAAACAGACACACACAATAAAAATAACAACCACAATATACATACCGACATGTGGGCTAGACACGGGGGGGACTCATCATGCGCCTTTGCTTGGCCCGAGAAGATTACTAAATAAATTACATCATTTCGTTGATGGTATTGCTGTTGGTTTTCTTTTTCTTTTTGTATTACATTTTGTTTTGGGTTTAAAAGAAAACACCTTTTTTAAAAACATGCTGTATGTTGAATGATTTTCTGTTTTCTAACTTTTATATAAATGAATGAAAATACTCGTATACTGTAAAAGCAGGAAGAGATTGATAAAGCAATATAATGAAGAAAAATTAAGCAAAAGAAATGATTAAAGGAATTTCTCATATACAAGTGATTTTGAAAATGGAAAATGTTTTTTAGAGAAATATTTATTAGTTAGATAGATAAGTTACCGTTAAATTTTAAGTAGTTGCATTTTTATAAAGATTTACGATGTGAAAAAGAAATTTTGTAAGCACACAACAAGGGTTAGGCCATATGTGAGAGAAAATGCAGGGAATTATAATTGTTAGCTGTATGAAAAGAAAATGTTTTTAAACACAAATTGTATTACTGACTTTACGAACATTTTTAAAATGAAGAGTGTTGGCACACGTACTCCCAGTACTGGTTGTAAAGAAGAAATACGCAGCTAGCACATATTAGAGACAACGGTTCAGCAACTAGTTCAGTTTGCAATTGTCACACTTGTAACATGCCTTACGGAAGCTCTACAAAACAAGCACACGTTCTTATGAAAATACATACTTATAATAAGAATAAGAATCAAAATTCTGCCCGCTATTCAAAAAAACCCGGATCAAAAAAATTTTGAAATTTCAATTTTCAAATCTGAAATCTCTGAACTGATGGCTTGCCACCCTATATAGCGCAGATCTAGAACAATTGCTGGTGTTGGTAGTTTTTTAAACATGTTCATGTACCACTTTTGGCAAAATGTTAAATTTCTCGATTTTGAAAAACATATATCTCCGATCTGATACACATTCTGATTATAAGTTATACAGTTCTGAAATCTCTGCAGTGATGGATATCCATCCTATATAGCGCAGATCGAATACAATTTCTAGTTTTGGTAGTTTTTGGAACATTTTCTTGTACCACTTTTTACAAAGACAATTCTGTACAAGCAGATACCATCGATTCTTCATAAATAAATTTTATTTTTCTTTCAAAGTGTATTAATTTGTATATATTATCTGAATGATCGCGGTACTGACGTTTTTGGTTAGTTTTTAGTAATAAAAAGATAACTGTGATGAAAAAATGCAGCTCTGTTAACCCTCCGATGAGTGGCAGTGCTGAACTTCACGACCGTGTGAAAAGGTCCCTACGGACCTTTTTTGTAAATCATGTTTTTTCATATAAAAATTTTTTTTTGATTTTTTTTTTTTTTTTTGTTTTTATTGTTTATAACTAAATTCTACATACAAAAATAATTTTTTAAATTTTTTTAACTCAAAGACATTAGGGATGATGATAAAAACAAAAAATTCTAAGAACTGATTTATTGCTAGTAGTATAAAATTAGAATATTGTGCCTTTCCTTGAAAGCAATAAAGTTCATGTCTTCGAATTTTTCTTAGAATTTTTTGTTTTATCATCATCCCTAATGTCTTTGAGTTTATGTCTTTGTGTTCAGAACAAGTAAATTATGTGTTGAAACAATAAAAAAAATTATAATGATGCCCAAAAACATGCATTTATTAGTGAAATTTAGTACAAGGTCCACACGGACCTATTCACACGTCCGCGTACTAATCTCACTAAAACCTCAATAACTCCTAAAGTAATGATACCTTCGGCTTGATTTTTTTTCCAAAAGATGCGCAACAAAATACTCTTGGAATACAGAGTAACTTTTGCGGGAGGAGGGGGGGGTGGTCTTGTAGTGGCCGAAGTAGGAGTAATTTCAGTTTGAAAAGGCAAAAAGGTCCCTAGGGACCGTCTCACTCATCGGATGGTTAACTTAACAGTCTATGAGTAGTAAGTATGTTCATTTATACATTAACATAGGTAATGTTAAAAACGGACCTAATTGAAGAAGCTAACTTCTCACACATCCAATTCACATTACTAGATAATGGATTTAGAAGCTTTCAGTCTATAATTGGTCCGTTTCTACTAAGAGCTATTAGTATTAAAAACACTGAATAAGGATATTCTAGTCCTGTAAACAGTTTAGTTTTTGTATTTCTCATTATATTTAGGTGGAGATTCGGCACTACCGAATATTGCACTCTAACTTGTTTTATTTCCGTTCAATTAGAGATTTTGGTAAAAAAGCTGATCTTTCAAATGAATTATTTTCAAGAAATCTGTACTAAATCGTTCTGATAAAATCCTGAAGCAATTACTAAAAGAAATTAACTGTTCAACTGAAATATACAAAAAAAAATCGACAAAACCTTTCTGCAACATTGCTTAAAACACTCCAATTAAAAAATGTTAAACACTACAATTAGTTTCTGTATTTTGAAACTTACGCTTTTAACCATAAACTATTAAAAGTTCCTTGCCAAAAAAAAAAAAAATCACATTTTCAATAAAATTAATGTTCAACCTAAAATTCTTAAAAAATAAAAACTGAAAAAAACCTTGAAAAAATGTTAAGTTATTTTTTGGTTTATTTCAATTCTAATTGAATTTGAAATGGTAGCTACTTGTCATGTCACATCACATTGTTTTATGTATTTCATTTAAGCAACTATTTTTTTTTCGCTTTCATAGAAAAAAATTTATAATACTTAAAGAATTTTGCAATTTTAGCAAAAATCTTTGTATGTTTGTCATTGGAAATTGCCAGTACGACAATCAATCACATATTGTTGGCTAGAGTTTGTTTTTCGTGTGTGTTTTTTTTTCTCCATCAAATTTTCAAAGTTTAAAGTACATACATACATACAATTTTTCCTAAAGTTAATTTTCTATTCATTTTATTTGTGTGCTAAAACCCAGGCAATGCTCGAACAAAGTGCACAACAAACAAACAAACAAACAGCCATAAAATATCAACGATTTTGATGTGAAAATTGCCACAAATGACTAAGTTGTCGTTGTGATCTGATGTGATGTGTTGCTAAAAAACATGACAGTTTGAACATCAAACCGTGTACCACTTTGCTTTGGGTATTATTTGATATGGACTTGGCTTGGGTTTGAAGTTGGAGATTTGTTTTGTGAACAAATAAATATAAAAAATTATGTTGTTATTTATTGAATAGTGGAAAAATTGTTAAGACTAGAATAGTGAAGGAATATATGAATTATAAACTAAATTTGTGTTTTTTTAGTGCAAAAAATACATACATATGTTCTCAATGTTTTAAAGTACACTTAACATTCAGAGAAAATTGTTTCGACATCTATAATTTAAACTTTAAATTTGAATTACCGTTAAATTTGAGTTGTGGAAGTATAGGAAATGTCATGTATTTCATCTTAAGAGGCATCTAAATCATAAAAAAGTTGGATTTTCACAGTTGTGTTATATTAGGAATGAGCATTTGAATTCCTTCATTATAAAGTTTTATGTAAAATTCTGCAATATTCCATTAAGAATTTTTAATATATGTACTCTCACTTCACTGCTTACTCAATTGCATTTTAACTCATTAATTTAAAACTCAGTAAAACAGAATGTGCCCATGTAAATTCATAGGAAATCAACAGTTTTATATATATATTTGTATAAGTAATGCAGATGGTATATAGTAGACATTGAAAAGTATGTTATTCGGTAATATCAAGTCATTAACGTTCAAGAATCAATTTATTTACGAATTATGAGCCGGATTTTCACAGAAAAGCTGAAAAACTGATTCCTTCTTTCCCCGGTCGTTACAGTTTTGACACTAGTTTTATAAAGGAAGTCAAAGTCTGGGTTCGTGCTTTTCTTAATAATTATCCTCTAATTCATATTCGCGAACATTTGAATTCTAATGTTTCACAACTGAACACACTCATTACGATTGCAACACTGGACGCAACCATTTCGTATTGATTGCAATTTGACAGTTGACAGTTATTTATTGCGACGTAAAAAGTGTTTGAAACTAATTGTTTACAATTATGGTAGTATTGTTTTAGTTGGCCTACTAAAATGCAACATCAAAAAAGGGGATATCTTTAGGACGTTGCGATCGCTTGGATTCACTCGCAATTTTATGTATCGTGCATGAAGTTCTTTATGGATACTAGTAAGACACCGTCAAAGAGCCGGCCGTCCGCGCACTGTAAGAGCTCCGAAAGCGACAAAAACCGTAAAGAGACAAATATACCGAAAACCACTGTGAAAACAGAAAATCTTGTCGCGGGAAATGCAAATTTTGCAAAAATCCATGTCTCGCATTTTCGAAGAAGATTTGGGATTCAGCGAGTTCAAGCTTCATACTGGAAACCTGCTCAGGATCGCATTGAAGGAAAAACGGAAGCGAAATTCAAAAGCATTACTCAGCCGGTACGCGAAGAACACTCACAGACAAATTGTGTTAACTGACGAGAAAATCTTCACCGTAGAAGAATCGTGTCTATTCTCGGTCGTCCGGAGAAGCATCCCAACTGTATTGTTATGGTGGGGAGTGAACTACGATGTCGTTACCAGACCTCAACCTGTTGGATTACATGCTGTGGTCAGTATTAGAGAGCATTGTTTGCTCTACTCGACATCCAAATATTAAGTCGTTGAAGCGAGCACTTGTCGATACAGTGGGCATGAAGTGCGTATCGCGATCGATGAGTGACCACATCGTCTCAAATCGTACTGGAAGGCAAACGAAAGTCATTTCGAATAAGTTGATCTTATTGAATAACCCTAAAAAAAAACAAAAACAAAATTTTTTTTAAATATTACTTCGTTTTTATTAGGCGTCGTTTTTTCCGTGTACCAGTATGACTTGACTAGATATAAATTGCATGTCACAAAATCCTAAGACATTTCAGAAATGATATCATTTCTCTTACCTCGTTCGACTACTCATTGCCGTAGTAATCAGTACGAGCAGGGTCTCAATCTAGGATGATTTCAGATAGACGACCTAAATTTTATTGTCTCCCTAAGGTATGATGTAAGCGACATAAGTTCCGTTTGGCTTTCTAAAAAGATGATTTTTTGCTGCTATATTCTTATAGTGAAGAAAAACTTTTGAACGTGTAACTGCTGATGGACAATATGTATTGACGTGAAAGTTAGTAACTTTATCTTGAATCACAGAAGACATCAGATCCTAAGCCAAAGTTCATTTTAGAACCATCAGTGCGAGGTAAGCATATTGTATATATATGTGTATATAATCCAGATCTCCAAAATTTCCAACGATGTATCAGACATTGGCACCATTATTATTTAACTCAGATATAAATTTTTTAAAGCAATATCTTTTCCAGTTCCAAAAATAAATGATTTTCAATTAGAAAGTTAAAAAAATAAACTATTTTTGCATTTTTTTTTTTTTTTTTAAATTGCTTTAATTCTTTCAAAATCAAAAACCTATTTTTTAAATATGTATGTTTCCAAAGATTTTTTATCATATACATATAATTCCTGTATAATTCCAAAGCTGGGATTACAAAAGTAGAAAAGTAGTTTTGAATATCCTCATGTATCCTTAAAGTATTTTGAGCACAATTTTAAATAAAATTCCATTTTTTGGATTTTCGTCCCATTTTGTAATTAATTATGTTAAAAGATAAGGAAAACAAAAACGCTCTAAAAACGCTGCTTTTAACAACATTTTGATAATTTTTTTCAAATCTGTCTACTGTGCATAAGTTATAATACAACAATGCATTTCACAAATTATACAAACAAAAAATATTTCAGGGTTCTTATGAGATTCTAAGACCATCTAGCATTTCAGTTCATCTATCCTTCTGTTGAAGGAACAAAGAGCTTCGAAGAAAAGAGTCAAATCAATGAATTTTTTTCCAGCCATCCTTTTTTTTATAGAAATGGTAAAGAAAATGGGCAAAATCGGTCCAGTAGGATTAGAGTTTAAGACCAAAGTTGCAGAAAACCTTGATATCTGTCTGATATTTTTTGCTATTTTCTTCAAATATAATGAAGATACAATTCAGTCCACGATTTGTCATTGTCGCCATACAAATGTCATCCCGGAATATGGCTCCATGTACGTAAATGCATATAGAAAAACTGTGTCCATTAAAAATTTAACAAGAATATGTTCCATACTAAGAGAAATTTCTATACAATATTTTCTTTGCACATCCATATTTTAACATAGGCCCCATATAAAGTCCACCTCCGAAAATAAAAATCTCTTATAAAAATAACTACGTAGTATATATATATATATATATAAATGTATATAAAAATCAGCGTACCAGATTCTATTACGTTCGGTCCATATTTAACCATAGACCTCATATAAAGTTCACTTTCAGAAATCACCTAAATCTCTTAAGGTGGATTAACCCCTTTGCTTTGAACAAAATAGTTGTTCCGACAAAGTTTTTTTCATTAGAATGTTTTCTCTCCCTTAAAAAGCGAGGCGTCACACTTCATATGAAAAAAACTTTGTCCGAACAAATATTTTGTTTGAAACGAATGGGTGAATCCAGCTTTATAAACATCATTATCAAGTTAATAATTCGACAAAAATTATCCACGTATATCGTAGCAAATGGTGATCGGCCCATAATTGTTCATTGCTTTTACATTGGGGCCACTTCCGAAAAACACATTAACCTACGTAAATATATTATTTAAATGTGGATATCGAAACGAAATTTTACATATATGTAAGCAAAATTTTTGCTATATGATCTAGTAAAAGTCAGTCCATAATTGGCTAGAGCTCCAATATACATCAGGTCTTTTCCGAGAATAACTGGAATACCTACAAAAGTTTCAAATATATCGAGTCTGGTCTGAAAATATCTTTATTGAGATGAAATTCAAATATATAAAAATCACAGCAAAATATTTTTAATTATCGTCACATAACATGCAATGGATCCCATATAAGGTATGCGAAAAATAGAATAACTCGTATAAACATTGTTATCAGTACAAAATGTATTACAAATTTATTTGAAATATGCATAGATCACACTACTAATATAAACTGATATGTAGAGGGTACACAAGATTCGGCACAGCCCAATTTAACACTCTTACTTGTTTTTTTTTTCATTTACAAACCTAATTCATGGGTTTCATAACTATGAACTTATCAAATACAATGCAATAAAATCTTGTCAATTTCACACACAGTTGTGTGCAACAAAAATAATATCATTTGTCTTATTTATAGAAAAACTTGGAAAATTTTTTATATAAAAATTGTGAAATTAATATTCTAAATGCCTATAACGCTAAGTTTTCTTTAAACAACAACTAATTAATTCCACTCAACCCTAATTGAAAAGTGTTTCTGGTATGTTTTTTTTTTCTAAAATAAATTTACCTGCACTTTGGATTCCTAAGATTACCACACCCCTACAACTAATTTCTTTGACTTTCAACAATTGTTTAGCTTTAAAATCAAGTATTCTATTTTGTAATAATGTTTCTGTGTTTTTCTATGCATTACAAAACATTAATTAAATATTTTCTATTGTGATTTAATTTATTTCATTTAGCGTCTAAGTTTTACTTCTAATCGTTTTACAACAATTACAAACTGCAATTATTTGCCAAACATTAAAATTCATGACTTGGACAATAAACTTATTTTGAAAATTGTCGTTTTTTTTTATAAACGGACGGACAGTAATAAATTAATGAATCGATTGTTTGAGCGAAAATTCAACCGTTAGTTTTAAGAAATGTTGTTGGTATTGGTTACCGATCGCGTTTTAAATTTGCGGGTATGGACTTGATTTTAGTTAGGACTTATTTAAAGTTAATGTTACAAGTATGTTAAACACAATACTTAAATTTTATAGTTTTGCTTTTTTTTTTTAAGAATAAATTAAATTTACTTTTATGAAGTAGACTTGTTAACCACAAGTTATGGTGTTTATTTCTATGTTTGGTTAATTTGCGATTCATTATTTTAGTTGTAGGTAGGAAAATATTTATTTTTATGTAGGCTTTTTTAAATATTTATGTACCCCAAGAAGTGTTTATTGTTTAAGAAAAAAACTTCTCAGGAAAATCAAAGAATTCTGCATGCTCAAAGAAAATTTTTAGTTTGTTCCGCACAAAAGCTTTTTCCTTGTAGATTTACAAGCAGAAAATTCAAAAATATAATTATTGTATATTCTAATAATAAATATTTAATGAGAAACACGTTATGGAAAGCTACTGAAAAGTTTATTACAAAAATTACTAATGCAAATTCAGTAGCAATTGTTAATTGTATCTTAGAGAAGATTAAATCTTGATTATTTTTAGTAAATAGGCAATAACTCAGTCAGATACATAATAACTGGAAAAGGGCTTCATAAAATCTCCTATATTTGTTCTAAATGTGTAAAAATTAAATCATCAGCAGAGTAAACAAATTTTATACCCTAAACCACCATAGTGGGGAGGGTATATTGGATTTGTGCTGATGTTTGTAACGCCCAGAAGTATTGCTTCAACACGCACCTTAAAGTAAACCGATCGACTTAGAATCACTTTCTGAGTCGATTTAACGATGTCCGTCCGTCTGGCTGGCTGGCTGTCCATGTAAAGCTTGTGCGCAGAGTACAGGTCGCAATTTTGAAGATATTTCGATAAAATTTGGTGTATAATATTGTATCGACCCAAGGATGGATGGGATTGAAACTGGTGGAAATCGGTTCATTATTTTCCCTGGCCCCCATACAAATGTCCTCCCGCAATTGGGGTTTACCGATCATATATGTTTGAAGTATCCACACAAATTTATTAAAAAATTAGTGGTAAATGAAGCCAAATCACATCTACAAATTTTGTGCAGATTGGTCCATAATTACTCGTAGCTCCCATATAAAGCCCACTCCCGAAAATTACTTTAAAGAGCATAACTCTCTCAAAAATGTTGGTATCCAATTAATATTGAACGCAAATATATTACATATGTATACAAATAATACGGTACAATTGTAAAATGGTCGGTCCATAATTAGTCGAAATTCCATATAAGACACTCTCCGTAATTCACTTTAAACTCCATAAATCTTTCGAAAGTATTTATATCGAGATAAAGTTTAACACATATAATACTTATGTTCATAGACATCATGACCCTAATTTTTTCGATGCTCGGTCCACAATAGGTTATATATCCCATATAACGCCCATTTCTGAAAAACTGTTTTTTTGATATACTGGATGTAGGCTATTATATGGTCGAGCTTGACCGACTATACTTTCTTACTTGTTTTACTTAGAACCATTTTTATTCAAGAGGGCGGTTCGGAAACTTCTTAGCCTAGAAGAGAAAAAATTTAAGTGTTTTGGAAACTTCCATCTCTGCTATGAACACATGTTAAATTTATTTTCTATGTGACAACTCCTTTATATAGAAACAGGTGTTCAAAAAGACGTATCCGCGATTTTTTCACAATGGAAAAATTAAAAATTCGTGGTGTCATTAAATATTTAAATAAATGAGGTTTATCGGGACAAGAAATTCATAATGATATGGAGAATGTGTTAGGTGAAAGTGCTCCAACAGTAAGTGGAGCACTGTGAAAGTGCAACAGTAGAAAATTGGGTTGCTGAATTTAAACGTGGTCGTACAAGCATTGAGGATGAACCATGTAGTGAACATCCAAAAACAGCAACAACAACAACAGAAATTTTAGCCAAAGTGCATGTTATGGTATTAAATGACCGACAAATAAAAGTGCGTGAAAGAGCAAATATCATGGGTATCTCAAGTGATCGAGTCCATTTAATTTTGCATGAAGAACTGCAGATGAAAATATTTTCTGCATGATGTGTGCCGCATTTGTTAACAGACGACCAAAAAAGCATAAAAATCTAAATTTCTCAAGCTTGTTTGGATTGTTTTAAGAAAAATAAAATTTATTTTCAGCATCGTTTCATAACTGTGGATAAGACATGGATCCACCATTATACACCAGATATAAAAGAACAATCCAAGCAATAGACTGAAGCTGTAGGAAATGCCCCAATGCAAAAACAATTCAATCGGCTGGTGAGGTTATGGCAACGGTTTTTTGGGACTTCAAAGGTATTTTATTGATTGACTATCTGCAAAAGGGTAAAACAATAAATTCAGAGTACTGTTGCAATATGTAGAATCAATTAAATGTAAAAATTCAACGCACCAACGCACTCGAATATTTTAACAATGGCTAAAATCAACGAATTAAAGTACGAGTTGCTGGACCACAATCGTTTTACAACAATTACAGTTGTAAACCACTATTTTGAAGGTTTTGAAGAAAACTATTATAATCAAGGGATAGAATTGCTAGATAAACGTTGGCCTAAAGATGGATTCACCCATTTGTTCTTAACAAACAATTTTTCCGGAGAAACATTTTTTTATTGAGAGTTTTTTGCAGCACAATTCACCCATTTCGAACGATTTTTCTGAAAAATCAAAGCTGTCATATGTAAACAAAATCTATTAGTTTTACAAGTACGGCCAGAAAAAATATAAAATCAAACCAATTCAAGTTCGGAAAAAATATTTTCAAACTTCATATAAAAAAAAATTGTTCGAACAAAGTTTTTGTTAAGAATGAATGGGTGAATCCACCTTAAGAGTATTGAAGTTTCAGGAGATTATATTTAAAAATAAAAATGTTTTTGAAAAACTAACAATTTTCTGTGCTAGGCTAAGAAGTTTCCGAACCGCCCTCGTATATGAACCAAATACTATATATGTATATTCTGGGTTTAGCACAAATTTGTTTGACGTTGTTTACTCTTACAAGTGTTTTGCAAGATCAAACAACATCAAATAAATTAAAACTAAATATTTGTTGTGATTTGATTTTTTTAAAAAGTAAGCAAGTTCAAATATATGTTATTTAGTGGTTACGTCTTTTTCAATAAATATTTGCCAAATGTGACCGTACCTTAAGACAATCTAACCATGTCCATCCATCTGCTGAAGGCAGAGTTTCAAAGCAAACCCTTAGAACAATGAAAATTTTACCAAACATTCTTAGTTTTTCCGAAATGTTTGGTATTGCAAATGAGCAACTTCGTTCCAGTACGATCCGAGTTATAGACCAAAGTTTCAGACAACCTCGATATTTTTCAGGTATTTTTGACAATTTACTTGAAATAAATTCAAGAAATTTTGCAGACTTTATTGTTATTATAGAAGGTGCTGTGTAAAATGGTAAGAATTGGTCGACGATTTCTTATTATTATTTCATTCAATATTCTTATTATTATTCAGTATTCATACAGAATTCAGCAAAAATATGTTTCGAAATGAATTTTCAGTTTATGCACTTATGCATTAAATAGTCTTTTGTTCTGTTTTACATTGGATATTGCAAGATGTTATAAAATATGTTGAAACTTGTCAAAAATGATGCCCTACCACCAGTTACTACATTCTGCATTCTGTTCTTCTTTAAAACACTTTTTTTACGTAGTTTCCGTCTATGTACTCTAGTTTATTAAACACACTTAGTTGTTATTCACAAAAACTGTGTATAGATGTTTAGTTTTTTTTTTTTTTTCGAAAATTCTTGTTTTTTTCAGCCAGTACTGACTGGTCTAATCCATATTTGAGAATTATTGTTCATGTTTTCGTGCGGCTTGTATGAGGAAATTGTTGCTTGTCATGCATTTTTGTGCTTTGACTCTTTGCCTCTCCAGCAGCAGTTCAGTTTAGTTAAGTTAGGTTCTGCGTTGCAAGCAATTATAACAAGATCTTTAACACGATTATTTTTTTTTTTTTTGTTGCTGCTTTTTTTCTCTGTACTTAATCTCCGTTGTTGGTGTCCACTTGTGAACAGAAGTTTAAGACCTTCTTTTGTAAACAACTATTAAAACTACCGTTAAACACCTTTCTCTTCGAGGTTCTATTTCTTTCGTTTTTTTTTTAATTTTCTATTTCGTCCGAAAAGGTCAAGTTTTAACATCATTAATTTGAGAGAAAAAATGTTAATAGCAAAGACTGTCAAGTGCAGTTTACTTCATCAAAGCAGGCTAAAACGAACTGTTTAAAGAACACTAGCCATGATGTCAAAAACAGGAACCATTAAAAAAAAATAACAAGCTCTTCAACTGCTCATATTGTTTTTAAGGTATTAAATCTTTTTGCTTAAACAAAATAAAATAGCCTAGAAGAAAAAAACTGCTGAGGTTGCTGTCTTAACACGACGTCTATTGCAGCATTAGACTTTTGCTGCTTCTCAGCTACTGAAGAAGCTGCGTTAAATATTTTCTTTACTGTTTTCCTTATTGAATTTTTATGTTAAATTTGTAATATTTTAGAAGCATTTTTTTATGATCTAACATGTTGTTGGGCTACACATGTCATAATTTTCGAGATTTGTTTATTGTAAAAAATAAACACTTGTTTTCTTCGTTACTGTTAATAATTGTTCATGTCTGCCTGTGGGAATCCAATGTTCAATAATTTGTTGCAAGATGCTTTGACTTAAGTGTACTGGTTTTTTTTATAGATTTTAAAGTAGAATGTTGGTTTGTTAAAAGAAAATTTTGTGTTTTAATTTAGTGTTTGCTTTCAAAGAAATTTCTTTAATGATTTGAAGTTTTGAAAAATTAAAAGAAATTATTTTTAGTCGTCAGGAATCTTAGTGAAAGTCGTAGAAAAATTCTTTCAAATATTTAAAAAATACTACATATGTACGTAAAAATTGTGAAACCGAATAATATATCACCCATATCGTGAATAAAAATTTCACATGAAATTTGTTCCCTTTTATTTTTTTACCATTGAATTTTAATACGAAAAATGTGAAAAGGGAACAAATTTCATGTGGAATTTTTATTCACGATAGGGGTGTATATGTATATACATATATTGGGTGAACGACTTCAAAGTAGGGATTTAATATTTGTAGCCTTTACTTAGAAACATTTGTACAATATAAAATTATTAAAAGTAATGATCACATGCTAGTTATGACGGTAACACATAGACACTGCGCCAAAGCAACTGCTAATCTTTGGAGGTCAAGAATGAATAAATATTACGATGAATATTATGATTCATGTCGGCCAATACTCGCTTTAAACCAAGTTCCCTGTGATGGTCTAACTAAAGTCCAGAAGCTTATATTATATAGGACCCTTAGCGCCATTGACATTTGGCTTTTATGTCGATTCGGCAGGTTGGCCGGGCTTCACATACATTCTCTTACGCTTTGGGAGAAAAATGATTACATTTTATAGTGTTTAAAAAGCATATCGGACAAGCTACATCATTTTTTAAAGTATCTCAGCCTCAGTTGATATAATACCCAGTTTCCCAGTTTTTAGATGAATCTTTTGATATTGTTGCTTAAATAGTAACAAACTTTAAAAAAATTAGTGCCATGACTTCTGTGCATATAAATATTATGTATGTTAAACTTTATCTCGATATAAATAATTTTCAAAGACTTATGGAGGTTCAAGTGAATTACGAAGAGACTCTTATATGGTAGTTTCGACTAATTACGGACCGACCATTATAAAAATATGTGTTATAATTTTTGTATATATGAAACTTATTTATGTTCAATTTTATTTAGATCTCAACATTTTTAAAAGATTTATGGGTGTTAATTTCACATGTAGGGGTTATCTGAGAGTTACAACTAATTGTGGACCGATCATCAAAAAATTAGATCGAATGATTTTTGTAAATTTAAAACATTTTTAAGACAGTTATGCCCTTTAAAGTGATTTTGGTAAGTGGCAATTATATGAGAGCTATGACCAATTATAGATTGATCTGCGCATAATTTGTAGATGTGATTTAGCTTTATTTACTACTCATTTGTAGTGAATTTTGTTTGATTACTTTCACAATTCAAACATTTATGATAGTTAAACTCCTATTTTGGGAGAGCATTTGTGTGGGGCCAGGTAAAATAATACGCCTTGATTCATAGAAAAATGTTTCATAAGGACTTGATGTTTTAAAAACTACAGGAATATCTTTAAACTAGAAAAACTCACTATCCAATAAACATATTTTTATGACGTAATATCGCATTTAGCATATTTGTTCTGAAGTCCTTGGGAATCCTTAACGGAATATGGGTTTCATAAACCGTATTATTTGTTGAATATGCCATATAATGCTTTTGCCAACCTCGCACCAAATATGGTCTCAATGGGCAAAAGTATTGTACAAAAACTTGGGTAGAGATTGTCGGCAAATATGGTATGAATTATAACGAAATTTACGAATTAGTAGTAGTCTGTCAAAACTTTTGAAAAATACAGATGTATTTGTATACTTGTACACCTAAAGGGTCTATTTAGCAGATTTTCTAAAATTTGCAAGAAAATAAGCAGCTATAAACCAAAAAAGAGCGAAACAAAATTATTTGTTATTGAAAAACAGCTACCTCCGATTATACAATATTATATTATCGACAAATAAAAATGTCCCCCTTATCTTAGTTTAACATGAATATTTCCATTAAATCATATCTTCAGCTTCAGAGCTGAAAAAAAATTATCGTGAATAAGAATTCCACATGAAATTTGTTCCCTTTTCACATTGTTCCTATTTAAATTCAATGTTAAAAAAAATAAAAGGGAACAAATTTCATGTGGAATTTTTATTCACGATAGGGATGAATAAATTTTTATGCAAACGGCAACTAGTTTCAAGATATTGAATATATTGGTTAATGGAAATTTATAATAAAATTAAAAAAACTTGTGAGCATAATAATTAAAATTTTGTTCATATTTCTTTAGAGTTGTCCCAACCACAGACAATTAGTATCTCATAATTTTCTCAACGTTCAAAATTTCTTAGGCAATTTGTTTTAATTGCTGCTACAATTTCCTATTAAAATTTTTACGAAATATAATCTTCATAAGTATATATTTTATTCGTTTAAATTCTCTTCTAACGTCACCGTCTTTGTAGCATTTAATATTAAACCATAATTATACGAATTATAATTACAACCATAAGATTGACATTGAAAAGGAAATAAAATGCATTTAAACATTAATATTTAATTCCCTTTTATACTCAGTGTAAACAGAACCGACCACCCAATGCAAATAGCTTTTATTAACATCTTTTTACAGGCAAATAAAACTTTAAAAAACATAATTTTTACAGTATAGAAAAAATATAAAAAAAAAACTTAACATAGCAGAAAACCTTTAATTAAACATTTATTACTTTAATTAACACCTGACAAAGATTGAAATCCGAATAGGTAAAAAAAAAGCAGCCAAATATAGCTAATCAAATAGACAGGCTTAAAGACAAGCCAATGGACAGACAATCAGACAGACAGACACTTTGAATATATTAAAGAAACTTTTGCAGAAAAACGCACACAACTCTCAGGATAATTAAAGAGACATGAAATGTTTAGAAACAAAAAAATATAAAACAATTTTCTATACATATTTATATGAAGTTTTCAAACAGCGCCTACAGCTACTGCAACTTGTGACTGCCTGACAACAGCACTCTAAACAACAGGATGCTGTGACATGCCTTTAGCTGTTGGCATAAAGTTTTACAGTGCTTTTTATCGCCTTTTAATAGATGCAACCATGTAAACTTAATTAGAAATCTTTAAGTGCAAAACTTAACAAAAAAACAAAAAGAGAAACCAGCAGCCAAAGTTGACATGTGAACAGCCCAAGCAAAAATGGTTGTGTGAAGAACATAAAAATGCGTAATATCTCCTTTTGATTTGTATAAGCACACAAAAAGCCAAAGTTATTTAAATTGCGATTTCGTAATAGATTTTGAATATACTGCAAAAATTCAAGAATATGTAATTAAAAAAAAATAAATTTGGCAAGGATCACAATTGTTTAAAAGGTTTAATTGCAAATATTGGCATTTAGTTTTTTTTTATAATTAAATGTATATGAAAGATTTACTTAAAAGCCTTAAACTTGTTCACACATTTCGGTTAATCTATCATCGTTAAAATAATGAAAATGACCTTCAATAAACTATTGTTTGTCTTTTTTCTAATTTGCAGAAAACAAAAGACTAAAGCCACAAACTTGAATTGACAAATTATCTGAAACTTTTAGAAAACTCAACGGAACTTAAGATTATGTTATATTGATGGAAATAAACTCTAAAAAAACACACTGACATAAAAAAAGCAACAAACCATATTATTAACGTTAAACTTTAGCGTACATTCGGTACTCTATAGTAAGAGCAAAACTTAAATTTAAATTTTAAAGAAATAATTCGATGTAAAAGTTTGCAGTAAGTCAGAGAGTTGTTTGGCGGCTATGGAAAATCAAGGTCTGATTTTTACCCTTAGGACTTATTCTTTTATAAAAATATTTTAAGAGGGTGCTGTAGCTTAATTGGTTCGCGCATTTGATCATTAAACATGAGTTGGTATTTGTAGCCCGGGTTCCATTCCCAGCCGTTGCTACTCAAACAACATCAGTTTCTGATAATTATTAGTTTTCTTTCTATCCATCATAACTAATATTTATCACAGCGCCCTCCTTCAGTGGTATAGCATTGAAACGCCACCGAAGTAAACATAATTAAATAAAGGCTATAAAATCAAACTTTAAAAATAATGCGCCTACTCACCACCAGAGGCGCTGCAATGCTGCACTAAAACAAACATAATGCGCAATTGCAGAGTTGCGATATAAAGCTTTCTTCTACTTTCACCACCTATATTTCTTCAATATATCCCCTTTCCAAAAAAGTAACGCAATTATATATAGGCATATTCATTGCCTGAGTGTTACTTCTCTTTAAAAAAAAAGTGTGCAAAATTGCATGATAATTTTTACAAAACATATAAAGAAACTAGCAAAACAGTTTGGAAAAGTAGCAGGTTGTCTTAAATATTGCTCCATAACTCTGGTTCTAGTTAACCGATTTGATTCATTTTCAATACTAACTAGCCACCTTTCAGCCTCCTACGATTGGCAGAGTCAGATTAAATCTTGTATGTATTAGAAGAAATTAAAAATTCAATAATCAACTCCCCGCACCTCTGCGGGGTAGTGGAAGTGATTTCGTATACAGACTAATACACCATGGTGTATCGTGTTATCTCGTCAAAAATACACAACTTCACTGCGCAAAACATGGAACTATCTTCAACAAAATCTGATAAGCAATACTCTTCAATAATACCTAGACGAAGTAGGCTAAGCTGAATCTTGAATTTAAAATCGAAAGAATACAAATTCCGACTGTGAACCACAAATTTTAAGGATCTCTTTTGACAGCCTTTTTACCTCCTCAGCTCAGGCACAAATTTCGAAGAGTTAACAAGTTCTTCTTCGGATCTAGCCGGCAGTAGTTCATGCGTGGATAAAGAAATCTTGTTGAATACATGTTAGATGATTGATCGTTCAGTGAAGAAACTTTCAAAGCTGCTAGAATGCTTTGAATATACAAGACAAATTTACCGCCTAGACCGAGTCATCCCAAAATTTTGCCCAGCTCCATTATACCCAGCACATTTTCAATAACTCAGAATGTTTCCCATCATCCAATGGGTTTTTGGATTAACTTCAAGAAGAATTAGCACAATTCCTTGGCCTGGATATCCATAAAAATCAGCGGATTATACAATTACGTAGTTTTACACCAAAAAAAATCGAATTATCGATCATTATATTTTTCTTCTAACTTACAAAGTATAAGCAGACCTTAGCAAAATTCCTAATTCCAAGACGAATTTATATAAGTTTTTGGCAAATGCTAAACAAATTCGAGAGCATTCACTTACTTTTTTATATGGGGTTTGGTATTTGATATAACACTCATTGTGAAACAGCCGGCATTTATAAATTCGCTTGTCTTAATTCAGAGTAATAACGTAGCTACATAGTACTAGTAATTAGCCGATTGAGAAGCGAATAATTTTTATTATTGTATTCCATCTGTTATTACCAGAACCAATAACTAATCGTTAGCAAAACGAGAGCTGAAGCATTTATTATAACGGATTATAATTATTAGCTAATCTGCGCCGACTAAGAGCTTTCAATGAAAGCTAAGACTCTGCTTGGCAGATCAAATCAAAAACGCAACTACCTATTTTATACCAAATTTCCAATCATACAAACCAATTTCAAATGTTACAAACCTTAACACAAGTTCATATTACCAATATTTAAAACAAGAACTGAGTTATTCCCAAAAAATAAATATTACATTCTCACATATTCATCATAATAAATATTAGCATCATATTCATTATAATAATCATTAGCATTTCACATGAACAATAATGGGAAATGAACTTAGATTTTAAAGAAACAAAAGCTAAATTTTAATATTTCAAACATTTTTTACACATTATACATATACGATGTATGTATTTCTTTAGCAGCCAGAGCATGAGGTCAATAAATAAAATGAATATTTTAACCTCAGCACTGTAATAAAACTAAAAGTTTGAAAAAAGTTTACAACACTAGAGAAAACAAAAACCTTAACAAACAGCGTTATTTTTTTTAATTCACATGATCTGCAATAAAAAAACTCATTTGTCTTTTCTTACAACATGCTGGGCATTTTGTTTAAACAAGTTTCATTTAAAAATATAAAAAACTACAAAACAAAAATTTAAATTAACGAAAAAAAAAAACAAAAAATATTATTAAGTTTTTTTGAAATATTTTAATTTCAAACATTATAAATGGTTGCAAGTTAGTTTGTATATAAAATATACAACTACAATATGTAGTAAAGCAAAACAAAATATTTTATTAGTTATTTAGTATTGTGTATATTGTTTGAAATAAATGCTAAGAAACTGCATACATCTATTTAAATTAAAAAAAAAAAAAATAACACAACAAAAACAAAACAAGATCAAATGACTTTTTGTAACTTTAAAGTCAACGATATCTCGGCATGATATGCTTATTTGTGAGAAAATAAATATACATATATTTTAAGCATTATTTTCAAAATATGTATATAACGTACTATAAATAAATACATACTTGCTACAAATAAGATACAGTGATATTTAGTTAGATATTAGTTGTTGTCGCACTCGTATATGTTCCTTAAATGTCTGCATTTGTTTTCGAAAACTAGTCGAAATTTGATTTTTTTTTTTTGGATTTTGATCTAGTTTTACATTTGCTCTGTGCGGCCTTTGTGGTTTTACTCGTATGACAGTAAAACAAAATCATTTTGCTTTAAGTGTTTTGGGTCAAATGACAATTGTCAAATGTGCAGCAGTTGGTTACTTTGTTGATATTCAAATTGTTTATTTAAATTAAAAAAATGTAACTACCATGCAAATGCAATTAATTTAAATAAAAAACAATCCACTGAATATTTCTAAATTACATTTTTTGGTAATTTATTCAACCTTATACTGGTATAATTGAACGTGCCTAATTTTTGCCTTTATCTGTATAGTTACTATATTTGTACTAATTTCTATTATTATATAATTTTCATATGAGTTGTAATGGGTGATTTTTTAGCTGTTATCTTTTTGGCAACACTGGTTTAAATAGCTGATGCACGTTTCGTGTTTTGTTTCACTGTCAAACATTTTCAGTTTGGTCTATAATTTAACCATGAATCATCTTACAAGCGAACAACGCTTGCAAATTATTGAATTTTATTATCAAAATGCGTGCTCTGTTAAGAAAGTTCATCGTGCGCTTCTTCCATTTTATGGTCAGTTTAATCGACCCACTGAAGAGGCTCAATGGGTACGTAAATAAGCAGAATTGTAGATTTTGGCGTGAATATCAGCAAGAAGCTACCAATGCATCCAGAAAAAGTTACAGTTTGGTGCGGTTTATGGGCTGGTGGCATTATTGGACCGTACATTTTCAAAGATGATGCCAATCGTAACGTAACTGTGAATGGTGAGCGCTACCGTGGTACCGATGATATCCAACTCATTTTTGCCCCAAATGCAAGAGCTTGACTTGCATGACATGTGGTTTCAACAAGACGCAACAATGGACTTATTGAGAGGCGAGTTCAGTAAACATTTTATTTCACGTTCGGAACCGGTCAATTGGCCGCCTAGATCTATTAGTAGTGGACCAGAAAATTCATTCCATTATCCCTCGCTCTTGTCGTGCTATCAATACATTCAGTCAATGAATAATTTCTTGTCCACAAATTGATTTGTCTCGTGTATACAGCTGTTATCGATGTAATGATCTTGTTCGAACAATATTGTCAGAACATTTGTCTGCTATCAAATTTAGTTTTCACACAAAAAGACAACCATTTTTAAAATTACAAACAATTCCCATACAGAAGAATATGAACAAATTTTGTGTCCGTTATAGTGCTGAAGTTTTGTTATTGTGCGCAAAAAGATGCTCAGTAAGAACCAACATGAACACAATTTTAAAATTATTTAATTTTACTCGCAACTGGACGAGTACTCTTTCAAAGCGTTGCAATTTGCACCACTTCCAATCTGTATTTCGATTCACAAATTCAACTAAACTACAGATTGATAATGGACAATGAAAATTGCTGATGACGCCCATGGCCGGGTAGAAAATGCATTCCAATTTGCCAATTGTTCCAAAACGTTACAATAGTATTCTTTAAAATTCTCGAACTACTAGCCTGAATAAAAACTTTTCTCTTAAACTACAAACGATTACTTTTAAATCCTATTCGCAACAGCTTAATATTTTCCACTGGTTTTATTTTTAAACAAACATACTGTATTTGTAATCTTATGACACCAGATGATGTTTAAACTAAAAGAGTGCGCAATTCTGGAACAGCTTATAGTAACTTAAATTAAAGCATGATGAAAGACCCTATATTTGCAATTCGGGAAAGTAACTGAGTATAAAATATTGTTTATATAACTTATAAATGCTCGATTCAAAACAGATGGCATATCTTTAGAACGCGATTTTTGTTTTTCGTGACTTATATGTCATTTTGAAGAGTGTTTAGGCACGAAACCCCTAAATAACTAAAACTAATTTTTGTGGTACGGTAACCCTGCAACTGCAGCGATACTCGTTACTTTCTCTCTCCCTTTATTCTTATTCTCCACTCATATCAACAGGCAATTGTGGTGGTTGTTTTTTAAACCACACTCACTCATTGTAAACCCGTTGAAGTAGTCGCATGCACAACAAACTCACATTCTCAAACTAAAGTTATAAATTGAAAAACTTGCGAAAATTACCTAAAATCTAATACATACGAATAAAATCCTTAAAACTAAATTTGTGAAGAATAAAATTTAAATACTTAAAACCTAAAATTATAAATCTACATACATACTATTGAAATTAAAATACTTACAACCAATATTTGTGAAAAAAAATAATTAAATAAAATAAATTGGTGATATTTATTAAAGTGCAAAACCTAAGTGATCTTTCTTTTATACCAAGGGAAAAGAGGGAATCAAATTAAGCATTCTGAAGAATTATTGTGCACACCTACTAACTACACACATAAATAGTTTAGTTCAAATTTAAAAGTGCTAAAAAACAAAGGAAGATAAATCGACTCATCCAAGTGGAAAAATTCCTGGCTGATACATCATACCCAATAACTTGGACACGACAGAGTCCCCATTTGGCTCCATCACTTGGACACATTCCCATATCATCCCACACAGGCCATTACCAAAATCAGGTATAACCATCCTCATCTCATCTTACAGTCAACACAAACCGTAAGTCATCCCCAATAATTTATATATATTGCTATAATTAACTATATAGCCCCGTGTATCCGTACATTTTGGTCCTTCTTAAAATTTTCAAACTAATAATCTCGGCTGCCTTTACGAGGCGCCATTGAAAATTTTCGTCAAAATTTTCAAAATAATAATTTCGGTTGCCTTCACGAGGCGCCATTGAAAATTTTCGTCAAAATTTTCAGAATAATAATTTCGGTTGCCTTCACGAGGCGCCATTGAAAATTTTCTTAAAATTTTCAAACTAATAATCTCGGCTGCCTTTACGAGGCGCCATTGAAAATTTTCGTCAAAATTTTCAGAATAATAATTTCGGTTGCCTTTACGAGGCGCCATTGAAAATTTTCTTAAAATTTTCAAAATAATAATTTCGGTTGCCTTCACGAGGCGCCATTGAAAATTTTCTTAAAATTTTCAAAATAATAATTTCGGTTGCCTTCACGAGGCGCCATTGAAAATTTTCTTAAAATTTTCAAAATAATAATTTCGGTTGCCTTCACGAGGCGCCATTGAAAATTTTCGTCAAAATTTTCAAAATAATAATTTCGGTTGCCTTCACGAGGCGCCATTGAAAATTTTCGTCAAAATTTTCAAAATAATAATTTCGGTTGCCTTCACGAGGCGCCATTGAAAATTTTCGTCAAAATTTTCAAAATAATAATCTCGGTTGCCTTCACGAGGCGCCATTGAAAATTTTCGTCAAAATTTTCAAAATAATAATCTCGGTTGCCTTCACGAGGCACCATTGAAAATTTTCGTCAAAATTTTCAAAATAATAATTTCGGTTGCCTTCACGAGGCGCCATTGAAAATTTTCTTCAAATTTTCAAAATAATAATCTCGGTTGCCTTCACGAGGCACCATTGAAAATTTTCATCAAAATTTTCAAAATAATAATTTCGGTTGCCTTCACGAGGCGCCATTGAAAATTTTCTTCAAATTTTCAAAATAATAATCTCGGTTGCCTTCACGAGGCGCCATTGAAAATTTTCTTCAAATTTTCAAAATAATAATCTCGGTTGCCTTCACGAGGCGCCATTGAAAATTTTCTTCAAATTTTCAAAATAATAATCTCGGTTGCCTTCACGAGGCGCCATTGAAAATTTTCGTCAAAATTTTCCAAATATAAAATATTTTCATTAAAATTGTTCCAAAAAAAATAAACCATTGGTAACTTTTACGAAGTAACCTTGAAAATTTCTTAAAAAACTCTCACACATATAGTGGTCGCCTTTACAAATCAATTCTGAACGTCTTTTCTCAACCCTATATATAAAAAAGGCCCAATCAACAATGTCTGTTATAAAGAATTTAATTCGAGCTTCTGACCGTGTGGTCGAATTCCAAGGTTATTTTGATAGGCTAGCCGTAGAATCGCATACGCAATATACTTTGGAAGCTGAGGAGAAGCAACTTCAACATCATTGGCTAAAGTTCGAGGCATATTATGACACCGCCTTAGATAAATATGACACTATCCAAGATGACGTAGAGTATGAAACTTTAAAGCAACGCTTTTTTTCTACTTTTGGGGCTTACAAAACAGTAATCGCAAAAATTCATGAGCTCAGTGCAAATATTAAAGCCAAAGCTAGATTAGCTTCCCCCTCAAATGATGCCGCAGGCGATCTAACCCCTCATATCTCCTTACCACCATGCGATACCGAAATATTCCATGGTGACTATCAATCCTGGCCAACTTTCCGTGATATGTTCACAGCTCTGTACCGCAACAACAAACGTTTATCACCTGTAGAAAAATTGTGCCATTTAGTCAAGAAAACGCAGGGTGAAGCTCGAGAGCTATTAAAAACATGTCCTATGACAAATGATGGTTTCAACATGGCTTGGCAGAACCTAGTCAATCGTTATGAAAATAAGCGCATATTGGTGAACGCCCAGCTGAAGTTGCTTTTCAATCTGAAACCAATAGCAAAAGAGACTAGCGCTGATCTGAGGCAACTGCAGCGCACGATAAATGATTGCATCACCAATCTGCGCTTGCTCCAAATTGAAGCCGACAAGTGGGATGTCATATTTGTATATATTTGCTCAACGTGTCTGCCCGAAACCACATTAAATTTATGGGAACAGTCGTTACCACGCACTACTGAATTGCCAACGTGGAAAGCTTTAGATGAATTTCTGTCAACGAGATTCCAAACTTTAGAATCGGTCGCAGATATTAGGTCAACGTTTTTCAGCCCACATACACCACAAAGTTCTCAAGCGGCTAAAAATAATAAATCGAATTCATCCAAGATTAAAAGCTATCAGACTAACGTTTCCAATGACAAGTTTGGCAAGTGCGAATTGTGTCCCCAATATCATCCCCTCCGATTTTGCTCAATTTTTCTAGAAATGTCAGCTGAAGAACGCTATACGACAGTAAAAAGGCAAAATAAATGTACTAATTGTCTAGGAACTCATGGAGCTAAAACATGCCCAAGCAAATTTGTTTGCAAAACATGCAAAGGAAAACATCACACGTTGCTTCATCGTAATGAACAAAGGCAAGCCAATACGACTCCGGTGACAAATACCCCAGTCAATAATACTAATACCCCACCTCGTGATTTAGATTTTACCCCCTCCACATCGGCACAAGCAGCAAGTAGAACGCTGCAATCTTTTTCCACTCAACTCGAGCCCACCACACAATCGGTCATTCTCGGTACAGCGTTAGTTGACATTTATAATAATGACCTCAAATGCACTGTTCGCGCCCTAATCGACTCCGCCTCAGAATCCTCTTTTATCTCTAAGAGATTACAAAGGCACCTTGGCATACCTACTCGGCGATCTACAGCCCAAGTTCACGGTTTAAGTGACACAGTGACCGCAACCTCAACCCAAAGCTGTCACGTAAGAATTGGGTCCCCAGTTGACAAGTCATTTGACATTTTTTCGGATGTCTTAGTCATAAATAGGCTTACTGGCCATCTCCCGTATTACCCATCATCTGCGTTCCAAAATGACAATTTTTCACAACTACAATTGGCTGATCCTTATCGCCACAATTGCTCTGAAGTTGAATTACTTCTCGGCGCAGATGTATATCCAAAAATAATTCAAGACGGTCTACAAAGAGACACACAGCAATCGCTGCTAGCCCAAAAAACAGTTTTCGGCTGGATTATTACTGGGAAGGTGCCAGCAAGCCCTTGTAAGAAGGCAGTGTTATCATTTTATAACACAATAGAGTTGAACAGTCAACTTCAGCGGTTTTGGGAATTAGAGGACATACCGAGAAGAAAAACGTCCTCCCCGGAGGACACATACTGCGAAAATTTGTATACATCTACTACGTTTCGTAATAAAGAAGGTCGATATGTAGTTTCTCTCCCCTTTAGAAAAGATTACCCCGAAAAAATAAATATGGGCCCCTCTCGAAAAATTGCTTTCTCCCAGTTTCTACGAAACGAGGCGAGATTAATCAAAAACCCGGAAATGAAAATTGATTATGATAAAGTAATCACAGAGTATTCTACTCTAGGTCAAATGACCAAAGTAACCCCTATAAATGGTGATAGCGGCAACTACTATTTGCCCCACCATGCTGTCTTAAAACCCGACAGCACCACAACCAAATTGCGCGTGGTATTTAATGCCTCAAGCCCCTCATCCAACGGCATAAGCCTTAATGATCTGCTTCACCCTGGTCCAATACTGCAAGCAGATTTAATGATCTTAATTTTAAGATGGAGATTTTTCCGCTATGTTTTCAATGCGGACATTGAGAAAATGTATCGCCAAATCTTGGTGCACCCCAAACAAACCCCTTTCCAACGAATTTTGCATCGAAATTCTCCGAACGAATTAATTCAGGACTTTGAGCTGAACACTGTTACCTTCGGTGTAAATTGTGCCCCCTATTTAGCAATTAGGACATTGTTGGAACTGGCCAAAGAAAATGAAACCGCTTACCCGAAAGTTGCCGAAATTTTGCGCGACTATATGTATGTCGACGATGTTCTTTCAGGAGCCCATACAATATCGGCAGCAGTCAGATATCGTGATGAACTTATAAAGGTTCTGGAAACAGCGGGTTTTTCCCTACGGAAATGGACTTCCAACAATGAAAGGTTATTGCAAGGTCTGCCGCCAACACACTTGCTGGGTGAAGAATTTCTCCAACTGTCGGAATCCAGTGTTACAAAGACTCTAGGGCTCAGGTGGAATGCAGGCAATGACCATTTCTATTTTAAACTCAAAGCTAACCCGAATCGTGAATTAACCACAAAGAGATGTGTACTTTCGGAGATTGCCAAGTTATTCGATCCCGCAGGATGGCTATCTCCCAAGATTATCGTTGCCAAAATGATAATGCAACAAATCTGGAAAGACGGTACTGATTGGGACGAGGATTTGAACCCCCTTACGATGAATAAATGGCACGAATTTCTCGACGATTACGTCAGAATTGAAGAAGTGAAAATTCCCCGGTTTATTGATTTCGACCCAGCATATAAAATTGAATTACACGGTTTCTGTGATGCCTCGGAAAAAGCGTATGCAGCCGCCATTTATCTGCGTTCTGAGAATAAGGGATTTGTAAGTAGTCATCTCTTAGCGGCAAAATCGAAAGTTGCCCCCGTCAAATTTATCTCCCTACCTCGTAAAGAACTTTGCGGAGCAGAATTGCTTGCCAATATGGTAGATTCTATTCTAGCTCAAATAACTCTCAAGGACTATAAACTCTACCTTTGGACGGATTCCACCATCGTACTGGCCTGGCTGCGAAAACCTGCTCACAAATGGAAAACCTTCGTCGAAAACAGAATTTCATCTATAATCGAAAAGGTAGGAAAAGACTCGTGGTCTCATGTCGAATCAAAAAGTAACCCCGCCGACTTGGCGTCCCGTGGTACTACTATCCATGAGTTGGCATCGAACGAATTATGGTGGTATGGGCCCGCGTGGCTTAGGAGTCCCCATTCAAACTGGCCATCAAGCAAACAAGAGTTTGATACCGAAGAAGAAGCCAAACCAATCCGCGTGCTCACTACTTCAATACAACAAAAGGACATTCTAGAAAACTTCTCAAGCCTACCTCGTGCATTAAGAGTCACAGCGTACATTTTCCGTTTTTATACCCGAATAAAAGCCCATATGACAGTAGACAAGATCCGTGGAAAAGAACTATCGCCCAAAGAAATAGTCTTCGCCAAAAACCGTTTAATCATAGCATGCCAGAAATCTCATTTTTGTGAAGAATACTCCCAGTTATCTATGCAAAGGCAATTGTCCCGAAAAAGCTCTCTTTTAGCTCTTAACCCCTTTCTAGATTCCAACGGAACCATGAGAATAAATGGTCGTCTAGCTGACTCCCCTACTCTAAGTTATGACGAACGTTACCCCATTTTGCTGCCTTATTATGCACGCTTTACGAGATTATTTCTCAAGTACTTGCACCAATATTCCCTACATGGTCAAAATGCGCTTTTATGCCGTTTGACTAGATTACGTTATTATGTCCCCAAACTCAAGACTCTCATAAAAACAACCTTATCTCAATGCGTAACATGCGTCAAACATAAACGCCAAATCAGTCAACAAATAATGGCTGCATTACCCGCCGAGCGTTCAACTTTAACGCGCGCCTTTTTCTCCACAGGCGTCGATTTTGCGGGACCTTTTGACATAAAATCCTATGTTGGTCGTGGCTGCAAAGTGACTAAAGGATACGTGCTGGTTTTTGTCTGTTTTTCAACCAAAGCGATCCATCTGGAAGCTACCGGTGATATATCCACACAAGCATTTCTAGCCGCCTTTGCCCGTTTCTTTTCGCGACGAGGGACACCATACGCCATATATTCTGATAATGGCACTGCCTTTGTAGGGGCAGCTAATATCTTAAAAGGCGACAAACAACATTTCTTTTCTATGGTAAACAAAGGTCTTCTCTTCCAGGATGCTTTTACTCCAGTGAAATGGCATTTTATCCCTCCTGGCGCCCCTCATATGGGTGGCCTCTGGGAAGCTGGCGTAAAAAGCTTCAAATCCCACTTCAAAAAGATTTGTCATAGCCAAAGTTTCACGTACGAAGAATTCAGCACCATGTTGACCAGGATTGAAGCGTGTCTAAACTCCAGACCCTTGAGTCCCATGAGTGAAAACGCAAACGACCTATGCGCTCTGACGCCCGGTCATTTCCTCATCGGAACTCCACTTTTATCCCCCCCAGAGCCTGATTTATCAAGCCATTCCATCAGCTATGTCAACCGTTGGCAGAAGCTCAAAGTACTACACCATCACTTAGCCCGTAGATGGAAAGAAGAATATTTATCAGAACTCCATAAAAGAAATAAGTGGAAGTACCCCCAACGAGACTTCGATATTGGCGATCTTGTAGTTGTCAAACAAGATAATTTACCCCCTAATCAATGGCGTCTCGGACGCATTGAAAAAATCTTCATTGGCTCCGATCAGCGAGTCAGAGTAGCTGAAATACGAACAGCTAGTGGTGTCGTAACGCGACCCATTGTAAAATTGGTTTTACTCCCCACGACGTCGTAACCATTAATTCTCCCCTTTTTTTTCCTCCTTACAGCTAAGATGCCCTCCCATAGTCCAGTCTCCACCATTGAAAAGAGGAACCCAATGGCGAGATCGCCGACAAACAAAACCCCGGATTGTCGTCTGTGCCGCAAAGGGCACCCGCTCCGAAAATGCCCGAAATTCCTGAGTATGGCTGTATCCGCCAGGAAGGAAATCGTCCAACAACACCGGTACTGCCGAAACTGCCTAGCACATTCCCATCGCACGGATAAGTGCCACAGTGAAGCACGTTGTCGTAACTGCAACGGCCAGCACCATACTCTACTGCATCACACCGAAATCGTTCGGGAAAATGACTATTTGAGTCGGGCAGCCGAAACCTCCGTTGTTCCCACAGTCATCATACGGATGCAACTAAAAAATGAATGGCACAACGTTCGAGGCCTACTAAATGCCTGTGCCCCCACGAGCTCCATAGCGGCGTTCATCGTAGAACGGTTCAACGTGCCGTTCGAACGATTTGATGCAGATAAATGGTGCCAAATCACGTGTAGGACCCGTTTTGAAGGAGAAGGCGGTACCTTCAAGTTCAAGGCCATAGTGTCAGACGACCTACCTCAAGAACTCCCGAAGAAGACGCTAGAAAGAAAAGTGACCGATGCTTATTGCCACCTGAAGTTGGCCGACCCGGACTTCTTTGACTGTCGAACCATCAATTTTATCCTAGGAGCCGACATCTATCCGCAACTCATCCGAAGCGGCATCCAGGCGGCAACAGAAGGAAAACCTTTAGCACAAGATACATCCCTAGGTTTTGTCATAATCGGCAAATTTGACGTCTAAAAAACTACAATATTATTATACATTTCATTATATCATCCTATTTACTCCAAAATTGAATTATAATTACATTATAATTACTTACCCCTTGTTGAATTGTATTTACTTTTATCCTTTAACCAAATTGAATTACCTTATATTTATCATTTTTGAAGTCATAACCCTGAATTTATAATCTCACCTCTCTTTACAATGTTAATTATCGAATTATATTATTATAATTACCCCTGTTTTACGTTATTTATTATATTGAATTTATAATATATTGAACCCCTTTTTGAATTTAAAATATATTGACCCCCTTTTTGAATTATAGTTATACCATTTAAAATCATAATAATAATTACCTATGTATACCATAATGTAAACACCCCAATTGCATGTCTGGTTTGGAGATAGGGGACCCTGAACATCCACCAACTTTGTTATCTCGGTTATAACAAGGGGGGCGGGATGTTTAGGCACGAAACCCCTAAATAACTAAAACTAATTTTTGTGGTACGGTAACCCTGCAACTGCAGCGATACTCGTTACTTTCTCTCTCCCTTTATTCTTATTCTCCACTCATATCAACAGGCAATTGTGGTGGTTGTTTTTTAAACCACACTCACTCATTGTAAACCCGTTGAAGTAGTCGCATGCACAACAAACTCACATTCTCAAACTAAAGTTATAAATTGAAAAACTTGCGAAAATTACCTAAAATCTAATACATACGAATAAAATCCTTAAAACTAAATTTGTGAAGAATAAAATTTAAATACTTAAAACCTAAAATTATAAATCTACATACATACTATTGAAATTAAAATACTTACAACCAATATTTGTGAAAAAAAATAATTAAATAAAATAAATTGGTGATATTTATTAAAGTGCAAAACCTAAGTGATCTTTCTTTTATACCAAGGGAAAAGAGGGAATCAAATTAAGCATTCTGAAGAATTATTGTGCACACCTACTAACTACACACATAAATAGTTTAGTTCAAATTTAAAAGTGCTAAAAAACAAAGGAAGATAAATCGACTCATCCAAGTGGAAAAATTCCTGGCTGATACATCATACCCAATAACTTGGACACGACAGAGTCCCCATTTGGCTCCATCACTTGGACACATTCCCATATCATCCCACACAGGCCATTACCAAAATCAGGTATAACCATCCTCATCTCATCTTACAGTCAACACAAACCGTAAGTCATCCCCAATAATTTATATATATTGCTATAATTAACTATATAGCCCCGTGTATCCGTACAAAGAGTATATATCAGTCATTTACTCTCACATTATAAAGTCAACAAAGTTTTTTTTTTTTTTTGCTTTGAAAATTTCTAATTTTGTGCCAATATAATACCCTCCTACGAGGGAAGTTTTGTTTTACTGTATCAATTCGAAAAAGAGGGCATATACAACATAGCGAATGCTCGACGAAGTTTATGTGTTCCATCGGTTTTTACATGCAAGAGATGGTTTGTGCGGTTAAAAAGTGGTGATTTATACACGGAAGGCAAAGATCTCCCAGACCAGCAAAAACAGTTTGAAGACAAAGAATTGCAGGTATTACTATATTATATTATGAAGATTGTTGTCAAACTTAACAAGAGCTTGAAAAATTAAGCAATGACCTAAAAACTCCATCCAAAAGCAGGAAAACTGGATACCATAAGGATTAAAGCCGAGAGTCCTTTAAAGACGATTTTGCATCTTCGAAATGCTGTATAAACACAATTATGGGCCGAGTCATTACTTGAGATAAAAATTAATCCATTTCGGTAACCCAAAGTGTAAGAAATCGTAAGTGAAGCCAAGCTAACCACTCGTGTCGTCACCAAAGCCAAATACCCACGGCGCTAAGGTAATGTTCTGTATTTGGTGTGTCCAAAAGGATCTTACCTATTACCAGTTGCTCAAATGTAATCACACCATCACAGGAAACTTATGTTGTATGTATCTGTTTAATTTGAAGCGAGCACTGACCGCAAAATACTCAGAATATGCGGTCAGACATGAAAGCGTAATATTCCATCACCCCAACTCTTGGCCACATGTTGTAATACCTGTTAAAAACTATTGAGAACGAAGTAAGTGACAAGTTTTGTCTCACCCCATACGGCTATTATTTATTTCAAATGATAGAGTACGCTCTCTCTGCGATACGCTTCACTTCAGAAAAGGGTATCTGAAATTGGCTTCATTTATTCTTGGCCTGAATCAAAATATCATAGCTAGCAATGCTAAATACTTTAAATAAATATATAATGTACAAATGTTTCAAAATAAATACTAAAAATTTTAAAAGATCCAGCATTTTTAAGTTATACACCCAATACTAGGACAATATCATGTCGGATTGCAATACAAAGGTATACGAGGAAACGCAATGGCTAAAGTCTTGCGCACTTTATGGACTGGCAAAACGACTGAACATTTTTTTTTATTATTATAAATATTAAATGTAAACAAGAGGTAGGATCTTGGGGAAACCTAGGTATGTCTCAATTATTACAAATTCGATTGGACTTCTACTAGGTATTCCTTATAATGACAACTATACAAATATGCTGGGATGATTGGAAATATTACAACTTTGCGAGCTGACTCTATATTCGGTTAATGAAAATTTTCATAAAACCATTTGAATTAATTCAAAGATCTATTAAACATATTTTCGGTAAATGTAACACTTTTTACGTTAGTTTTATAAATGAAATAAATAAACAATAAAAATAACTCATATGTTCTTTTGAAACAACATTGCTGATTTTCAAAAAAAAAAATCATTGATGAATAGTTTCAATATTATTCTCAATAATTTTTGTTGGCTTCGTAAAGCTTTTCGGAATTAAAAATGCTAAACAAAAAAGATTGATTAAAGATTTGGTTTCAGAAATGTTCCAAACAACGTGTAATAGCTTCGCAACACTTTCAGTTCTGATTTGTTTATTTTACCTGGATTGGTATTATTTTCTTCCACTATCTAAATATGGATGGTGATAAGTCTTGTGAATAATTTAACAAGGCCATGTGGAAGTTTACAGCAAACAAGTAAAAATAAGTTACAAAATAACAGTCTGATTTTGTCGTAGCTAAATTTGTTTGGAGGTTTAATAAAAGTTACATTTACTAATTTCATAAATGTTATTTTAAAGTGACAATGTAATCGAATATTATTAATTATAGTAATTAGAATTACCACATTAATAAACACTTGTATTCAATTTGAAAGAAATATAATTATTTTATAACTTTTTTTTGAATTTTTTACTTCCAATAACAAATCCACAGAAATAAACACTTGACATCATCTATAATTAAACATTTTTGTGTTTAAATCACATTGATTTTTACACTTAATCAAGGAATAATACATGAAATCATTTATATTTATTTATGATGATTGTACTAAGCACATTATTCAATTAAATTTCTGAAATAAAACACATATCCAAACCAAAAAAAAAATTGAGAGAGATAAACAAAAAAGCGACATATAAGATACGCCAACTCAATTATGACATAATAATGTTAAACACTAAATGAAATGAAAAAATTAAAACAAGAATTAAATCAAACGATGCTTGTTGCAGCAATTGAATTTAAACAGTAACAACAAAAGTACAAAATAACAAAAACTTTAACAACTTTAACTTACACTTGTCACGAAATCGAAATCATAGCAACAGTCTTATTGCGGCAAACAACACTTCTCAAACTGCAGTGCAAACAGACAACATGGCAAATAATCAAAAGTACCACAAAAAATTATATAGATTTTTGGTTGTATTAATAACGCCTACTTCCTCAGAAGCAGCAGCAACATGTTCACGTTAAAAAAAAAACATTTGCAAACAACCAACAACAAATCAATACTTGATTTTTTATGATTAAAGACTCGTACAAGTTGCAATTTTGTTTTCGTGTTTTTTTTTTATTTTGTTTTTCTAGATATACGAATTCAAAATGATTTAAAATTTAGCAATAAGTATTATTTTGCATTTTAATTTTGTTGTTTTTGTTGTTGTCAAAACATTATAAATTGTTATAAAACAGCCACTGATAAGATTTTTGTTGAAAACTACGTGTGTTACACAAAAGTGACATTTATGTTGTCTTAACCCTCCATCTTACACATGTTTTGATTCTCGCATTCGTAACGCATGAGGTCTGGCTAGACCCACTCAGTTTTGCATCTACTTAATTCGAAAAAAAAAAATGATTTTTTTAATTAAATGTGAATAATAAAGTATATCTACAACTATAATTAAATAAATTATAAATAAATATTTATACAAGGTGGCGCAAAAGTAATCCTCCTATCAGAAAATGGTCCCTAATGTCAGTTCTATTTTGACATTTGTGTAGTAAACACATGCGAAATACACGTTAATAACCAATATTACGCTACACTGCTCCAGAACGCGGAATATTGCCAGCCTTAATCACCACCAAGAGGAAGATGATTTTTCATCAAAAATAATCATGAGTGATGAGGCCCATTTTCATCTTAGCGGGTACGTAAATAAAGAAAAATCCGCGTGTAACCCACGAAGAGCCATTACACCCGCTCAAAGTCACTGTATCGTGTGCTGTTTTCGCTGGAGGATCATCGGATCTTTTTTCTTGGAAGACGTCGCGGGCCAAACGGTTACTGTGAATGGTGAGCGCTACAGAGCAATGATCAACGAGTTCTTTTTGCCGCAACTTGATGAATTGGGATTGGAAAACATGTGGTTCCAACACGACCGTGCAACGGCACACACTGCACGTGCCACAACCGATATACTGAAGGATGCATTTCCCGGGCGCCTAATCCGTCAAGCATGTGAGGTCCTATCGCCGGAAGTTTTGGCCAAAGTGATGGAAAATGCCATAAAAAGGGCTCAAATGACAATCAACTGTGACGGCGGCCATTTACATGACATCATATTCTCGACTTGATGTAAACAAATTAAAAGACCAAATAAAAATAATCCATAAGAAGAATCAAAGTTTTTCATTTTTTTTTTAATTACAGCCAAAAAAACATCGGAAGTTTACTTTAACGCCACCTTGTATGTTAACAGGAAAATCACAACTCTTATTATCATCAACACAAACATAAAGCAGAAGTAGTGAAGAGTGTAACGACAGTTTCAATAAAACTTGTAACTAATGAATTAACTAGATGCAGTTACTTGTTAGTATGTTTATTAGGTTTTTCCCGAATTAACCTATCCTAACTTTGTTTAATATATATATAAATAAATAATAATAATATAATAATGAATAAATAATAATAATAAAAAACAGCATTTACAATACAATACATATATGGGGTATTTCAAATTTTTTGAGCACCTGCTGAAACCGACTCTATACTATGGCTCTTATTCCTTTAAGTTTTATGAATTGAGAAAAACGTTGTACAGAGTTTGGATGACTATACTTGAAGGATATGACGTGCAAAGTTTTACATTGAAAAGTCTTCACCTTAAGAATTGGTGGTCATTTAAAATTCGAAAAATTAAAAAAAAGACTTGAAACTTGCAAGAGTTTTTTCATCCATTCCATTTTCTTTATAATAGTTTTTAGCTTTCAAATCCAAACCAATACAAAATATAGTCACTAGACTTGGAGGATATCTCCAAAAAAAAAAAAAAAATGATATCTCTGGTGGGTGAAAAGTTGCATGTGGTTTACAAGTTTAGGTATCTAAATAGATTCTAGATTCAGTTTCTCCCAAACACATTTTACTTTGTGACAACTAAAGCACTGTTTTAATTGCGCTGAAACATACATTGAATACAAGACTTTACTGAGCTTGAAACTAAAATTGAAAACACGTGAAAAAATTTTAAAGATTTAAAATCTTATGGAGGAAAAAAAATGTTTCTAACCTCAAAAACTGTAAGTTTTATATTTGTTTTGAATTTTTAACTTAAAACCGCAGTAAAAATGATTAACGCGAACGGATTTCACATGCTCACATATCGGTTTATACACACGCAAATCGACATTGATGTCAGACAACTGAAAAAAATTAAAAATATCTTCTAAGTGCCGTAAATTTTTGAATTGGGTCTGACCATGTATGTATTACAAATGTGATGTGCGCAGGAAAATATTCGAATAAGTGTCTTCTATACACTTTCAAGGATTTATTTTTTAAATATTTATAGCGAACTAAATTGTAGAAGGGTACCCGAAATTTCAAGTCTCTAACTAACTGTTAAATATATTATAATAATATTTCAGATTGAAAAAGGTCTCGCCAGACTCATGTGTAAGATGAAGGGTTAAGTTGCCAATTGCAAAAAGGAAACTATCAATAGAAAAGTTAGAGTGCAATAATCCTCGCTGCCGAATATACATATTTAAGAGGAATAGCCCCGTCTATGCCCGTCAATGAATTTCATGTGGCCATTTTCTGGATTAGACTCGCTTTTCTAAAAGAGGAACTTAATTAGATTTGCTGTAAATCGTAGTCCTGGATTATGAACCAAAATTTAAGGTCGCTTGAATGAATTCAATAAAGATCGCTAATATTCCTGACTATCTAGCCATGACCGAAATATGGTCCAGAATCTAGTAGTATTTTTAAAATTTTAGGAAAGTATTCAATTGATATGTGATTTCAATATTCCGATAGATAGATTTTTCGATCATTAGTTATTATGCTAAATAATATTGTGGCCGAAAGATAAAGAAAAAATATATTCACAACTGATATCAGCTAATTTATATTAATTGTATATTGTTCATTTGAAATGGCGCTGTGAAAAATGACCCCAGGAAAAAAATCCAAAAAAATTAAAATAGGCCCAAATTTGTGGGTCACATTTCATTATGAAATTTAGCCCTAATTTTTTTATGAAAAATCACCCCAAAGATTATGAAAAATTATTCAAAGGTTAAAATGAAACGTGGCCCCAAATGTTGGGGTATATTTCATAACGAAAAATTTCCCTTAAATATGTAAACGAAGTATATTTTATAATATTAACGAATGAAATTTAGCCCCAAAGTACAAAAACAACATTTATTATGGTAGTTTTTCATTTCACGATTTTGGGTTCATTTTTAATTTCTCATAAAATGCGAAATTACCCCAAAGAAAAGGTGCATTATAATCCCAACAAAAATTAACAAATTTCGTGTTTTTGTAGGTGTTCTACCAAAACACTCTTTTCTCTTGTCTAAATATCCTGTCCTGTAGTATTGGGTGTATCTTAAAAATGCGTGATTTTTTTAATATTAGCTTTCATTTTAAAGCACTCCCTACAATATAAATGTATTCAAAATATTATCCATTATTAGCTATGATGATTTCCCATCTTTCTGGCAACATATGAATTCGGGGTCAAAAGAACAGCCCAGTTTTTAAGGCCAAGAAAGAATTAGGCCAAAATCGGGTAACCTTGTTCTAAAGTGATGCGTATCCCAGTAGCACCGTTTTGAATCAAACAGTAGTCGGACTGGGCTATCAACCACTTCTTTCGAAATAGTTTTTAACAGTAGCTTGCAACATGTGAACAAGCGTTGTCATGATGGAATATAACACTTTCATGTCTAATGATATATTCTGGCAATTTTTCGGCCAATGCATTCGATTGAGGTTCCCTGCGATAGTCTGGTCAAGTTTCAGCAGCTCATAATAGATAGAAACTTTTTGTTTCCTCCAAATATAGAACATTACCTTAGCAGCAGTTGTGAATTAATTAACTATTATAAGTTTTGTACATATAACTACAATTTCATTTGATATTTTCTCAATATCACGTACTCATTTTAATTAAAAATGGTGTTGTTACTTTTACAACTTACTCCTGGACAGCTAAATAAACAGCTTACGTTGCTTAGCGACCAATATTGATTCAATCCAGAATTGGATATTTTGTGACACAGCGAATAGGTGCACTAAAAATGGGTTCTAGCCGCAGAAAAGTTCATCGATACACCAAACAATCAGCCCAACACAATACACTATGGTTTTTTTCCGTTTATTTTGGCATAAACTCTAATTTTAAAGCTATTGAATTGAAATTTGGTTTGTGTACAAGATGACCTACCAAGTTTCATATGATTTGGTGCACTATTTCATATAGCTGCTATATAGCCGATCTGACCAATTCGCCCCAATTTTTTTGTTTATGAAGCTATTGAATTGAATATAAATCAGTTCTCCTGTTAATCGTTGTTAGAGAAGACACACATAGATTTATTAAGAATAATATAATTTGCTGCCCACTTATCCATGTTTGGCATGCCAATCATAAATTTTTTGTCTATATTCATTCGGAGTGATAATCTGTTAGCCGACTTTCCAAGTTTCACCCGTACACTCGGCTTCAGACTGATGAAACAGATTTGGTCTCAACAGTAATTGTAACACAGACTCGCTGTTGCTTTATAAGATCGGTCTAAAATCTTTAGTAAAGATCCAATGTTCTTGAAATTCCAAATTTGGCACTTTAAAACATTTGCATGCCCACCTCTGTAGAACTAGTCACAAAGGTCAGAGGATTAAAATTGGTATGAAGAAAAAGTTAAAAAAGCTAATCCTAATTATTAATAATATTAATTAAACATTGCTTTATTGGTAAAAAAAAAAATCATTTACGTTTTTGAACTGTAAACAAAAGTCTATAAAATCGTTCATATGCTAATAATGTTTAATATTTTACTAACATAAGGCTTTTTAAATTTTTTTCTCCTCATTTCAAAATTTTACCATACAATTTGAGTGTTGTCTTACATACTCGTTAACCACATGTACTGCTTTAAGCCAAATTTATTTATTCAATCTACCAGTATGCCAAAATTTTATTAACAAAAAAAAAAGACAAAACATTTAAGAAAAAAAGCTCACCAAATAAATCGTTAACAAACTATTTTGATTAAATAAAAATTTCTAAAAATTTACTCGTATGAGTATTTATGTTTGTGTGTAGCCAAAGTTGATCATTTAAAAAGCTATGAAATCATAACCTTAAGGCAAATAAAGTTACAACATTTGCTAGAAATCTGCACAAGCAGTCAACATGTTGCAGCAGTTTGTATGCGGTAAATTGTTGCTTTAAAAGTATTTTTTAATAAAATTAAAGTAGGCGTTTATTAGCTTTATTGTTATTAGTTTTTTTTTTTGTGATATCCAGCAAATAACAACATAAAAAATAATTATTAATTTAAATATGAAATAATGTGTAACTGTAAATATTGTTTTAGTTTTTTAATACAACCTGTCAAAATATAAAAAGTTGTGGTATTTTCAGCTAAAACTTTTAAAACTGCTTAAGTTTTTCATACTTTCAAGAATAGTTTATTCAAATTTAAATACACTAAAGCCATTCTTCCACAATCGATTCGTTTTATTTCTGTTTTCGCCACTAAATATTGCTGACAGAAGTAATATTTGCCAAATCATTAATAATAAATATAGAATTTTCAATTCAAAAGTCAATTTCGGTGGAGTTAATGTTTCATGAAAAATTAGTGTAGTAATTGAAATCTGTAACCTCAATACAAAATTTCAATATTTGGAGTTTTAAAAACATATAACGACAAATAAATCCATTATAACTTGAAAACTTTTAATGATACGGACATACTCTCTGTATGTACATTGTTTATCGACTTCTAAATTAGTAGTATTTGTGGTTGAAAAAGTACAACGTCTCTGATCTGCATATATCGGACAGTGACAAAGAAGGTATTCTGTACAGCTGCGGAAGAAGTTATTGTAATCTATTTATATCTTTTGTGCATGTGAACATAGAGGCCAGTGTCCAGTATTGATCGTTAACAGATTTCTATATCTACATATATTCTATTGACCCAGATTTTTCTAATCTTGTTGCAAATGTCTGCTTTTTCCATCTTTCTCTTTCCATCTTTACCATTAATGTCAATATCAATTCTGTATTCGTTCGAAATTATGGTGGTGCCGGCTTTAGCAAGTGCATCGACTCTGTTACAACCTGCTATAACCCCGTGTTAAGGGACCTGGGTAGCTGCTTAACATCCCGTTATCTCCTGTAAAAACACCCGGCATTCTTGAAACATTTTCAATGGAATGTAACCACTCTCTAGGAATCTAATGACCACTTTGCTGTCCACAAATATATGCGATATATATCCCTGTTCAATATCCTTAGATACCGAATTTGTTTTGCAGCTATTTTTATAGACATAATTTCATTTAAAATTACAACTGAAATTCTGGACCCCACAAACTCTCCAAGGGCGGTGCTGTGGGGGCTTAAAAATTCTAACGGATATTTTTAAAAATTCCGACCAGGGTTTGTTAAATTCTGAAATATCAATTTTCAAATTGGAATAAATTGAAAACCAAAACTGTCAGAAATAAAATCAGACCATGAACGGGTTATTCTACCCAACTGCAAGTCAGTGAGTTTTGCTCTTAAGCATGGCTATATGATCTTCCCAGTTCTTATCGGTATTGCTATCCAGAGCTGGAAAATTACTACACCGGTGCTATGAGTGGTGCTATAGAAGATTTAAACTGGTTAAAGTTTACTTGTTTACTAATTCACGCACCATGGGTACTAGTTACAAGCTGGAAATATGTCACTAACTACTACTTAATGAGGAAGAACATAGTTGGCTAAATGACTAATGTTTGTAATAGTAATCAATTTCGAACAACCGAATTATTACTAGGTACTCAGAAAACTTATTGAAGTGGTTGCTGACATGGCTACTGACTGACCCGCTTTCAGACAAGGGCAATTACGTGGATCCATGCCTCGTGTAGTCAACAGGAAGTCACAGTTCACCGCTTTAACTCTGACATAAGCCCAATATTGTTGAATTGGCAGAAGCTGGTGACAATTAGGGGCATTTATATCAGTTTCGCCGTCGGCCTGATTTTATCGAAATTTCAATCCATTTTGAATAATAACAGGGAGCTAAATCCCAACAAAACTTTACTGAAGCATGGCGATGTTTAATTAGAGGCAGCAGACGTCTCTGCAGCAAAGCTTTTATATAAATATAGTTATATATTGTATTATTCTTTTATAAAAATATTATTTAAAGAGGTGCAAAACTGGTTCCTAGTCGGACCATAGCTGCAATGAGGTCATTTTTAAAGAGACTCGGATTTTGCTTAATTGTATATATTGTATTTTTTTGTAAGTTCTAGTTTATTTTCATAACATTATTCTCTTTTTTTTGTATAAACATTTTTCTTTTATATTGCTTTGCAATTCTGACAAACTTTGTAGACAGTCAAGTGTAAAAATTAATTTTGTAGTCAAAAAGTCTAGATCATCTTTCCTAACTTATTTATGAGAAGCTTTTCTGAAATATCTTATATGAACACGTGAATATTTAAATTTTGTAAAGATAGCTTTTACAATTATCTCTTTATCAACCACCCGTTCCTTAATCTACTCAAAAAAACTTAAAAAACATTTTTCATTCTGAATTATGTATGTCCATAAATATTAATAAAATCAGGGGAACTACAAAATTAAGCTAAAAATTGATGATATCGCATAGAAATATGTATCAGATCAAATTACCACATACAAAAGAGTTACAATTCAATTTTATTAACTTGTAATTTTGCAACACAGACAGAATATAATTTCCTTGCATCCTGTATTCATGCATTCATTCATCTTGCTAAATACTAAAGAATGTACATTCATTTAACTTGACTTTCAAATTTTTATCTTTAACTAAGTTTAACATCATAATCATAGTTTAAAAAAAGTTTTATTTAAATTAAAAAAAAAAATGAAATAAATAACAAAAAAATTAGTAACTTCCATAAAAAATGGATGCATACTCGTACATATAAAACGAGTGGAGTAATTTAAAAAGTAGAAGCTCTAAACATGCAACCAGGCAACCGAAGCAGAAGATGGTGGTTGACTTCCATCTAATGCCGACAAAATATAAATATATGGGACATGAATGTCAAGTGTCATATAATAAATCACAGCAGTAATTACATGTGATAACTACCCAAGACTTATGGAGAGAACAGACCAAAAACTGAAATAAAACAAAAACTAGAGTTTGAACTGTAAAACTGTGGCAACACACAAACAAATTGCCAATCGCAGCAGACACAGCAGCAGCAAAATGTTGCAACTAGAAAGTAAATAAGAAATTTTATAGTTTTGTAAGTCCCAATATACACGAAGCAATTCTTTAAGCAAAGCTGATTACCTTTTAGACACAAGAGTGAGGGGAAGATAAGGCAAGTATACACATGAATTCTCTTATTCGTATTACATGTGTGTATACTCTCAAATAAAAATACGAGCAATTTAAGCAATAAGAATTGTGCTGTGTGAACACCCAAGAAATTTCAAGGAAAACATTGTATAAATCTTTTCAACAAAAATTGCTTCGTGTTCATTGGGAGTAAGCAGTAAAAGCAGTTAGAGAACAAATAGCACACGAATTCACACTCACTCGCTCAATTGGTTTGGAGTCTCCTGATAAGTTTTAGTAGAACAGAATTGTTATAAAAAAAGAAACTAAACTAAAGTAAACACAACTAAAGTGAATGTATTCTTTAAAACTATAAAATGTTCTTTAAAAGAAGATACCCAGCCACCAATCAACCAAAAAACGCAAAGCAAATATCATCAAGCCAAGAGCTGGAGCACCTCTAGACTCCATTTACAACCACTCAGGTTGTTTCTGTTTGTGTGTTGTGGTGCAAAAATTAATGCAGATGAAACACGAACTTCATGTTGTTGCCACACTAGAAAAAAAAATAAATGTTTCTAGCTGTCATTCAGCTGTAACATTTTTCTGCTAAAGCAACAAAAAATTTAAAGATTATAGGAGAGAAAAAAAAACGTTTTAAAATTGTGCAACACACATATTTTATGGAGTTTGGTGAATGTAAGGTGCATTTTGGTATCGTTTTCATATAAAATTCCTTTTATAAAGATTTAAAACCTGATTACCGTAATATTGACAGTAAGACTTATAAATTATTATGACTTCACAAGTAAATGGAAATGGAAGTATGACAGTGAATAATATATCAATTGATTGAACTGTTATACATAATTTTTTTTGTTAAATGGAGAAATGTCATAAGTCTTGTTATTTATATAGGAAATATCTTTTATTGATAGTAATATATTCATCTATCATACAATTATTATAATAATATTAATAGAAAAATTCTTTGACATATAATAAATAGTAGAGATCGGGATCCTCAGCCTGGTGGAGGCCATGGAATAATTACATACATTGTATATCGAAGGGAAGGGAAAATTTATGTTTGATTTATTTAGTGATTTGATATGAAAAGATTTATGAGATCGGATTTTATTTAAACAATGCTTTACATTCACATAAATTAGATCTTTGAAAACATATTTAATCTTTATATATATAATTCTACTGTACGTGTGTTGTGACTGAACTCCTTCTAAACGGCTAGACCGATTTGCAAAAATTTTTTGGTATACGGTTAGGTGGCGCCCCGGGTGAATTGGATTTACAATTCGGTGAATTGGACAAATGGGCGTGGTACCTCCCATACAAACAACAAATTAAAAATCTATTATTTCTAATCCTGATAACGGTATTTGAACAAAATTTGGTACGTCGGTTTGGTGTGCATTTTTTAAGTGATGCTGTATATATGGGCGGGATTTGATAAAGACGCGTGGTACCTCCCCTACAAATCTACAAATTATTTTATTATTTGGCTTTCATTTCATACTTTGGTTAATATCCTAATCGCTTGAAATATTATGCAGGACAACGTCTGCCGTGTCAGCTGGATACTATACATCTTTGGTGTAAGTAGGCAATGCCACGCCCCTTTTCAAAAATGGCAATGGTGGCCTTTCTTATTATAATAGACTGATTGGCATGAAACATTTCCAATAAAAATAAAATTTGAAGGCAAAGCAACGTTTGCCGGGTCAGCTAGTAAATTATATATTCAAAACACAAAATATAAGCTCTCTAGTTGCTCTCTAGTCTTCCGAATTCAAAAGAACTATGTGGGTAAAAGTTTCACTATAGCTTAATGATCACGAGTTAAATGTAATAGAAAATATAACACCATAACACCAGTTTAGCGTTATTTGTTTTCTAAGTCAACAAAGCCATAGAATAGGCAAGAATTGAGATGTTTAGTTTTGATAAATTTGATTTAAGTAAATAAATTGGAATACTTTTTAATATTGCGTACATTATTCTTCCAATTACATGAGATTATTTTCCGGAAGAATCGAAAGTTGCGTAAATATTGAAATACATCCAATGACAAGTTATCACTTTGAAATAGGAGAACTTATTTCAGTGATAGAAATAATAAATGTTTACCAAGACAACACACACAGATATCGATTCTTTTATCCAATTTTAATCACATCACGGATTTTGAGTTTTAAGTCTCTATGCAGACTCTATCGTTAGCAAAGCCCCACAAAAAATAATTCAGTAGCGTAAAATCACATGTTATAAAATTAAAAGTTTAAAGTGGAGTCGTTTGTTCTATTATAATTTCGACATGATAGTTGTTAATTCTTGGTGCATATACAAAAGAATAATTAACAAGTAAGAAAGTATAGTCGGTCAAGCCCGCCCATATAACACCCTACTCCCAGTATATGTATAAAACATTTTTTTTAGAAATATGAGCTATATACTCCACCATTGTGGTGTAAGGTATAAAAACAAGTCAGGCTTAACGACAATATCGTTTGATAGATTTCAAATTTTGAATTGAATTTTTGACTGAATTCTAAAATTGATCATTTCTATCTATACCCACCACAAAAAAATGGTGGGTATATTAAGTTTGTCATTCCATTGATAACACATCGAAATAGTGGTCGCAGAACCAAGAAATATAAATATTCTGGGTCCTTATGAAATTTGAAGAATATCTAGCAATGTTTGTCCACCTGTCTGTTTCTCTATTGTAGACACCATAGAGAAAAAAACTTAGGGGAATGCAATTTTCCCAAAATATTATTGGTTTATCGGTTAGATATGGACCAAAATTAAAAACAACCTCGATAGTTTTCAAAAATATTTTGCTATTATTTTTAATGAGTTTGCAATTAATATCATGAAATTTTGCACCTATAAAACGCTCCATGAATTGCAATAGTCCCCATACAAATGTCTTCCCGAAATTTGTTAGTAACGAATTTGATGACGATCGGATCATAATTGAATATAGGAGCTAATTTAAATTTAATTTCCCTACCCTGTTTGTATTAAATTGTAATTGAATTTATTAATCCATGGATTAAAATTGTTGTAGAATGTATATTTGTAGTTTTAAATAGCAAGCCTTTGAGGTCCCAAACGATGTTTGTTTAGTAACCAGCAAACAATAAGTCCGGACCTCAACTGCTCACATCCCCATCATACATATTAGTTACTATTTTAAATAACGTAAGTCAAATGAATTTCTAAAAATAAACCTCTTCATTTATTTATTATAAGCCTTCCTTAGAAGTCTAAGAAGATTTCTACTCAATCTTCCCATATAAAAGTTTAACTCCATTACATTGTGTACCTCACACAATTCCCTTTAACCAACATCCCGTTTGATTTAGTAAATACCACCATTTCATTCAGCTCCCTTATAAGAATCAACACCGAAAAACACATTAACCTACATATCTATCATACAAACATCGAAACAAGATTTTACACAAATATCTTTATTGAAACGAAATTCAACCAAAATGATACACATCGTAATATTGGACTCAAAAAAGTTTATCTATTCTGTGTCATTATAAAATTCAAAGTCTTTGAATCTACGACGATTGAGTTATATTAACTGTCTGCTGAAGGCCTAGAAGAAAGAACTTAATCATTTAAAAAGAATTAAAACACAATATGGCCTAAACGGGGAGACTTACAAACAGCTATTAATGCCACAAATATAAGTTATCACAGATTTTGCTTATTTTCTCGAAAAACGCAGTATTTACCGAGATATTAATGTTTAAAGTTTTTTTGAAAATTCCCCTCAAAAATAGATTTTTGGCCAAGAATATAAGTGATCACAGATTTTGCTTATTTTCTCGAAAAACGCAGTATTTACCGAGATATTAAGGTTTAAAGTTTTTTTGAAAATTCCCCTGAAAAATTGATTTTTGGCCAAGAATATAAGTGATCACAGATTTTGCTTATTTTCTCGAAAAACGCAGTATTTACCGAGATATTAAGGTTTAAAGTTTTTTTTGAAAATTCCCCTGAAAAATTGATTTTTGGCCAAAAATGTAGGTGATCACAGATTTTGCTTATTTTCTCGAAAAACGCAGTATTTACCGAGATATTAAGGTTTAAAGTTTTTTTTGAAAATTCCCCTGAAAAATTGATTTTTGGCCAAAAATACAAGTGATCACAGATTTTGCTTATTTTCTCGAAAAACGCAGTATTTACCGAGATATTAAGGTTTAAAGTTTTTTTTGAAAATTCCCCTGAAAAATTGATTTTTGCCCAAAAATGTAGGTGATCACAGATTTTGCTTATTTTCTCGAAAAACGCAGTATTTACCGAGATATTAAGGTTTAAAGTTTTTTTTTTGAAAATTCCCCTGAAAAATTGATTTTTGGCCAAAAATGTAGGTGATCACAGATTTTGCTTATTTTGTCGAAAAACGCAGTATTTACCGAGATTTTAAGGTTTAAAGTTTTTTTTGAAAATTCCCCTGAAAAATTGATTTTTGGCCAAAAATACAAGTGATCACAGATTTTGCTTATTTTCTCGAAAAACGCAGTATTTACCGAGATATTAAGGTTTAAAGTTTTTTTTGAAAATTTCCCTGAAAAATTGATTTTTGGCCAAAAATGTAGGTGATCACAGATTTTGCTTATTTTCTCGAAAAACGCAGTATTTACCGAGATATTAAGGTTTAAAGTTTTTTTTGAAAATTCCCCTGAAAAATTGATTTTTGGCCAAAAATACAAGTGATCACAGATTTTGCTTATTTTCTCGAAAAACGCAGTATTTACCGAGATATTAAGGTTTAAAGTTTTTTTTGAAAATTTCCCTGAAAAATTGATTTTTGGCCAAAAATGTAGGTGATCACAGATTTTGCTTATTTTCTCGAAAAACGCAGTATTTACCGAGATATTAAGGTTTAAAGTTTTTTTTTTGAAAATTCCCCTGAAAAATTGATTTTTGGCCAAAAATGTAGGTGATCACAGATTTTGCTTATTTTGTCGAAAAACGCAGTATTTACCGAGATTTTAAGGTTTAAAGTTTTTTTTGAAAATTCCCCTGAAAAATTGATTTTTGGCCAAAAATACAAGTGATCACAGATTTTGCTTATTTTCTCGAAAAACGCAGTATTTACCGAGATATTAAGGTTTAAAGTTTTTTTTGAAAATTTCCCTGAAAAATTGATTTTTGGCCAAAAATGTAGGTGATCACAGATTTTGCTTATTTTCTCGAAAAACGCAGTATTTACCGAGATATTAAGGTTTAAAGTTTTTTTTGAAAATTCCCCTGAAAAATTGATTTTTGGCCAAAAATACAAGTGATCACAGATTTTGCTTATTTTCTCGAAAAACGCAGTATTTACCGAGATATTAAGGTTTAAAGTTTTTTTTGAAAATTTCCCTGAAAAATTGATTTTTGGCCAAAAATACAAGTGATCACAGATTTTGCTTATTTTCTCGAAAAACGCAGTATTTACCGAGATATTAAGGTTTAAAGTTTTTTTTGAAAATTCCCCTGAAAAATTGATTTTTGGCCAAAAATGTAGGTGATCACAGATTTTGCTTATTTTCTCGAAAAACGCAGTATTTACCGAGATATTAAGGTTTAAAGTTTTTTTTGAAAATTCCCCTGAAAAATTGATTTTTGGCCAAAAATACAAGTGATCACAGATTTTGCTTATTTTCTCGAAAAACGCAGTATTTACCGAGATATTAAGGTTTAAAGTTTTTTTTGAAAATTCCCCTGAAAAATTGATTTTTGCCCAAAAATGTAGGTGATCACAGATTTTGCTTATTTTCTCGAAAAACGCAGTATTTACCGAGATATTAAGGTTTAAAGTTTTTTTTTTGAAAATTCCCCTGAAAAATTGATTTTTGGCCAAAAATGTAGGTGATCACAGATTTTGCTTATTTTCTCGAAAAACGCAGTATTTACCGAGATATTAAGGTTTAAAGTTTTTTTTTTGAAAATTCCCCTGAAAAATTGATTTTTGGCCAAAAATGTAGGTGATCACAGATTTTGCTTATTTTGTCGAAAAACGCAGTATTTACCGAGATATTAAGGTTTAAAGTTTTTTTTGAAAATTCCCCTGAAAAATTGATTTTTGGCCAAAAATATAAGTGATCACAGATTTTGCTTATTTTCTCGAAAAACGCAGTATTTACCGAGATATTAAGGTTTAAAGTTTTTTTTGAAAATTCCCCTGAAAAATTGATTTTTGGCCAAAAATGTAGGTGATCACAGATTTTGCTTATTTTCTCGAAAAACGCAGTATTTACCGAGATATTAAGGTTTAAAGTTTTTTTTTTGAAAATTCCCCTGAAAAATTGATTTTTGGCCAAAAATGTAGGTGATCACAGATTTTGCTTATTTTCTCGAAAAACGCAGTATTTACCGAGATATTAAGGTTTAAAGTTTTTTTTTTGAAAATTCCCCTGAAAAATTGATTTTTGGCCAAAAATGTAGGTGATCACAGATTTTGCTTATTTTGTCGAAAAACGCAGTATTTACCGAGATATTAAGGTTTAAAGTTTTTTTTGAAAATTCCCCTGAAAAATTGATTTTTGGCCAAAAATATAAGTGATCACAGATTTTGCTTATTTTCTCGAAAAACGCAGTATTTACCGAGATATTAAGGTTTAAAGTTTTTTTTGAAAATTCCCCTGAAAAATTCATTTTTGGCCAAAAATATAAGTGATCACAGATTTTGCTTATTTTCTCGAAAAACGCAGTATTTACCGAGATATTAAGGTTTAAAGTTTTTTTTGAAAATTCCCCTGAAAAATTCATTTTTGGCCAAAAATATAAGTGATCACAGATTTTGCTTATTTTCTCGAAAAACGCAGTATTTACCGAGATATTAAGGTTTAAAGTTTTTTTTGAAAATTTCCCTGAAAAATTGATTTTTGGCCAAAAATGTAGGTGATCACAGATTTTGCTTATTTTCTCGAAAAACGCAGTATTTACCGAGATATTAAGGTTTAAAGTTTTTTTTGAAAATTCCCCTGAAAAATTGATTTTTGGCCAAAAATGTAGGTGATCACAGATTTTGCTTATTTTCTCGAAAAACGCAGTATTTACCGAGATATTAAGGTTTAAAGTTTTTTTTGAAAATTCCCCTGAAAAATTGATTTTTGGCCAAAAATGTAGGTGATCACAGATTTTGCTTATTTTCTCGAAAAACGCAGTATTACCGAGATTTTTGGCCAAAAATGTAGGTGATCACAGATTTTGCTTATTTTCTCGAAAAACGCAGTATTACCGAGATTTTTGGCCAAAAATGTAGGTGATCACAGATTTTGCTTATTTTCTCGAAAAACGCAGTATTACCGAGATTTTTGGCCAAAAATGTAGGTGATCACAGATTTTGCTTATTTCTCGAAAAACGCAGTATTTACCGAGATTTTTGGCCAAAAATGTAGGTGATCACAGATTTTGCTTATTTTCTCGAAAAACGCAGTATTTACCGAGATATTAAGGTTTAAAGTTTTTTTTTGAAAATTCCCCTGAAAAATTGATTTTTGGCCAAAAATGTAGGTGATCACAGATTTTGCTTATTTTCTCGAAAAACGCAGTATTTACCGAGATATTAAGGTTTAAAGTTTTTTTTGAAAATTCCCCTGAAAAATTGATTTTGGCCAAAATACAAGTGATCACAGATTTTGCTTATTTTCTCGAAAAACGCAGTATTTACCGAGATATTAAGGTTAAAGTTTTTTTTGAAAATTCCCCTGAAAAATTGATTTTTGGCCAAAAATGTAGGTGATCACAGATTTTGCTTATTTTCTCGAAAAACGCAGTATTT